>JAVJIF010032018.1:0-107452 GCA_038442645.1 Agave tequilana
CTTACCTAAAATGGACAACAATTGACTTTATTAAGACTAGGTTTGAGGAATGAATAAAAATGAGGATCCTAAAAACTTATAGACTACTTAGTCTCTTCAAATATAATTCAAATACCTCCTTTTTATGGATTTTGTGGGTGTAATCCGCTGAAAAACCCTCACGAGACAACACTCGTCCTCTAGGGTAACCTAGGGGTTTACGGCTTGTTGCACATGCTAAGTGCAACCGTGATTCCTACGAAAGTGAGTTAGCTAGATTAGTTTTTCTCTTTCTTTTGATTTTTACTCGAGGACGAGCAAAAAGATAAGTGTGGGGGTGTGATAGGTAGTGAAAAATGCATCATTGTCATCATATATACCATCGCATTAGCACATTTATTCATATTATAATGCACATTTATTAATAATTCTTTATTTAATATGTGCAGGCCTCGAATTATCAAATTAATAAAGAAATAAAGTCTAAAGAGCCCAAAAAGCCCAAGATCCAAGCCCATGTTTGAAGCAGGTGAAGAAGCGCAAATACAGAAATTCAAAATGCAAATACAAGGGATAAAAATTGCAAATATCAGAAATTAGGGTTGGATAGACTTCTATCAAACCCTAAACACCTGCGGGATAAGGATAAAAAGCCAAGATAGGAAGGAAATTCGTGGAAAGGAAATTTGAAGAAATCTAGATTAGGGATAACTTGATCACCAAGTATCACGAAAATCTAGATTCAAAAAGGCCAGGATCCACCTTCCAGAAGCAGGCGCCCCCATGGACGGACCAGGAGAGGCCACGCGCCAAAGCGCGTGGCCAGAAGCCACCAGATTGCCGCGGACCCGCGGCAAAAGCCGCGGATCCGCGGCAATACGATCTTATCCCTGGACAATTTTGGTGGTGATGTTTATCCAGGACTCTGTGGTTTTCTGCCCTATAAATATCTGTGTATTCGCAACGTAAAGGGGATGCAGAGGCGATCTAGGGTTTTTCTTTAGCTCTTTTTAAATTTCTGCCAAAGTTGTAATTTTTATTCATGCTCGTTGTGGAAGAAGAAGGAGTCTTGTACTTGGAGATCTAAATCTGCAATAAAGGTTACCTTCTTTGGCACATTTAATTCTTGCTACTTTTTATTTTATTTTCTCTGTGATTATTCTCTTTGCTTTCAATCTGTGATTTCGTGTTTTCTTTCTTCTTCTTTTCTTCTAATTAAAAATAAAAGAATAAAAAAATAAATATTATAAAAAAAAAGAAAGATGAAGTCTAACTAATTCTTTGTATGGTTTGCTGATCACTTAAGCAACCCTAGGGCAAGTAGGATTTGAATTGATTGATGACTATCCATTAGAAACCCTAGGTTTAATAATTGTTTTTCTTGAAGATTAAACTGATAACTAGATCTATTAATCTAGGTTGCACATTTAAAGGACTTATCATGACTTCATGCTTAAGAACTAAGACGGCCTAAAGTTAAGATTTCTCTTTTCTTAAGCTGTACTTAGAAGTTAGGATGAAAATTGTTTAGTTTTTAATAATGTAACTTAGTTATAATCTGGTATCGTATTTTCTTGCTTGAATCAATCTTAATAACCTAGGGTAAATCACATTTATCTCAAGATGAAATTCAACATCCAAGACTTGCATAGTGGGTTGTGGTAGTAGATCAGTAAACCATGCTTCTCAATCCATATTCTCTTCAATTCTAATCTCTTCCGTGTTTACTTGAAGCATACGAGGAATCAGCCGAAAAGCTTGCATCGCATCCTTCCCTGAGGATCACGACCCGCTCGAGCCCTTGCTACAGCGGATTCGCATTGAGAAAAATTCTGAACTCTATTTTTAATCATTTAATTTCTCAATCAGTTGTATAGATCGGGAATGGGGAAGATATCATCTGTCATGCTTCACTTACCTTCAAGCAAAGGTACACCGTTGACAAGGATTTCAAGTAAGTCACCAATCAGAAGAGATAGGTAAGTTCTTTAGTTTCATTTTCTTTCTTTTAATCTTTAGTTTTGATCAACATCATCTCCCAACTCTTTTATTCACTCTTTTTAATTTATTTGTATAAATCCATTTTTCATTTTCTCCACTTTCACAATCTACTACTTTCTTCTTAATTTAACTATAACTTATTTTCTTTTTCTTTTCAAGAACTAAAAGAACTTTAACTATGTTTGTAACTTAAAGAAAACTTGCAAAAAGCTTTCATCGCTAGTTCCTCCTTCAGGATCACGACCCGCATAGCCACTCGCTATAGCGGTAGTATTAAGTACCTTTCACTACTGTTATAAGGTTCTGAAATTTTGTATTTTTGTGTGCAGGTTCCAACTCAATCAAATTTTGGCGCCATTGCGGGGAGAGACGGTAAGTAATTCTCTTTTAAATTTATATTTTTAGTTAACTTTTTTCTTTGTTCTTGGTGTACAATGATAGATATAAGGAAATTTTTCGGCATTGGACATATAAGTGGCCCTGAACTCTGCTAAAGAAAGCAGAGCCAAAAGCCCTCAGATTTGATGCATTCACTCTGCGTGTTTTATCATAGTAATTTGCCGGTTTCCCTTTCGGCATGAAATTATGTAGAAAATCAAGTCGTCATTTTCTGAAATTCAAGCCACTCCCACGCTTTATGCTGTATCCCATTTTTCTCATTATATGTTGTGCTGATCGTGCATAATGAAAAATGTGGGGGGTTCGAGTCTGAACTCGAATTTGTGATCTAGACCTTCATAGTCGGGCTCTACCGAATACTTTCGGTGATTGACGCCTTTTGGATGGAGGGACCACGAAGACGGACCCTTCCGCACATTCCACAAATGTACCTGGTATGCCTTGTTTATGCAAGAGCATGTGTAGATAGGTATTGGCGATAGATTCAGGCAATTCGACACTCATAAGATAATCAAAGGTAACATTGTCATTAATCACCCATTCATCATCATCCTTAGAGGGATTATTACATTGAAGATTATTGAAACATGCTACAATTGGTTCACTGACCAAAGTACCTGGCGTGTCTCCTTTAGACTCTGAATCTGCCTCATTGCCACTGTCGTCATTGTCAGGCAACGGTTTGTTTGATGCTTTACCGATTTCTTGATATAGCAGAACATCAGTAAAGTAATTTTTCACCCTTGAACGGTTGTTTCTCAGAGGATACCGTTCGTACCATTGCATCAACTTTCACGTACTTGAAACATTGGTGCAAAGTAAAAGGCATGATCCAGTTAGCATGGATCCAGGTCGTCCTAGCAACAAGTTGTATGACGTGGCAGCGTCAACGTAACACGTCACTTCTGATTTCAGGTTTCCGATTCGGCAACGGAGCTGAATCTTTCCAAGTGGGTGACTGCTCCCTGCATTAAAATCGTATATCCTAGTAGTGGTTGCAGACAACCGATATAACGGTATGCCAATGAAGTAGAAGAGCCTTTTAGGAATAATGCTGAGTGCGGACCCAGGATCAACCTGTACTCTTTCAATGCACGTTGCTGATGTATCCAGTATAGTATAAAGGTCGATCGTGTTTGTTATCCTTAAGGAGCATGTCCTCAGTTGTGAAAGTAATGCTGGCCCGAAGGCCCATCACTCTAGTTTTGATGATGATCAACTCATGTAGTTATAGTACTAATGATCTTGTGTTTAATTAGTGACAGATTTATGATCAAGATCTTAGTAGGTGCATAGCTTCAACAAAGGATTTGAAGTCAAGTTTTGGAGCTAGCATGGTTTGATCCAAGAGCCATTGGATCATGTTTGGACCAAGTCAAGAAGATGAGAAGGCTTGAAGTGAAGACTTCAAGAAGATGAAGACTTGTGTCTAGGTTTGTTTTTAGTAAGATTTGTTTTTATATAAAATGTAAATGATAGAATAGTTGGTGGATTGCTCAAGTATATCATATACACACACACACTCTTGATTTAGTTTGTTTTAGAAAAGAATTTTAACCAAAAACCAAACCGGTATTCAAGTGAAGGCTTCAAGTATTTTGATTTTTGGTTTTCAAGTTTATATGTTTTATCCAAACCATGTTAAGTGCTTAATGTCAAAAAACATAGATATTTCACCATGTTTGTGTAGTGGATCATATCCATACACACTATGCTTCAAATGAGTTTAAATATCTTGTTTTGTGTATTTGGAGAAGTTTTGGAAAAATCAAGTTTTGGAAAATACTGTTTTTCATTTGAGCCAATTTTTTCAAGTTACAAAAATAGTCCAAATTATTTGTAACATGCCTTGATTTTGTGCAAGCATGTTTGTTTATCAAAGTATATTGGTAAAACTATTTTTGTAAATTTTTCAGTATTTTATGGAATTTTATTTGAACCAAAAAGACCAAGTCTTAAATCCCTTTACATTTCTGTACTGGCTTCAGCCGGTCGACCGGGACGGTCGACCGCAGCTTGAAGTCGGCCGACCATCACGGTCGACCGACGTGCAGACGTGCACACCAGTTCTGGCAGGAGGGCGGTCGACCGACCCAGTCGACCGTCCAGAGAGCTCTGCTCTCTGAAAAGGCCCCGGTCGACCGACCGGTCGAGCGGACAGAGAGACTTGCTCTCTGTATCCTAGCCTCGATCGACCGACCGGTCGACCGATGGCTCAACGGTCTGAAATATGACCGTTGGCTGGTCGACCGGGCGGTCGACCGACAGTTCTGTCAGGCCTCTAACAGCTAGTTTTTTTAGCCCTATAAATTGGGCCATTTGGGGGCTGTTTTCTCTAAGATTTCTAGTGGGTTTTGAGCCAGTTTTTCCTACTTCATTAAAAGAGTTTTTCCCACTAAATTGAGAGCTAATACTTTCAATCAAAAGGGGAGTTTATCAAGAGTGTTTAAAAGTGATCTTCTTGAGTTTTTCCTCCACCATTCTCATTCTTGTTTTCTCACACAAACACTTGAGCAACCCATTGATTATTCATCTTATAGGAGTGTTGTAGTGAGATTGTTTTTTAGGTGATCAAAGTGTTGTGATCACCAAAGACTTCTTCTTTGTTCTTTGAGGAGGCGGACAACTGTGTTCGCGGTGTTTCGAGTTCGGGTGCGAACTTATTGTTTGAGGTGCGGCCTCGGCGAGCTTGTGGGCTTGCGGTGTGTACGGACTAGAGAGAGTCCAAGGAGTTCTAGTGGGAACTCGTTGTAGGTGTTGCGGCACCGAGGAGTGATCCGGTGGGATCGATTATAGTGAAAATTCTTCGTGTGTCGAAGGCGGGATGTAGAGCAAGTGTGCTCGAACCTCGAAACAAATCCCTTGTGTTTGCGATTGCTCACTCTCTCTCTCTCTTTGTCTCCTTGTTTATATCTTGCATACTTATCTTGTCTTTATCTTTATATGCATGATATACATTTGTGCTTAATTGTTATATATATGCTTGGGGATTGTTTGCTAACACTTGTATTCAACCAAGAGAGCCAACGCGGCACCTCAACCCTTATCTAGGGGAATCTAGAGGAGTTAGTCCAGAGCCCTTCACGGGGAATTCGGCTACACTCTTGTGTTATACGTGGTGTTTAGTTTAAATAGTTTATTTCGGTCATAATAGTTTTAATTCCGCATTTTTTGGCATTAAGTGACCATTAGATTAGCCATCACCTATTCACCCCCCTCTAGGTGATTCTACAATTGGTATCAGAGCAAAGTGCTCTGAATTTGGGTCTTACAACCTAGAGTTAAAGATCTTCATTTTTAGGCTAATCATAATATTTGTACACACACCATGGATTTCATGTCACCACCCACCTTTGACATTCTAACATCCAAATTTGGAAGGTTAAGATGTCCTTGTACCTCAAGGCCCTAGGTATACATGTTTATTTTGCCACTACTAAAAATGATTAGTGTTTAAATGGCAAACATCTTGAGGCTAATGCAAAAGCCCTACATGCTTTAAGATCTACCCTAAATGATGATTATTTATCTAGGGTTGCTAATCTTGATTTGGTTTTTGTAGTTTGGAACACCCTCCTCTCCCTGGCGAAAATGATCAATACTATGCCGGGAGCGATTCGGATGTTGGAAGTGACGTCTCCAACAAGTGCTATATGGTCCAAGGGGATAACCCCCTTGAGGTAACTACCGAATCCGAGGTAGAAGATAATGACATGTCATATGATGAACTTGCTTCATTTTGTCAACAACTATTAGAGAAATATGACATGCTTAAGAAAGATAATAAAAATTTGAAAAAGAAATTTGATTGCATGCATAAGGAAAATGATTCTTTTAAAAATAAGATTGCATGCATAGAAAAGAAAATGAAGTTTTGAAAATTGAGAATATTTCCTTAATGTCTAAATTGAATGATTTATGTGAAGGGAATATGTCTTTGAAAAATAAAATTGTTTTGGTGAAAAAACAAAAAGAAGTTGTTTTTCAAGAAAACTCTTGTTTAAAAAGAAAAATTTGTGAAAAAGAAAAAGAAAGTTTTTCTAAAAAGAATGAGAAAAATGTTTCACATTCTCACCATGCTTTACATGCCACCATTGATGAAAGTGAGATTAAATTTTTGAAAAATAAAATTAATAGTTTGAGCTCTACTTTGAGCACATGTGCATTTAACCACACTAGATTGGAGTCTATGTTTTCAAAGAAACAAGCTCCACATTCTCATGCACATCATCATGCATATGCTTATGTTGCACGCTACGATCATACACATACACATAAGCATCCTAAGGTGTACGAGTGTACACATTGTGGCCGCAAAGACCATTTAGTAAAGTTTTGTTATGATAAGATTAATCATTTAAATTTTGCTAATAAAAATGTTTGGGTGCCTTACAAAGCTAACCCCCAAGGACCCAAAAGGAAATGGGTACCAAAACCCCCACCGTGTGTTTTTGATGTAGGTGAGGGCTCTCACAAAACGTGAGAGGGATGGTGCCTTGATGGTGGATGCACATGGACTTGATGGACACATATATAGATGCATCGCTATCAAGGAGTTTTGGTGGAAAGGCTACCATGTTTTGGAGATTAGAGCTTAGTTCTTTAGTTTGGTAACTATCTCTAAACTCCTAGTTTATTTTACATGCTTTTCATTTGATAACATCATATAGCATGTTCATGTTTTTGTACTTCATGTGGTAAATACTAGTTTAAATGTAGTTTTTATTAAAACTTGAATTTATACATGTACAAGTAGTGAGCAACAAATTGATTCATATATGTTTGCACTTCATGCTCATTTGTACCCACTATATGCACATGTATAGCCTAGTTTTGATGATTTCCTCATTTACACTTGTTTTGCCAATTTTCGTGTTTTTACTTCATGTATATGCATTTTTATTCAAATCTAATAAATATACATGTATATCCTTTTTGAGTCTCTTGCCTTCATGAAAATACTATAATAGACTCGTTTTATGTTTGGGATATGTATGCATATTATTAGATTTAGATAAATCATACATATACCTAGAAGTTTATTGTTTTTAATGAAAAATAAATTTTCATGTTTTGTTTGATAAATAAAATGAATAATTTGTTTTGATCATTTTGAGCCTTAATGACTATTTTCATGAAAATGCTATATACATGATTCTTATACACTCATACTTCATTTGTTTTGTCATGACTTTGATTCATGAACACTTTTATGAGCTTAATCGATTTTGAGTGTCATCTCTTGTGTATTTGGTATGATTCATGAAATACATATGATTTGGTTTCATGTTTTTTGAAGGATCTTTAACTAGTTTTCCAAAAAATAATTTAACTAGTTATTATTCTTCAATGTTTATGAGATATACACATGATCCTATTATTGTTTCAATTGGTATCATTGAATCGTTTCAATGGTATCAATTTGACTCTATTTTTGTATATACTCATATTTTGTTTTCTTATATATGTATGTATCATTTCAATTGGTATACTCATTTTTCATACATATATATGAGTTATTTGTGCTTGAGTTAATATTGATTTATACATTTAAAGCATATAATTTGTTTATGCTAAGCTTAATTCAAATTTTTTTTTAAAAAAAGCTTATGCATTATGTTTTAAAATTGGTATCAAAATTAAAAAAAATTATTTATGTTTATTTGAT
The DNA here is from genome assembly GCA_038442645.1 of Agave tequilana. NCBI lineage: Eukaryota > Viridiplantae > Streptophyta > Magnoliopsida > Asparagales > Asparagaceae > Agave > Agave tequilana. The sequence goes on from JAVJIF010032018.1 coordinate 8,048, forward strand.
ATCTCAAAATTTGTTTTAATAAAAAAAATATATATTCAAAATTTTTGATTTGTATTGCCTATATGCAAGGAGAGCTTAACATCTCTTCTACATATAGATTCATGTTGAGTGTATTGTATATTGATGAGCTTGACAACTCTTCTTTATGTGGTACACGAGTGTAGGGGGAACTTCACATCTCCTCTTATGCATTACATAATATGTGTTATGTGAATTGGGGCTTGTCATCCCTTCTTCATGTAATGCATATGTGTAGGAAAGCTAACTTAGCGTCTTCCTCTTCATGAATGTATATCGCATATAATCCTTTATTGATTGATTTATGTTTACCCCTTCATTGGTTTGTTGTTTCGGTCAAAAAGGGGGAGAAAAATTTATTTATTGGTTTTTTTTACTTTAACCCCTTTGTTGATGATTGACAAAAAGGAGGAGAAGTATTTGAGATATATGCATGTTTTCCTTGCTTAAGGTTGAAAAAGGATTGTTTATGCATATATGTTTTGTTTTGCAAATAGGAGAAAAAGAATTTGATTTGTTGGCATGTTTATCTCCTAGATTTGCATACATGTTTATGAGCGTACATTACATATTTATTTGTTTATTGAGATGCATGAGTTAAGGGGGAGCTTCTTTGAAGTTTTACTTTAATCCATACATATATAACTTCATGAGTTTTGTCATCATCAAAAAGGGGGAGATTGTTGGCCCGAAGGCCCATCACTCTAGTTTTGATGATGATCAACTCATGTAGTTATAGTACTAATGATCTTGTGTTTAATTAGTGACAGATTTATGATCAAGATCTTAGTAGGTGCATAGCTTCAACAAAAGATTTGAAGTCAAGTTTTGAAGCTAGCACGGCTTGATCCAAGAGCCATTGGATCGTGTTTGGACCAAGTCAAGAAGATGAGAAGGCTTCAAGTGAAGACTTCAAGAAGATGAAGACTTGTGTCTAGGTTTATTTTTAGTAAGATTTTATTTTTAGATAAAATGTAAAGGATATAATAGTTGGTGGATTGCTCAAGTATATCATATACACACACACTCTTGATTTAGTTTGTTTTAGAAAAGAATTTTAACCAAAAACCAAACCGGTATTCAAGTGAAGACTTCAAGTGTTTTGATTTTTTGTTTTCAAGTTTATATGTTTTAATCCAAAACCATGTTTAGTGCTTAATATCAAAAACATAGATATTTCACCATATTTGTGTAGTGGATCATATCCATACACACTATACTTCAAATGAGTTTAAATATCTTGTTTTTGTATTTGGAGAAGTTTTGGAAAAATCAAGTTTTGGAAAATACTTTTTCATTTGAGCCAATTTTTTCAAGTTACAAAAATAGTCCAAATTATTTGTAACATGCCTTGATTTTGTGCAAGCATGTTTGTTTATCAAAGTATATTGGTAAAACTATTTTGTAGATTTTTCAGTATTTTATGGAATTTTATTTGACCAAAAAGACCAAGTTTTAAATCCCTTTATATTTCTGTACTGGCTTTAGCCGGTCGACCGGGACGGTCGACCGCAGCTTGAAGTCGGCCGACCATCACGGTCGACCAACGTGCACAGACGTGCACGCCAGCTCTGGCAGGAGGGCCGGTCGACCGACCCAGTCGACCGTCCAGAGAGCTCTGCTCTCTGGAAAGGCCCCGGTCGACCAGACAGAGAGACTTGCTCTCTGTATCCTGGCCTCGGTCGACCGACCGGTCGACCGATGGCTCAACGGTCTGAAATATGACCGTTGGCCGGTCGACCGGGCGGTCGACCGACAGTTCTGTCAGGCCTCCAACGGCTAGTTTTTGGAGCCCTATAAATTGGGCCATTTGGGGCTGTTTTCTCTATGATTTTCTAGTGGGTTTTGAGCCAGTTTTTCCTACTTCATTAAAAGAGTTTTTCCCACTAATTGAGAGCTAATACTTCCAATCAAAGGGGAGTTTATCAAGAGTGTTTAAAAGTGATCTTCTTGAGTTTTTCCTCCACCATTCTCATTCTTGTTTTCTCACACAAACACTTGAGCAACCCATTGATTATTCATCTTATAGGAGTATTGTAGTGAGATTGTTTTTTAGGTGATCAAAGTGTTGTGATCACCAAAGACTTCTTCTTTGTTCTTTGAGGAGGCGGACAAGTGTGTTCGCGGTATTTCAAGTTCGGGTGCGAATTTGTTGTTTGAGGTGCGGCCTCGGCGAGCTTGTGGGCTTGCGATGTGTACGGATTAGAGAGAGTCCAAGGAGTTCTAATGGGAACTCATTGTAGGTGTTGCGGCACCGAGGAGTGATCCTGTGGGATCGATTATAGTGAAAATCCTTCGTGTGTCGAAGGCGGGGATGTAGAGCAAGTGTGCTCGAACCTCGAAACAAATCCCTTGTGTTTGCGATTGCTCACTCTCTCTCTCTCTGTCTCCTTGTTTATATCTTGCATACTTATCTTGTCTTTATCTTTATATGCCTGATATACATTTGTGCTTAATTGTTATATATATGCTTGGGGATTGTTTGCTAACACTTGTATTCAACCAAGAGAGCCAACGCGGCACCTCAACCCTTATCTAGGGGAATCTAGAGGAGTTAGTCCAGAGCCCTTCAACGGGAATTCGGCTACACTCTTGTGTTATACGTGGTGTTTAGTTTAAATATTTTGTTTAGTCATAATAGTTTTGAATTCCGCATTATTTGGCATTAAGTGACCATTAGATTAGCCATCACCTATTCACCCCCCTCTAGGTGATTCTATAAGTAATAGCAGGTACTTTTGACTGTACATGATGACATTCAGAACACGAGGGTTGAGTGTCATCTCTAGGGATTTTTGGCATTTGTGTCAGAAATAATTCTGAATTAGCCAGCGCACCCCTGAGTGCTTTTTTTTTTTCTTTCGAGAGGTGAAGCAGCTCGTGTATGGTGATACGAGCTGGGATATTAGCCAGCTGGGCCAGTATGTCAAAGCGAAAAGGGGTGTTCCCAGGCCTGAAGGTTTCTTCGGGACATGATCAAACCGAACTTCTTTCTGCTCTCTTTTTCCCAAGGTCAGGACTGGAGCTGGAATGGATACTTGTACTGATGTTGCTTGTTATTATGTCTCGTAAGTAATTTTCTCATACTGTTTCAAGTATAATTTTCCTGATCGAGTGCCTGTTGGCTAAGGTACATCAGCCTGCGCTGTGCAAGCATGTCTTTCACTTTCAGAATCGCTAAGAGAATCTGTTGTCACATTACCGTCATCCGGCAAAACAGAGATAACATTGCAAGATTTGCCATTTGACTTAGATTTCTTCGAATCTCACTGTTCGTCTTAGGCGATGTTTGGGTGTATCCACATGATTTCCCGATTTCAACATCAAGGGAACGAGACCCTTAATGTCTTGATATTTAGCTGAATGATCGTTTATCTCCAGTCGTGCTTCAGGGATTAGAAAAGACCTATCAGGAGCTGTGACTTTTGGGGTCTTGCCGAACTCAAGGGTCACCATGTTTGCAGTGACTTTCTTTTATTATGCTTTAGAGTTAGAATCCCAGCATCGACCAAAACCTGGATTTTGTCCTTGAGGACAAAGCACTTGTTAGTAGAATGATGTATCATCTTATAAAAAAGACAATAATTGGGATCGTTTGTGCATCCCACTTCGTTAGGGGTCGAGCCTCTAGAGCTTCAATTTATTCCTTTTTTGGAGTAGGGAATATTGTAACCATCTGCTCGTCTTTGAAGGAGTACTTTTCAGAGGAAACTTAGACTCCTAATTATTGGAGTTGCTCTTCCTGACCTTCGGAGGAATATCTCCTGACAACTCGACGGATATAATCTCTTTCCCTTTGGTTTGGGAAGACTGTGTCATGTCACCGCGCCCTTTATTACCCCATTTGCTTTAGGGGTAGATGATTCAAAGTTTTTAGCCCACTTTTCAGCTATTTCAGCTTGTTCAACTAGTTCTTTCCAGGTGTGGGCTTTGACAGCTCCCATATGAATCTCCACTTGATTCAGGAAATTATGCCTACATATCTGCAAGAGCATGAGCAATGGCATCCCTACTGGGCACATCAGAGATAAGTTTCTAAACCGCTCAATGTAGTCACGGATAGACTCTCCTTTTCTCTGCACGGTAGAGAGGAGTTTATCCATGGTTACCTCGGTATCGTCCTCGTAAAAATGAGAAAGGAATCGAGTCTCTAAGTCGATCCAGGAATTGGCAGAGTCTAGAGGAAGGCTTCAGAACCAGTCAAATGCTACCCCCTTCAAGGTGCCAATGAATAGTCATGCCATGATAGCATCGTTATCTATAATGTTACCAGTCTGAGACCGAAAGTAATAGATATGCTGCTTTGGCAAGCTTTTACCATCATACGTATGTAGCGTAGGTGGCTTAAATTTTAGTGGGTATGGTACTGAATCCCATTCAAGTGGGTAAGGACGAGTTATACTTACCTTTTTCAATTCATCCCTCTGAAGTAGGGATGCGATCTGAGCTTGGATACCTTTAAGAACTCAGTATCGATGTAAGAACTTTCCTTTGACTTCTCAGTCTTAGGTTGCTCATCATCATTATGCTCCTCCTCATTATGATTACTCCCGACATCATTCTTATTTCGGATGGTGAGGAGTGAGCGAGCATCTGTTGAATGTTGTCTAAGGCTCTTACTGGGCCTTGGAGGTTTGCTCTTGAGCTTTCAATCGTCGACAAAGGTCATCATTACCATTATCGGCCATATGCACTGATACTCTGCCCGTTCGCACCGAGCTGACTGTTACTGAAGAGGCATATCCTCTATCTTCCCCCTCATTATCAGACCATTGGAATAAACTTTTCAGTGGTTCTGGAGATAAGGGGAGGGTTCAAATTCAGAAATAGCCAGCTCCCCCTATCTTTCGACTTGTTTCTTTATCCATTTCTGTGCTATAAATACCCCCAAACATCTGAGGCAGAGGGACAATTAAGCAGAGAGTAGAAGCTATTTCTGTATAGATTTAGTTTAGGCTTTTCTTTCTCTTTTAAATGTAATTTTTTTATTTTTATGTAACTGAGATCGAAGAAGAGTTTCATGTTAGAATAAGAGTGATGCTTGTACTGAGAGTGATACCAGTGTAAGTATTCTTTCTTTCTTTCATTGTTATTAAATTCAATCGAAGTTTCTTTTCTACTCTTATTTTTATTACTTCTCTATTCTGTGTTTGTGAATCCAAACGACTCCAAAAGCTTTAAAGTTGTCTCGCCCTTGAAAGTGTCATTGATTGTCTATTGTGATGAACAACCATTTCTAGCTTGCACCTTCATTTAGTAGTATAGATCGGGAATGAGGAAGATCTTATTTATCATGCTTCGCTCGCCTTCAAGCAAAGGTACACCGTTGACAAAGATTTCAGGTAAGTCATCAACCAGAAGAGGTAGGCAAGTTCTTTAGTTTTTTTTTCTTTTAATCTTTAGTTTAGATCACCACCATCTCCCAACTCTTTTATTCACTCTTTTTAATTTCTTTATATGAATTCATTTTTCATTTTCTCCACCTTCTCAATCTATCACTTTCTTCTTAACTTAACTATAACTTATCTTCTTTTTCTTTTCAAGAACTAAAAGAAGAACTTTAACTATTTTTTGTAACTTAAAAGAAAACTTGCAAAAAATTTCCATCGTTAGTCCCTCTTTGAGGATCACAACCCACGTAACCATTTGTTATAGCAGTAGTATTGAATACCTTGCACTATTGTTATAAAGTTCTGAAATTCTATATTTTTGTGTGCAGGTTTCAACTCAATCATGTAGCAGAGATGCGCATGCTTCGTTGGTTATGTGGTAACACGAGGAAAAATAAGATGAGAAATGAGGATATTCGTACTAAGATAGGCATAGTCTCTATTGAAGAGAAGATGAGTGAAAATTGCCTACGATAGTTTGGTCATGTGCGACATAGACCTACAGATGCACCAACCCAGTGAGTAGAGCGTATCAAATTAGAGCAAGTTAAAAGAGCACAGGAGAGACCAAAGAAAATATAGTGGAGGTAATATGACAAGATATAGAGGCTAAAGGTCTTAGTGAAGGCATATTTCTCAATAGAAATGAGTGAAAAAAGCTGATCCATGTGCCCGATCCGACGTAATTCTCTTTTGGTTCATGTAGCCTGCCCCAAATACTTGGGACAAATGGCTTAGTTGTTATTGTTTGTTGTTATTCGGTTTTCACGTAAAAATCATGTCTACATTTGTTTGCTGATTAGATCTTTACATTTTGTATTATTTTAGACGGACCTTTCTTTTGTTTGTAGTATGAGATCGACCGTTCGATCAATTACATAGAAAAATTTCTATCTCAATCATGGTCATCAAAATTCTTGGAATTATAATTATTATATGGCAACAAAATAGCATGGTAGAAAAGAAGAACAAAATATTGCTAGATATGGTAAATCAATGATATTTTAAGCTAGTATTCTGATCTCCTATTGAGAGATGCACTGATTGTGTTGCGTATGTACTTAACTACATACCTTCAAAGTTAGTTCCAAGCACCCTTTATGAGTCATGGACTGGTTGAAAACTAGAATTAGGATATTTTTGACTATAGGTTTAGTTACTTATGTTTTTAGTTTCTCTCATAAACACAAAAAATTTGTTTGGAGAGAAAATAAGCATACTTTTATAAGATACTCTCTGCACTCAGAGGCATGTGTTTTTATTGGAGAAATTTTAGTGGAACTGTAATAAAAATTGAGTTTGGAGATGAAAAATCCTAGAAGAGGAATATCCATGAAAAATGACATAGAGCAAGAAAAAGGGGTTCTATCTCCTCTAAAGGAAAAAGAATATCGGTCAAGAACTACTTGCAATACCCGCTTTAAAGGAAAATAAATTGCTAGGAGGATACTGAACGTACATAACAACCTCCAATATGTCATCATTAGTCCTAAGTTATCAAGAATTACACAAGACCTTTGATGTCAAGGAGCTGCCAGTGAGAACTATCTCATTATGATGTCGTCATTGTTTTCCATTGAAAATTGATTCGGGGGAAAACTTACAAAAGAGATTGAGGAGCAAAATTACAAGAAATTAAAAGGAAATTACAGGTTGATCTCCTCTGAGATTTCTAGGAAAGTGTGCCAGTAGGAATCTGATCAGCGTACGGTCACTTTATCCCTTTGACGATGCAGTCGATCAGATGGTCAAGCTGCCTCCCACTAGGATTCCCTTCTTACTTGGTTCTGAAAATCGAATAGTTGAAAGCAAGAGAATAAGAGACTATTCTCTAAAAGAATCTCTGATTGAATTTATTTCAGACAATCTTCTCTCTTAGCCCGATAACCTTTTTGCTCTTCTCTCTCTGTGTGTGCACCTCTCCTCCCTTCTCTCCGTTCCTATGTCATGGCTCAACAAGGGACTATTTATAGCAAATTGGGGTGTAACCGCCCCCTTGACTTCAGCAAAGCTGAATAAGTCTTTAGTTTTGCGCGAGGCTCGCAAATGACCTTGCCGCGAAGCTCCTTACGAGCTTCTGGCGAAACTAGAGGATTCGTTCGAATACCTTCTTGTCGTTATGGCTTAATTGTCTCCACTTAATGTGGGACAAAGTGGGCGGATGTAACCGCCCACTTAAAGTGGCATTAATCCCCCTAAATTAGTGGGGTTCACCCATTAATCCCTCGTGAGATTTTGAAACAGTCAATTTGATGACCTGGCAAAGCTCACTGCGGAGTTAGATCATGCGAAGCTAAGACTTGGCTCATAACTTCAGGCGAAGTTACCTTCAGAGCCTCGTGCGAAGCTAAGACTCAACCCATAGTACAGCTAAACTAGTTAGGGATAAGGCTTCTGACGCGAAGCTCCTGGATCAGCCTCTGGCGGGGCTAAATGGGAGGCTTCAAGCGAAGCTAATAGTTAGCCTCAAAGCGAGGCTACCAAGGAAGCCTTAGGCGAAGCAGTTAGCTCCATGCGGAGCTATGAATCTTATCTTGGGCTCATGTCAGGCTAAGTATTGAGCTAATTTAGCATCTTAGGCCTGCTTAGGTCTCTCCGAAGGTAACTTTGGCTTACTATCTGCTTTATGTTAGCCGAGAGGCCCATCACTCTAGTTTTGATGATGATTAACTCATGTAGTTATGGTTTACTAATAATCTTGTGATATTTAGTTCCAGATATTTGATCAAGTTATTAGTAGGTGATTAGCTTCAACAAAGAAGTTTTGGAGCTTTCACATGTTGATTCAAGAGCTCAAGCGTCAAGATCGCATCTAGTACTCGGTTGGAGTCAAGCTCGTTGGATCATGTTTGGATCGAGTCGACTTGGAGAAGGAGTTCTACAAGAAGACCTCGGTTTGTTTAGTTTAGTATGTTTAAATCATTGTAAAGATTAGATAGTATTGATATGCTCAAGTTCACACACACAAGTTTTTAGTTTGTTGGTTTTGGTTTTCAGTTTAACCGATATTGAATTTCATGTCAAAAACTTAGATAGATATCTTTACATGTATATTGGATCCTATCCATATACAACATGCTTCAAAGTTGTTTCGATATCTTATTTTGGTATCCATAGGTTTTGAAGAAAACGATTTTCCATTTAAAAAATTCAAGTTCTGGAAAATACCGATTATGGTTAAAGGCAAAATTTTCATATCACAAAAATAGTTCAAATAGTTTATAATATGTGTTGAATTTTTAGTCACACATATTTGTATTTCAAAGATATTACAAGAACATATTTTTGTGAAATTTATGTGATTTTATGGGATTTAATCGATATTAAAAAGACAAATTTTTAAATCCTAAAACCCAGCAGACTGCTCTGGCGGTCGACCGGCACGGTCGACCGATGTGCACGGGATGTGGACAAAGGCCAGCCATTCGGCCGGTCGACCGCGCGGTCGATCGATTGAAAGCACCCACTCTCGGGTGGGGGCCGATCGATCGGGCGGTTGACCGTTGGCTTTGGCCCGGTCGACTGGAGGCACAACGGTCATAAAAAATGATCATTGGGCGGTCGACCGGACGGTCATTTCTGACCTTTTCTAGCTGCCAACGGGCAGATTTTTGAGGGGTTATAAATAGACCCCCTCTTGAGCTGATTTCACCAAGATTTGAGAAGAGAAAATTTTCTATCTTTCATGTATTTTTCAGTAATTATTTTTAGGTTAAAAAAAGATTCATCTTTATTTGTTTTTAAAGGGTTAGAAAAATCAACAAAAGGAGAAGTCTTTGGGAGTTGTTTTGATCTTCATTTATATTTCAATCTAGAGTTTTCCCAAGAGTTTTTTCTTTATGATTTGATTTCCAAACTCTTTATTTTCTTACACTTGCGCTATCATATCTATCTTATCTATAGGATCTTATTTGTGAGAAAAATTTATTTGTGGCTTAGTGAGACCACCAAGAGTTATAAACCCTCTTGTATTTGAGTTCCCTCTTGTGTAGAGGTGAGTGTGGAGGTTGTGTTGGTATCCCTCTAAGTGTAGAGGTGATTGTGGTTGGAGCGTTGTCTTGAGCTTTATCCCTCTAGTGAGAGGTGATTGTGGAGGAGTGTTTGAGTTTGTTGGCATCCCTCTAAGTGTAGAGGTGATTGTGGTTGGTGTTTGGCTTTGTGCCTTATCCTTCTAGTGTGAGGTGATTGTTATTTGGCTAAGTGCCCATCCCTCTAAGTGTAGAGGTGATTGTTGTTGTGCCTTACCTCTAGTATAGAGGTTGTGTTAGTTGAGGGAGGGTTATGTACTCCAAAGTTGTATTACCCAAATCTCAGTGGAGATTCCCTGTGTGGGAAGTCCTGTGTGGACGATATAGTGGAAATCCTTCTGTGTGAAGGCGGAGACGTAGAGCAGTGGCTCGAATCTCGAAACATATCTTGGTGTTTGCGTTTGATCCACTATCTAAACTCTCTCTTATATTGTGCCTTGCATTATTTCATATTGTTCATATCATACTTATATGCTCGGTATTGTTTGTGTGTGCCTATACTTGTGTTCAACCAAGAGAGCTTCAAATAGCACCTCGACTCTTATTTAGAGGAATTTAGAGGAGATAGTTCAGAGCCCTTCACTATGAATTCGGCTACACTTTTTGGTTATACTAAGTGTGTTGTATTTAGTTTTTAATTCCACATCATTTGTCATTAGATTAGTCTTACACCTATTCACTCCCCCTCTAGGTGTACTTTGAATTGGTATCAGAGCGTACGCTCCTGATATTAAGTTTAACCACCTAGGAGTGAGATCTTGGTTAGCTAATCTAATATTGCATTTGCACACATATAGTTTACGCTTATGGACTTCATGGCCCTCCTATGTTTGACGTTTCTAACATCAATGTATGGAAGATTAAGATGAGTATGTACCTAAAAACTCTAGGAATGCATGCTTACCTTGCTACTACAAAGAATCTTATCTTGGTAATGACAAGCGTATAGAGGCCAATGCACAAACCCTTGAGGCACTTAGGAGCACTCTAGATAAAGAATATCTTTCTATAGTTTCTCATTGTAATTCCGCTTTTGCAGTGTGGAACACCTTGACCTCTCCAAAGCTTCAAACGCCAAACATTGTGGAGAAGGAATCTTATGAGGATGAATCCGAACAAGCTTGTTTCATGGTCCAAGGGAATGACTCCCTTGAGGTAAATTCGAAAACTCAACTAGATGATAGTGCTAGTTCTTCCGGTGATGATTATGTTGATGCCCATGCATTAAATGAAGAGCTTTCTATTGTTTGTGAAAACCTTTTAGAAAAATACCAACTATTGAAAAGAAAAGTTTTAAACTAAAAGAAGAGAATAAGATTTGTTTTCTAAATTTAACATGACTTTGCAAGAAAGGGATGTGATTTCAAATGAAAGGGACTCATTGAAATCCCAACTTGATCTTGCCTTAAATGAAAACAAAATCTTAAAAGATAAAAATACTTGTGATGAAGCTTTGAAGAATAATGAAGTACTATCTTCAAAACTTGATTTTATTGAAAAAGAAAACAATCTTTGAAAAACAAATTTGCCTTTATTTCAAAAGAACTAGATTTAGATTTTTCTTATTCTAAGAAAAATATTTCTTTGAAAAATGATATTGACTCAGATGTTTGCTATGCTCCATCATCTAGCATACCTATTGCAAACTCTACCTCTTTTTTCATTATTGAAAATGATTTAAATATATTAAAGAAGAGTGTTGATTGTTTGTGCTCCACTTTGAGCCAATGTGCCATGAACCACGCACGGTTGGAATCCATGTTTCGCAAGAAACATGCTCCTCCTATGCAAGCACACAAACCACGGTATACACATGCTCCTCACATTCATACACATAACACCATGTATGCTCATGCGTACACTTGTACACATTGTGAACGTAAGGCCATCTTGCAAAGTTTTATTATGATAGAGTACATAATGTAAATTTTGCAAATAAATTTGTTTGGGTTAGGAAAGGTACTACCCCCAATGACCTAATAAGGTATGTGTAAAACACCTAGAGGGGGGGTGAATAGGTGTAAGTGCTAATCTAGAAACTTAATGCAAACTAAGTGCGCTAAATGCGGAAGCTAATGCAAATTATGCACAAACTAATACAATACAACAAGTGTAGCCGAATTCCCCTTGCGAGGCTCTGGACTACTCCCCTTGATTCCCCTTGAAATGGGTGGAGGCGCTATGTGAAGCTCTTGTTGGATGAGTACAAGTTAGGCACACACACACAAGCAATCCAAGCAATAAGAAATATGTGCACACACAATCAAGCCAAGCAATCAAGAATGAATAGCAATATGAATAAATGCAAGGCAATATGAAATATGCACAACACAAGCAAATATGATATGATATGAATATGATGCTTTGCACAAATATAAGAGAGAGAGTTAGAGAGACAATGGATCAATACGCAAACACCAAGATTTGTTTCGAGGTTCGAGCACCTAGCTCTACATCCCCGCCTACACCACCGTGTAGGATTTCCACTATCTCAACTCCCACCAAGGAAACCTCTACCAAAGAGGATTTCTTACAACTCTAGGAGTACCGAACTCCTCTCTCAAATAACAACCTCCACCGAGGCCCAACAACCAACAACAACAACCAACAACCACCTCTACCGAAGAGGTTTACAACCAAACTCAATCACCTCTACCGAAGAGGGATCCAAACCAACAACCCAATACAACAATCTCCACCTCTACCAAAGAGGGAGCAACTCAAGAAATCAAGGGTTTACAACAAGTGGTATATTTCAACCACAAACCTCTTTCCTTTTTCTTTTTCCACAAAAACAAGATCCTAATAGTTTAGGATAGAAGATAGCTCAAGTGTGGAAAACAAGTGTTTTTGGAAACAAGCAACAAAGAAAAATCTTTGGGAAAATACTTGCAATATGATAGAATTGAAGATCTAAGCAAAAATCCCAAAACCTATTTTTCTTTGATTTTCCAAAAACCCTAAAACAATAAAGATGAGAAGTTTTTGCACTTAAAACTCTTTTGAAAACTCTTTTAAACACTTCAGAAAACTGAAAATTTTTCTCTTGAAAAACTTTTTAAAAATCCCAAAGAGATGGGGTTTATATAGCCCCCAAACAAAACTAGCCGTTAGGCTGAGTTGGCAGTCTGACAGACTGCCGGTCGACCGGTCTGGTCGACCGCCAACGGGTCAAAAATGTGACCGTTGAGCAATAGCGGTCGACCGGCCCGGTCGACCGAAACATCCTGAGAGCAGAACTCTCATCTCGGTCGACCGGCCCGGTCGACCGTCCCAGAGACTCCAAAACATGCACAGACTTGTGCACGTCGGTCGACCGTCCCGGTCGACCGGCCTATGGTGCGGTCGACCGGTCCGGTCGACCGACTTGGCCTGTCAGCCAGTCCTCAGTTCTGCACAGATACGGGATTTGAAAATAGGTCTTTTCACTCAATAAAAATCCCATAAATTCACAGTAAATCTAAAAAATAGTTTTAATCACAATAAAAAACTGTTTTTCTAAAATATGTTTTTCTAAAACTTATTTTATCATTTTACTTTGATAACCAAACTTGTGATAAAAATTTCAAGACATATATCAATCATATCAATTCATTTTTGTGTCTTGCCAATTTTATCAAAAAACAAACTTGTATTTTATCAAACTAGAATTTTTCAAAACATGAATAGGATAGTCAAAATAAGTTTGTCTAGTAAGTTTAAAGCATGTATGTATATCTAGAACATATCTAATATACATAGGTATAAGGTAAACTTGTTTTGATCTATTATTCATGAAAACCAAAAACCAAATCATGAAACGTGTGTGTTGTGCACTTGAGCATATCAACTATACTAAGCTTTACAAATGGATCTAAAACACAAACTCTAAACTAGATACCTAAGTCTTCTTGACGATCTTCCATCTTCAAGTAGACTTGCTCCAAAACTCCGTGATTCTCCAAGTGCAAAGGTATGATCTTTAAGCTTTGGCACCGGAATCATCATGAATAGCTTCTAATCATCTTGTTGAAGCTAATCACCAACTAATATCCTGTTAATGATCTGAAACTTAGAAACACAAGAATATTAGTAAACATAACTACATGAGTGTTGATCATCATCAAAACTAGAGTGGAAGGCCATTGGGCCAACAGTATGGGTACCAAAAGCCACTCCTATTTTATTTGATGTAGGTGTAGGCTCTTACATGATGTGAGAGGTGTTGGTGCCTTGAGGTGAATGCATTCCGAGCTAAACGGTGACACTTTTGGATGCATCACTTTCAAGGAGAGTTTGGTGGGAGGATCACCATGGTTTGGAGATATAGAGATGTGCACTAATAGTTTTGGTAACTATCTCTAACTCCTCATTTAGTGTACATGCTTTCATATTGTTGATTTTTAGCATGTTTTGATTTTTTCATGATTATTATGTTAAATGTCATGATAATTAGACTTGCAACATACATAGGTAGTATTTGAGATACACCCATGTTTATATGGACCATTACTTTTGTGTTCTCATTTTAGTTTAGTTATTGTGTATATCATAACTTTAAAATATGTGCATTTAGCCTAATGATCATAGTGGCTTATGTCGTTCGTTTTATGCTTCATGTATTGATTACATGTTTAGATGTAGTTTTTTACTAAAAACTTGTATATATATTTGTACAACTAATGAGCCACATTTGATTCTCTTATATGTTTGTGCTTAATTGCTCAGTTGTACCCATTAAATGTACTAGTATAACTTAGTTTTAATGATTCGTGCATTTTGACTTGTATTCCCCATTTTGTACATGTTTTCATGATAATATATTTAGCTTCATGTATATGTCAATTTTGTCAAAACTTTAGATATACATGTATACTCTTGAGTCACTTGCTTTTCATACAAATTCTATTAATGGACTCATTTGTGTTTGGGATATGTATGTATACTTTTAGTTTTAACTAAACATACGTATACCTTGAAGTATATTTAGCTTTGTTGATTTTCATGTTTTTGAGAATGAATTTTATATGAGCTTCATTACCTATTTTCATGATAATATTTTTCACATGATTCTTGTACACTCACTTTATTTGTATTTACTCATTACTTTATTTTATGAGTACCTTATTGATCTTTATATATCTAGAGTGTCAATTTTGTGGAAATTGCATGCTTCATGAAATATATGATTTGATTTTATTTTTTTGAAGAATCTATAACTAGTTATTTCAAATTATATTAAGCTAGTTTGTACTCTTCACTTGGTAGAGTTTTCAATTACGCTAAAATTATTTTCAAACTTATTTTTAAAAACCCCTACCGTCCAAGGGCAGATGGATGGGCGACCATGCTTGTATACTCAAATTGAAAATCTATTTAAATATGTGTATGAATAGGGTGGTAAGTATGAGTTATACACTTGATCCTCATATTTTTTTCAATTAGTATAACAATTGATTTTTTTTATTTTATACTCATATTTGTGTTTTCTATATATGTATGCCTCAAACTTCAAATAATATCAATTTCGATTGGTATTTAATTTTTTTTCATGCATACATATATGATTTGAATATGCTTACTATATCTTTACATCATAAAACACAAATTATGCTTATGCTTAGCTTGATTTACTCCTTAATGTTAATTATTTTTCAATAGGTATCTTATACAAGCGATGCATTGTTTTCTTTTGTATTTCTTAAAGGGGGAGAAAAATTCATGTTTTATCTTTCAATTAGTTTTATTTTCAATTGGTATTTTACTCCCATTCCTTATGATAAAAAAATGATATTATTGAATTGGTATCTTACTTTTCAATTGGTTTCTTACGCTCCTAATGAAAAATATTTTCAATTGGTATATGCTAACATTTTCAATATTGGTATCAAGAATCTTAAATTGGTATTATTCTCTATTTGGTATCTCTATTGCAAAATGATTTTAATGTTTATCAAAAAGGTTGGTTCATGTTTTTCAATTGGTATCATGCTTCATTTTAAATTGGTATCTATATTAGAATGAGTTGTGTTTACCTAAAAATTTGGTTTTTACTTTCTATTAGTATCAAAACTTACAATATATATATATATATATATTATATATATATATATATATATATATATATATATATATATAATATATATATATATATATATATATATATATATATATATATATATATATATTCTTTCAATTGGTATCAAGATCTACAATATATAGATATTTCAATTGGTATCAAAAACATACAATGTCTCAGTTTATATTGATATCAAGATTTACAAGACCTTTTAAATTGGTATCAAGATATTTTCAATTGTATCTTTTAGTATCTTTAAAATTTTGTTTACTTTCAATTGGTATCTTAAAAATATTTTGTTTATTTTCAATTGGTATCATAAATTGTTACATGATGTTTCGATGTATACCTTTATCATAAATTGATATATTTTTCAATTGATATCACATTATTTTTGTATTGCTTATATGCAAGGGAAGCTTAACATCTTCTCTTTATATAGATTCATGTTGAGTATATTTCATATTGAAGTGATTGAACTTTCTTTGGTATGTAGTACACATGTGTAGAAGGAGCTTCACATATCCTTTCATATATTGTATATTATGCGTTATGTGATTAAGGTTTAGTCATCTCTTTTTCATATAATGCATGTACGCAGGGGGAGTTAACTTTACGTCTTTCCTCTTCATGAATGTACATTGCATATACACCATTCTTGTTTGATTTGACCAAGAGGAAGAAAATGGTTTTTGAGTTTATTTATGCCTATTTGTCAATGATTTGACAAAAAGGGGGAGAGAAATTTAGAGTTTTATCTATGCATAAGAAATTTGAAGTTTTATATATGCATATGATAATTTAACAAAATGGGGGAGAGAAATTTAGAGTTTTATATATGCACACTTATGTCATCTATATGCATGATTATTTTTTTCCCAATTGGTATCAGAGCATATATATTTTGTTTTCAGTTAGTATCAAGCATATATGTTAATATGTATTATTTGTTTTAATACATACATTGAATATCTTTATTGTTTATTACTATGCATGAGTTAAGGGGAGCTTCTACGAAAATAACTTTAATCCATGCATATATAACTCCATGAGCTTTGTCATCATTAAAAAGGGGGAGATTATTGGCCAGAGGCCTATCACTCTAGTTTTGATGATGATTAACTCATGTAGTTATAATTTACTAATAATCTTGTGATATTTAGTTTCAGATATTTGATCTAGTTACTAGTAGGTAATTAGCTTCAACAAAGAAGTTTTGGAGCTTTCACATGTTGATTCAAGAACTCAAGCGTCAAAATCGCATCTAGTACTCAGTTGGAGTCAAGCTCGTTGGATCGTATTTGGATCGAGTCGACTTGGAGAAGGAGTCTACAAGAAGATCTCGGTTTATTTAGTTTAGTATGTTTAGATCATTGTAAAGATTAGATAGCATTGATATGCTCAAGTTCACAGGCACACACAAGTTTTCAGTTTGTTGGTTTTGGTTTCGGTTAACCGATATTAGATTTCATGTCAAAAACTTAGATAGATATCTTTACTATATATTGGATCCTATCCATATACAACATGTTTCAAAGTTGTTTCAATATCTTATTTTTGAATCCATATGAGTTTTAGAGAAAACGATTTTTCCATTTCAAAAATTCAAGTTTGGAAAATACCGATTTTGGTTTAAGGCAAAATTTTCATATCACAAAAATGGTTCAAATAGTTTATAATATGTGTGAAATTTTAGTCACACATGTTTGTATTTCAAAGATATTACAAGAACTTATTTTTGTGAAATTTATGTGATTTTATGAGATTTAATCGATATTAAAAAAGACAAGTTTTTAAATCTCAAAACCCAGCCAGACTGCTCTGGCGATCGACCGGCACGGTCGACTGATGTGCACAGGATGTGCACAAATGCCAGCCATTCGACCGGTCGACGCGCGGTCGACCGACTGAAAGTACCCCACCTCAGGTGGGGGCTAGTCGACCGGGCGGTCGACCGGAGGCACAACGGTCATAAAAATTACTGTTGGCCGGTCGACCGGCGGTTGACCGGAAGGTCATTTCTGACCTTTCCTGGCTGCCAAGGGCAGATTTTTGAGGGGTTATAAATAGACCCCCTCTTGAGTTGATTTCACCAAGATATGAGAAGAGAAAATTTTTTATCTTTCAAGTGTTTTTCAGCAATTATTTTTGGGTTAAAAAGATACATCTTTATTTGTTTTTATGGGGTTGAAAAAATCAAGAAAAGGAGAAGTCTTTGGGAGTTATTTTGATCTTCATTTATGTTTCAATCTAGAGTTTTTACGAAAAGTTTTTTCTTTGTGATTTGATTTCCAAACTCTTTATTTTCTCACACTTGAGCTATCATATCTATCATATCTATAAGATCTTGTTTTGTGAGAAAAATTTGTTTGTGGCTTAGTGAGACCACCAAGAGTTATAAACCCTCTTGTATTTGGGTTCCCTCTTGTGTAGAGGTGAGTGTGAAAGTTGTGTTGGTATCCCTCTAAGTGTAGAGGTGATTGTGGTTGGAGTGTTGCTTTGAGCCTTATCCCTCTAGTGAGAGGTGATTGTGGAGGAGTGTTTGAGTTTGTTGGCATCCCTCTAAGTGTAGAGGTGATTGTGGTTGGTGTTTGGCTTTATGTCTTATCCCTCTAGTGTTAGGTGATTGTTGTTTTAGCTAAGTGCCCATCCCTCTAAGTGTAGAGGTGATTGTTGTTGTGCCTTGCCTCTAGTGTAGAGATTGTGTTAGTTGAGAGAGGAGTTGTGTACTTCAAAGTTGTATTACCCAAATCCTCAGTGGAGGTTCCCTATGTGGGAAGTCCTGTGTGGACGATATAATGGAAATCCTTCTGTGTGAAGGCGGGGATGTAGAACAGTAGCTCGAACCTTGGAAACATATCTTGGTGTTTGCATTTGATCCACTATCTCTAAACTCTCTCTTATATTGTGCCTTGCATTATTTCATATTGTTCATATCATACTTATATGCTTGGTATTGCTTGTGTGTGTCCATACTTGTGTTCAACCAAGAGAGCTTCAAATAGCACCTCAACTCTTATTTAGAGGAATTTAGAGGAGATAGTTCAGAGCTCTTCACCGGAATTCGGCTACACTCTTTGGTTACACAAAGTGTGTTGCATTTAATTTTTAATTCCGCATCATTTGTGTCACGCCCCGCTTCCCAAAATACTTGAAAACGGAGTCGCGACAAGAGTCGGTGACGTATATACGCGAGGAAATTACCCCACGTGTACACGCTAAGCCTAAAGTAACCTGACAAGGTATAAATCTGAACTATAATAATCAGCGTTCACTGCAATAATACATATAAGGCTACACATGATCTCAAATAAAATAAGGAATAGAATAGAAGCTAAGTGTGATATACATGAATCAAAAATAATAGCAGGAATAAAGAAATGAAAGAATACTAGAATTGAATAGGGAGATGCTCCAGGCCCTCGCGAAGCATACAGTCTCATAAAACACCTGCACAATAGACACAAAGCGTCCAATATCTGGACGTGCAAATCCAGGGTCGTCAGAAAGCGACCTGGTGAGAGTGTGTGTGTAAAGAGGAGTACTCGTGCATATAATAATGTGCACAAAATAATAACAATATAAACTGCAGTCATAAGATAACTAAATAGCATGATAAACGAACAACTGAATAACAATAACATGAATAAGCGTGCGGATAAAAGACAAGTAAAACAACTATAAACAAGCAACTAATGTCATGATGTGCAACCCAGCATATGTCACTAGTCTGGTATACAAATCTGATTTTATATACAAACATATGTCTTGAAAGTACACTTAGAGGGGGGTGAATAGGTGTACGGCTAATCTAATGAACTAAATGCGGAAATTAAAACTTAATAGCAACAACACTTAATGCAACCAACGAGTGTAGCCGAATTCCCGGTGAGGGGCTCTAGACTAACTCCTCTTGATTCCTCTGAATAAGAGTTGAGGCGCTATATGAAGCTCTCGTGGTTAAGCACAAGTGAGGCACACACAAACAAACCAAGCATATAATGGATATATGACAATATGAATGATGCAAGGCACAATAGTAAAGAGAGAGTTAGAGTCAATGGATCAAACGCAAACACCGATATTTGTTTCGAGGTTCGAGCACCCAGCTCTACGTCCCCGCCTTCACATAGAAGGATTTCCACTAACTCGTCCACAAAGGACTCCCACATACGGAACCTCCACTGAGGATTTAGGGCAATAACAATATGGAGTACACAACTCCTCTCTCAACCAAAACAACCTCTACACTTAGAGGCTAGGCACAAAGCCACCACAAATCGATCACCTCACAACTTAAGGGATGGGCACAAAGCCACACAATCAATCAATCTCTCACTAGAGGGATAGGGCACAAAGCCACCACTCCACTAATCAACCTCTACACAAGAGGGATAACACAAAGTAGGAGGGTTTACAACTTGGTGATCAAAAGACCACAAACCAATTCTTTTCCATAAAAACAAAGATCCTATAGAGAGGATAGACTGATAAGCTCAAGTGTGGAAAAACAAAGTGTTTTGAACAAAGAAAATCACTTGGGAAATCTCCAAATAGGTATAGAATTTTTAGACCAAAAACCAATTCCCAAAGGACTATTTTCTTTGAAATAAAAACACTTTAAAACAAATAGAGATTAAGAATTTTGAACCCTAAACTTTTTGCTGGAAAATACTTGAAAAGTATGAAATTTTTCTCCTTAAAAATCTTACACAAAACAGCCAAGAGATGGGGTATAAATAGGCCCAAAACAGATTTACCCGTTGGCTGCTGACTAGGCAAGAATTGGCCTTCCGGTCGACCGGCCAACGGTCAAATTTCTGACCGTTGAGCCCTCCGGTTGACCGGGCCCTGAACCAGAGAGCAATTGCTCTCTGGCCGGTCGACAGCCAAGTCGACCGGAGCAACCCAAGAGTGGGTTGCCTTCAGTCGGTCGACCGTACGGTCGACCGGCCAACTGACACGGCCTTGTGCACATTCTTGTGCACGTCCGGTCGACCGGAACGGTCGACCGCCAGAGCCTGGCAGGCTGATAAAAGGGATTGAAAAACTTGGTTTTTAATCATCAAATAAATCCTATAAATTCTTTAAAAATCCACAAAAATAAGTTCTTATATTCTCTTTGAAATACAAACTTGTTTAAGTAAAAATCAAACTAAGTTATAACATTTTGAACTCTTTTTGTGTTATGAAAGTTTTGCCGAAAACCAAATTCGTATTTTCCAAAACTTAGATTTTTGAGATGAAAAATTGTTTTGTCCAAAACTCATCCAAATACAAAAACATGACATTTGAAACAACTTGAAGCATATAGTATATGGATATAATCCAATATACATATAAAGATATATATCAATGTTTTTTATATTAAATCTGAAAATACGTTTTGTTAAAACATCAAAACTCCAAACTCATGACATAGACTATCAAACTAAGTTTGTTTAAATAGTTGAAGCATAGATGTATATAGAACAAATCTAATATACATTAAATCATGTAAACTTGTTTTGATTCTATCTATTCATGAAAACCAAGATCGGTTAAACCAAAAATCGAAAAATAAAACCAAAACATGAAACGTGTGTGTGTTGTGAACTTGAGCATATCACACTATCTAACTTTACAATGGATCTAAAACAATAAACTAAACTATATATCGATGATGAACTCCGTCTTCAAGCTGACTCGATCCAAACGTGAGCCACCGAGCTTGACTCCAACGAGTGCTAGATATAAACTTTGACGCTCGGGCTCTTGAATCACCATGTGAAAAGCTCCAAAACACCTTTGTTGAAGCTAATCACCTACTAATATCTTGGTTAAGCATCTGAAACTAAATACTACAAGAATATTAGTAAACATAACTCCATGAGTTAATCATCATCAAAACTAGAGTGGACGGCCTCTGGACCAACAATCTTCCCCTTTTTGATGATGACAAAACTCATAGAGTTATATATGCATGGATTAAAGTTAAGCTTCAAAGAAGCTCCCCCTTAACGCATGCATAGTAATAAACAATAAATATATGCAATGAATACTAAACATGGATATGCATCAACAGTATAAAAACAATGAAATGAACATATTCTTGATACCAAGCATGAAATAAACATGCTCTTGATACCAAAATTTTAAAATAAATTCATTTTCCTTTCTAAAATAAATATGTTCTTAAATAATTGCTTTTGATACCAATAAAAATTTCAATGAAAAAACTTAAGCTCTTGACACCAATCAAAGCCTCTTGATATCAATCAATAAAACAAAATTCTTGATACCAATTGGAAAAAGACAATCACTAAAAGCTTTTGATACCAACAATAAAAAATATCAATATGAAACATCCTTACAAATAAACAATAAATATGCATATAAACTCAAATACTTATCCACCTTTTTGTCAATCATCAACAAAGGGGTGAGAGAAAAATAATATTCTCCCCCTTTTTGTTTTAAACAAAAAAAATCAATGAGAGGTGAAATCTAATCAAAACGTTATGATACCAATTGTAAGAAAAAATATATCAATTTAGTGCATCATGATATCAATGAAATATACCAATTGAAAGTACATAATGTGGTACATAAAATAAATGTTTTATTATTTTCTTTATTGTAAGTAAACTTATAGGTAATCTTGATACCAATTTGTAACGATTAGTACCAATTGAAAGTAATTTTTCATTAAAAACATATGATACCAAAAATAATCAATATCATTTTTTTAATCATATTTCAACATAAAGTGTGGGAGTAAAATAACAAAACCAATTGAAAGGTGAAATATAAATTTTCTCCCTTTTATGAAATACCAAATAAAATAATGCATAAGCTTGTATAAGATACCAATTAAAACATAATCAATTGAAATATAATAGTCATTTAAGAAATCAAGTTTAGCATCACCA
The DNA here is from genome assembly GCA_038442645.1 of Agave tequilana. NCBI lineage: Eukaryota > Viridiplantae > Streptophyta > Magnoliopsida > Asparagales > Asparagaceae > Agave > Agave tequilana. The sequence goes on from JAVJIF010032018.1 coordinate 30,453, forward strand.
AAAATTTGTGCTCAAAGATATAGAAATATAGTAAGCACAAATAAAACATATATATGAGTATACAAAAAGAATGTCAATAGTGATACCAATTGAAAGGATCCAATGATACCAATTGAAACACAATAAGATTAAGTGTATAACTCATATTACCTTCCACCCATTTCATGCACATGTTTAAAAGGATTTTCAATAAGAAGCATACAAGGCATGGTCGCCCAACCAACCGCCCTTAAATGGGTAGGGTTTTCAAAAATAGATTTGAAAATATAGTATATTTGAAAAGCTCTACCATAATGAAGAATAAGAACTATTTTAAGAAAATTTGAAAACTAGTACGAAATCCTTCAAGTAAGGAATAAAACAAAATTATATTCCATAAAACATGAAAAGCACTAAACTAATGTCACTCAAAATCTATATGCTCATATAATACTCATGAAAATAAAATCATGAGAAAACATCAAGAATATGAATGTACAAGTTTTGTGAAAGACAACTCATGGAAATAGGCAATCAAATTCAAATACAAAATTCCTTAAAAACATCAAAACTAGAATTCCTTCAAGATATATGTATGTCATGTACAAACTACCGTATACATACATATCCAAATATAAACGAGTCCACAAAAGTATATGCATGAAGGCAAGTGGCTCAAGGATGTATATGTAAAGCTAATAGTTTAGACACAATAGACATATACATGAAGCTAAACATATAAATATGAAAAACATGTAGAAAATGAGAATACAAGTCAAATGCATGAATCATCAAAACTAAGTTATACTAGCACATCTAATAAATACAAATGAGCTTTCAAGCACAAACATATAATGATCTATTTGTGGCTCATTAGTTTTACAAGTATATACCTAAGTTTTAATGAAAACTAACATCTAAACAAGTAATCAAATTATAAAGCATAGAAATTAAAATAAAAACTCATATGATCATTATGACAAATGCATGTGCATTAGATCTATGATTTACACGATAGCTAAAACATAGAGAGAACACAAAATATGGGTCCATATTAAACATGGGTGTCTCAAATACTAATCATGTATATCAACAATCTAATAAACATGGCATTTAACATACTAATCATGAAACATCAAAACATGCTAAAATCAATGATATGAAAAGCATGTAAATATAAATGAGGAGTGAGCGATAGTTACCAAAACCTAGAAGGCAACTTTTCATGTCTCCAAAATAAGGTGGTCCTCCCACCAAACTCCCCTTGAAAGTGATGCATCCAAATTTTCCTCATAAAGCTCGGAACGCATCCACCTCAAGGCACCATCGCTCTCATGTCATGCGAGAGCCCACACCTACATGAAATACAATAGGGATGGTCTTTGGTACCCATACTCTTTTGGGTCCATGGGGGTTAGTTCCTTTCCTAACCCAAATAAATTTAGTTGCTAAATTTGAATCACGTATACGATCATAGCAAAACTTAGCAAGGTCGCCCTTACGTCCACAATGTGTACATGTGTACACATGAGCATACATCGTGTTATAAGTGTGTCCGTGAGGAGCATGTGTATGCCATGGTTGTGTGCATGCATAAGAGGAACTTATTTCTTACGAAACATAGATTCCAACCGTGTATGATTTAAAGCATAATGGCTCAAAGTGGAGCCCAAACAATCCACACTTTTCTTCAAAATATTTATATCATTTTAATACTTGAAGATAAAGTGGAGTATACAATAGGTAAGCTAGGTGAAGCTATACTAGCATGGCAAACATGAGAATCCAAATCATTTTTCAAAGAAACATTTTTCTTTAAACAATCTTTTAATTTTTGTGAAATCAAATTTATTTTATTTTTCAAAAAATTATTTTCTTTTAATACAAAATCAAGTTTTGAAGTTAAATCCTCATTTTTCTTCAAAACATATTAACAATTATTTTTACTTTTCAAAATTTTATTTTCATTAAGTGCAAGATCAAGTTGGGATTTAAGCGAGTCACTTTCACTTGAAATCTCATTCCTTTCTTGCAAAACAGTCTCAAGTTTAGAAGATAAATTTTTATTTTTTTCTTTTAAATCAAGACTTTCCTTTCTCAAAAGTTTGTATTTTGAAATCAAATTTTCACAATTTTTAGCAAGTTCATCATTCATGACTTGTGCCTCTAAACACTCATTGCAATAGGAACTAGTGCTAGCATCTTGTTGAGTTTTCGATTGTTCCTCAAGGGAGTCATTCCCTTGGACCATGAAGCAGCGTTCATCGGACACGTCTCTCCTAGATCTCCTCTTCTTATAGATAAGCGTTGATAGCTCAGGAGAAGTCAAAATGCTCCATACTGCAAAAGCCGAATCATAGTGAGAAAACACATGTAAATATTCTTTATGAAGAGATGCTCTAAGTGCCTTTAGGGCTAGTGCATTGGCCTCTATATGCCTGTTATCACTAAGGTAGGATTCCTTGGTAATGGTAAGGTAAACATTATAACCTAGGGCTTTTAAATGACAACTCATTATAACCTTCCATATATCAAGTCTAGAGATATCAAACATAGGAGGGCTATCCATGAGTGCAAATTATATGTGTGCAAATGCAAATGCAAATGATAGATTAGCTAACCAAGATCACACTCCTAGGTGGTTAAACCAAATATCAGGAGCGTAGGCTCTGATACAAATTGAAAGTACACCTAAAGGGGGTGAATAGGTGTACGGCTAATCTAATGAACTAAATGCGAAAATTAAAACTTAATAGCAACAACACTTAATGCAACCAACGAGTGTAGCCAAATTCCCGGTGAGGGGCTCTAGACTAACTCCTCTTGATTCCTCTGAATAAGAGTTGAGGCGCTATATGAAGCTCTCATGGTTAAGCACAAGTGAGGCACACACAAACAAACCAAGCATATAATGGATATATAACAATATGAATGATGCAAGGCACAATAGTAAAGAGAGAGAGAGTTAGAGTCAATGGATCAAACGCAAATACCGATATTTGTATCGAGGTTCGAGCACCAGCTCTACGTCCCCGCCTTCGCACAGAAGGATTTTCACTAACTCGTCCACACACATTGATTAGATATTGTGTACGGATTGATTAGTTTTGATATACTCAAGTTCACACACATACATACACAAAAGTTCAAAAGTTTATTGGCTTCGATTTAACCGTTTTAGATTTTAGAGAACATATCTCTCGTTTTCCTGTATAGGTAGAATCAAAAGAATTTTACATGCTTTTATATATATTGAATTTCTTTCATATATATTGATGATTCATAATGCTTAAAAACTTATTTTGATGATTCTAGTTCATGGTTTCAAAGTTATCTTTTTATCAAAACTTATTTTTGGATTTAATGTCGAAAATATAGATATATCTTTTATATGTGTATTGGATTCTATCTATACACACTATGCTTCTAAGGTATTTAAATATCATATTTTTGTATCTATACAAATTTTGTAGAAAATTATTTTTCATTTCAAAATTCTAAGTTTGGAAAATATGATTTTTTATTTAAAGCTTAATTTCATGTCTCAAAAATAGTTCAAATAGTTTATAATATGTGTTGATTTTTTGTCACAGATATTTGTACTTCAAATATTTATAAAAACTTATTTTTGTGAAATTTATGAAATTTTATAGATATTTAAAAGCCAACTTTTTCAAACCTATAACCCTGTTTCTGGGCTGTCTGCGGTCGACCGACAGATCGACCAAATTTGGGCTCGGTCGACCGAGCGGTTGACCAATGTGCACAGGACGTGCACAAGTCCTTTGTCCTAGGGCTGGTCGACCGTACAGTTAACGATCCAGAGAGCTTGCTTTCTGGATCTGGCCCCGATCGACCGGACGCTCGACCGACCATGAGAGTGAGCTCTCTGGTTTTAGCCACGATCGACCAGACGGTCAACTGACAGTGAGAAAAATCTCACTGTGCCTTCGGGCAGTTGACCGACAATCTAACGGTCAAAAATTCGACCATTGGCGATTGACCGGGCGGTTGACAAACAAGTCAATTTTGACCTATTCTGGGCCCAAATAGCTATATTTCCAGACCCCTATATAAATGGGTCTTTGAGGTCAGTTTTCACCAAGATTTTCAAGAGTAAAATTTCTCATCTTTTCAAGTATTTTCAGCAAGTTTTAGAAAGATGTTTTTATGACAGAAATTCCTATCTTTATTTTGTTTTCAAAGTTTTGGAATATCAAAGAAAAAGGAGTCATTACGAAATTTGTTTTGATCTTATTTTTCATATATATCTAGAGTTTTTCCCAAGTATTTTTCTTTGAGATTTATTTTCCAAAGATATTGATTTCTCACACTTGAGCTATCAATTCTATTCCTATCTTTAGAACCTTTGTTTTGTGAGAAAATTGTTTGTGGTATTTTGAGATCACCAAGAGTTGTTTGTGCTCATTAGATCACCAAGATTGTAATCTTTTTTCGCTTTGGCTTTGTGTCTTCTATCTTGTGTAAAGATGATTGTGTTAAGAGAGGGGAGTTGTGTACTCCCGGTGTTGAGTTGTAATTCCTCAGTGGAGGTCCCTTTGTAGAAGGTCCTGTATGGACATAGTGAAATCCATCTGTGTGAAGGTGGAGACATAGAGCAGTGACTCGAATCACGAACATATCCCGATGTTTGTGTTTGATTCACTATCTTTCAACTCTATCTCTCTTATATCTTGCATTGCTTTACATAGTTCATATTATATACATGCTTGATTTTGTTTGTGTGCCCACACTTGTGTTGAACCATGACATCTTTTAATAGCACCTCAACTCTTAGTTTAGAGGAATCTCGAGGAGCAGTTTTAGAGCCCTTCACAGGGAATTCGAGCTCACTCTTGATTACGCATAGTGTGTTAGCAATTAAGTTTTAAATTTCGCATCATTTGTCAAAGATTAGCTTGTACACCTATTCACCCCCCTCTAGGTGTACTTTCAATAGGTATCTGAGCTAGAGCTCCTGATATTCGGTTTAACTACCTAGGAGCGAGATCCTTATTTGCTAATCTAGCTAGTTGCTTTGCACACATTTAGTATACACTCATGTATTATCTTGCTCCATCAACATATGATGCATCTAACATTGATTTGTGGAAGTTTAAGATGAGTACATATCTAAAAATACTAGATTTGCATGTTTATCTTACCACTACCAAAAAATCCTATTTGGTAATGACAAGCATATAGAGGCCAATACACAAGCTTTAATTGCACTTAGGCAACCTCTAAGCAAAGATTGTTTATTTATGGTTTCTCATTGTGATTCTGCTTTTACAGTGTGAAACACATTAACCTCTCCCGAGGTACAAACGACAAACAATATGGAGAAGGAATCTAGTGGAGATGAGTCCGACCAAGCTTGCTTCATAGTCCAAGAGATTGACTCCCTTGAGGTAAACTTGGACACTTAACTAGATGATAGTGTTAGCTCTTCCATTGATCTTGATAGTAGTATGGATGCACATGCTTTAAATGAAGAGCTCTTTATATTTTATGAGAACTTGCTTTCAAAGTACAAAGTTTTGAAGAGTAAGAGTTTTAATTTAAAAAGGGAAATGAAAAATTATTTTCTAAACTTAATTTGATTTTGCAAGAAAGGATTGAGATTTTGATTGAGTTTTTATCTGCACACAAAATATAGTATTTCAGATTTAAGAATAGGATGTGCAAGGTACTCAATTCTACCGCTATAGCAAGTGGCTATGCGGGTCGTGATCCACAGGGAGGGACTAGCGATGGAAGCTTGTTTAGTAAGTTCTCTCTTTTTTTTTTATAATGATATTTACAATGATATTTACTGAAAGAGATTGGGAATATTGTAGTGTTGGTAATCTAAACTAAAGAAATAAAAGAAAAAAACTAAAAACTAAAAAAAACATACTTACCTCTTCGACCTGTTTACCTTTGATCCGTTGCAACGACTTACCTTGTCTTTGAAGGCATTCAAGCATGACGTATAGGATTTTCCCCCTTCTCGATCTACTTACGAAAACAAAAGACAAACTATACTAGCAAGAGAAGGTTTGTTCATCACCATAGGCCATCAAGGTCACTTCAACGGCTAAGCAGTCTCGAAGCTAACAGATTCTCTTGGATTGCAAGACATCAGAGGGAAACAAAAATAAAACAAGAATAGAAGAACAAAAATAAACTTTGAGTTGATTCAATTAATAATGGAAGAAAAGTTTTACTTACACCGATGTCACCTCAGTACAAGCTTGATCTCCTTCCTTCATGAAAGTATCCTCTCCTCTCAGTTACATAAAGAAAAAATAAAAATTACAAAAAAGAAAAATAAAAAAAACCTAAGTTACAATCTAAAAGTTAGAGAGAAAATCTAAAGAAAAACCCTAAGCTCGTTTCTGCACTTGAGCTTCTGAGATCTGCCCTTCCTCTGTTGCTATGCAGGGGTATTTATAGGAGAAAACCAGAAGATAAGAAGCGTATGAAGATAAGAGGAGCAAAATATCTCTAAATTTGAATTCTTCTTTTATCTCCAAACTTGTTTTGACTTATCCATAGAAATTCAAATCTGTCCTGCAACTTGTTATCATGTTGATCACCGAAATTGGCTTATCTGCTGACTGAATTGGAAAGTTTGATCAACATAAGAGTTGTAGGTCTTCAAGTCTTCTTTCTTGAGCATCTTGAATCATCGGATTTGAATATCTGTAGCAAAAGTTATGATCTGAATACTAAAACATGTACAGTCCGAATCCGAATTTTTTGAAATAATTTTTATCTTTAAACTCTTCTCCTTTTATCTTTAGCCTTGTCTTGCAAGCAACTAGGGTTGAGTAGAAGTCCATCCTTTCCTCTTCTTTTAATAATTGCAAATTTTGCACATGGGCTTGCACATGGGCTTTTTGGGCTTTTGGGCTTCATTTAAGCTTTTATTCTTTATTTAATTAATTACTCAAGGCCTGCACACAATAAATAATAAAACATTAGTAATAGTGCATAATTATAATAATAAATAGAAAAATATGATAGTATATGTAGTGATAAATATGCAATTTTTACTACCTATCAGATTTCAAATGAGAGGGACTCATTGAAAGTTCAACTTGACCTTACTTTAAATGAAAATAAAATTTTGAAAAATAACAATGAGTTTGATCTTGTTTTGAAGAAAAATAAGATTTTATCTTCAAAACTTAATTTTGTTTTAAAAGAAAACGATTCTTTAAAAAATAAAAAATTGTTTTAGTTTCAAAAGAATTGAATTTTTTTTAAAGGAAAACACTTCTTTGAAAAAATAATTTTTCTTCTCATTCTTGTCATGATTCTATTCTTATACCTCCTATTGATAAAAATACTTGCTCCACTTCTTCTTCATTTATTGAAAATGATATTTGTGTTTTAAAGAAGAGTGTAGATTATTTAGGCTCCACTTTGAGCCAATGTGCCATGAACTATACATAGTTGGAATCAATGTTTCGGAAGAAACATACTCCACATATGTATGCACACAAATCACGGCATACACATGCTCATCATGCTCACACATATGATTATATATATGCTAATGTGTACACTTGTACACATTGTGGTCGTACGGGCTACCTTGCAAAATTTTATTATGATAAATTAAATGCTTCCAATTTTGCAAGCAAGTTTTTCTGGGTTAGAAAAAATGCTAACCCCCATGGACCCAAGAAAGTGTGGGTACCAAAATTCACACCTATTGTATTTGATATAGGTGTGGGCTCTTACTTAACGTGAGAGTATTGGTATCTTACTGGTGGTTGCGTTTCGAACACAAAGATAATATTTGTGGATGCATCACTTTCAAAGGATGTTTGGTGGAAGAACCAAAATGGTTTGGAGATATAGAGAATAGTTCATAGGCTTGGTAACTATCTTTAATTTCTTATTTTTGTTTACAGCTTTCATTGATGATTTTTAGTATGTCATGATTTTCATGTTCATTATGTTAAATGCAATGTTTATTAAACTTGTGATATACTTGTATAGTCTTTGAGCTACACTCATATTTATATGGATTCATATTTTTGTGTTCTCACTATAGTTTAGCTATTATGTATATTCTAATTCTAAAGCACTTGTATTTACCCTAATGATCATGTTAGTTTATATTTTGTGCTTCATATTTTGATTACTTATTTAGATATAATTTTTGTTGAAACTTGTATTTATACTTGTGCAATTAGTGAGTCACACTTGATTATTATGTGTTTGTACTTTATTGCTCACGTGTACTCATTAGATGTACTTGTATAACCTCATTTTGATGATTTTTACATTTACACTTGTATTTGCCATTTTGTACATGTTTTTATATTTTGCTTCATGTATGTATTAATTTTATCCAAAACTATAGATATACATGTCTATCCTAGAGCCATTTGCCTTCATGCAATATTCTTTGTGGCTCATTTATATTTAGATATATATGTGTACTTTAGTTTTGATAAAACACACATATACCTTTAAGTTTGTTTAGTTTTGATGAAAATTAAAGTTTTGATGATTACATGTTTTTGAGCAAGAAATTTTTATTAAGCTTAATTGTCTTATCTCCATGATTTTGTTGATTACATGACTTATGTGCACGCAATTTCATTTATTTACTCATAATTTTGGATTCATAAGCTTATTAGTGCTTTATTGATCTTTGAGTGTCAATTATTATGTGCTTTTCATATTTCATGGATATATATTTATTTTATTCCTTACTTGAAGGATTTCATACTAGTTTTAAAAATTTTCTTATAACTAGTTTCATATTCTTCAATTGGTAGAGTTTTCAAGCTAATTTAAAATATTCTCAAATTATATTTTTAAAAACTCCTACCTTCAAAGGGCGGTTGGATGGGCGGCCATGCCTTACATGCTCAAATTGAAAATCTATTTTAACATGTGCATGAAAGGGAAGCAGCTATGAGATTTACATGATTTTAATGAAAATTCATTTGTATACTCATGTTTTCTATATATGTATGCATCATATTTCAATTGATATTATATTGCTCTGATTATACATACATATAAATATTTTTCTTGTGCTTATTTTATAATATCCACACATTTTTAATACAAATTGTTTTCATGCTAAACTTGATTTAATTCTTAATAATATTTGATATCTTTACAAGCTTATACATTGTTTTTATTGGTATTTCATAAAGAGGGAAAAAAATTCTTATTTTATCTTTCATTTTTTTTATTTTCAATTGATATCTTACTCCCACTTTTATGATGAAAAACATTTTGTTTTGGTATATGCTAATATTCTCAATATTAGTATCAATAATTTTAAATTAGTATTATTCTCAATTTGGTATCTATATTGCAAAATGGTTTTAGTATTTACTTTAGAAAAATTAGTTTTTACTTTCAATTGGTATCATGCCTTTTTATTGGTATCAATTAGTCTTTTTATTTCCATTAATAAAAAGATGGTTTCACTTTCAATTGGTTTCTTTTAATTGATAGTTTTTATTGATATCAAAATTTTATTTTAAAATATGTTTTATTGGTATTGTTTGTTTTTTTCACCCCTTTATTGATGAGTGACAAAAAGAGAGAGAAAGATTTGGGTTTATATATGCATGCCTATTTATGTTTTTGCATATATACATATATTTTATGCTTCTCATTGCATATGTTATTGATTTTGTTTATTAATTTTTGAGCTACATTGAATATCTTTATATATTTATTGGAATGCATAAGTTAAAGGGGAGCTTCTATGAAGCCTATCTTTAATCTATGCATATATAACCTCATAAGTTTTGTCATCATCAAAAAGGGGAGATTGTTGGCCCAAAGGCGCTTCACCTTAGTTTTGATGATGACTAACTTATGAAGTAAAGTTTACTAATAATCTTTTATTTATTAAGTTTTAATTATTGATCAAGATCTTAGTAGGTGTTTAGATTCAACAAAGGATTCAAAGTCAAGTTTTAGAGCTAACACGTGTTGATTCAAGAGCTCACGCGTCAAGATCGCATCTAGTACTTGGATGGAGTCAAGCTTTATGGATCGAGTTTGAATCGAGTCATCTCGGAGATGAAGATCAACGAGAAGACTTCAGTTTGTTTAGCTTTGTTTTTATTTAGATCTTGTGTACGAATTGATTAGTTTTGATATGCTCAAATTCACACACACACAAAAGTTCAAAAGTTTATTGGTTTCGGTAACTTTTTAGATTTTCAAGAACATGTCTCTCGTTTTCGTGAATAAATAGAATCAAAAGAATTTTATATGATTTTATGTATGTTGGATTTCTTCCATATACATTGATAATTCATAATGCTTAAAAACTTATTTTGATGATTCTAATTCATGGTTTTAAAGATTCATTTTTATCAAAACTTATTTTTATTAAATGTCAAAAACATAGATATATCTTTTATATGTGTATTGGATTCTATCCATACACACTATGCTTCAAAAGTATTTAAATATCATGTTTTGTATCTATACAAATTTCGGAGAAAACTGTTTTTCATTTCAAAATTCTAAGTTAGGAAAATGCGATTTTTGGTTTAAACATTAATTTTCTTGCCTAAAAAATAGTTCAAATAGTTTGTAATATGTGTTGATTTTTGGTCACATATATTTGTACTTCAAATATTCATAAAAACTTATTTTTGTGAAAATTATGAACTTTTATGAGATTTATAGGTATTTAAAAGTCAACTTTTTCAAACTTATAACCCTGTTTCTGGGTTGCCTCCCGAGCGGTCGACCGATGTGCATAGGACATGCACAAGTCTCTTTGTCCTAGGGCCGATCGACCGAACTCTCTGGATCTGGCTCTGATCGACCAGACGGTCGACCGACCCAGAGAGTAAGCTCTCTGGTTCTGGTCACGGCCAACCAAACGGTCGATCGACAGTGAGAAAAATCTCACTGTACCTTGGGGTGGTCGACCGACCAGTCAACCAACAACCCCAACGGTCAAAAATCCAACCGTTAGCGGTCGACCAGGCGATCGACCGACAAGTCAATTTTGACCTGTTCTGGACCCTAACGACTACATTGGTAGGGAGATTCTGTCTCCTCGTGTTAAAATACCGCAAGTGCACAGCAAGTTGTGGTAGCACTTGAGAGTCGGTCCACAGAGAAGGTGTTTCTTGTGATCCTAACACGATTTAAACGTATTGGTTGGGAAAAACAATAATTTGGTGTGAATTAAGTTGTTAAAGAGAAGGATCATGCACCCAGGGTTCAATCCCCTAGGCTATTGTTCATGTGGTGATATTTATCTCTCAACTCAATGATTACACAATAATAATTTATTGTCTCAATGATATAAAATCCTAGATCTTTAGTCCTAAGCACAAGATATTAAATTTAATCGAATATTCCATCAAAGTAACTGAAATAAAATAAATCAACAAATAAGAAAAACTCTAAACATGGAGTATCGATTTGATAAATGTATCTTGTCAAATTTATAAATATCTAGCAATTTAATTTCATTGATTAAAAGTCATTTAATGTGTTTTCATATTTTATATGAGATTTAATATTCCACCACAATCTCATAACCTAAGTTCATCACCCTAGGCACATAAAATTTATTTAGTTGCACATCACGAGTTTGATCATTATGTAGTTTAACAATTGAATTATTAATTAATTAAAAACTATATTACTTAATTATATCAATGATCTAAATAATTATTCTAAACAAATATATCTAAAACTAAATTTAAATATTAATTTGAATTCATGCGCTGACAGATTGAAAGGTTGCTCCGACTGGATTGTGAGAAACACAAACATGCACCTCAAAATTCGTGCACTAGATGATTTGTACCGTCCTGTGGGTCTCACCCGTACCGATCTGTGGGCGCCTGGGGCTTGATGGTGATGGTGGTGGGCCCCCTTACTGATGCTTGCAGGCGCCCTCTGTGGGGCCTCTGTGGGGCGCCTGACAAGCGCCTGTGGGGCGCCTGTTTAAAACAGGGGGGAGAGAGAGGCGCCTGCCTCTCTCTTTTCCCCTCTCTTTTTTTTTCTTTTCTTTTTACAGCACCTTCAAAACACCTTGGGAGAGATTTTTAATGGCAGCGTTTTGGGTGCTTGCGACGAAACATAACAAAGAGAAGAAAGATACAATGCAGAAACAAAGAGAAGAAATTTCAGAAAGGAAAGAAAATATGGCCGTAAAATAAATTTCTTTTCTTCTCAAAAATTTAGATGACAATTATAAGAGAAAATTAGCCTCCAAGAGGAGAAAATAACTTCTGAAGAAATTGCAGAAATTGAGAAAGTGGCTAAAATCCAAGGCTCCCCAAACCCTAACCTTTACATGTATATTTATAGCCTAGGGTTTGGCTATTTTACATGAAAGTTCAAAATAGTTACTAAATTACAAGAAGAATCGTTAAATTAATTTTGCACTTTTGCATCCTGTCCATTTTGCGTTTAAGCTCCTGACTTTTGTAAAATTACGTTTTTACTCAAACTGGCCTCGAACTCTTCAGGATTGATGTAAATTTTTTGATGTCAGTTTTAGACATAGTAGAGCGATCCCAGCAGTGCAAATCTCCTATCTCGCTTTCAACTCCTTTTAACGCGCTTTACGGTTTTCAAAGAGTGCTTTTGTGCTCCAGTCTTCTCCTAACAATTTTGTCTGCAAAACACATTAAAAATACTCGAGTAGCAAATTTATAAACAACTAATAGATAAATAGGAGTATGAAAATATGGTAAAATTGTGCTCAACATATATTTCCAGGCCCCTATATAAATGGGACTTTAAGGCTAGTTTTCACTAAGATTTTCAAGAGCAAAATTTCTTATCTTTTCAAGTGTTTTCAGCAAGTTTTAGAAAGAAGTTTTTTTCAAAAAATTCTTATCTTTATTTGTTTTCGAAGTTTTGAAAAATCAAAGAAAAAAGAGTCTTTGGGAAATTTGTTTTGATCTTTATTTTTCATATCTATCTAGAGTTTTCCCAAGTATTTTTTTAGAGATTTATTTTCCAAAGATATTGATTTCTCGCACTTAAGCTATCAATTCTATTCTTATTTTTAGGATCTTTGTTTTGTTAGAAAATTGTTTGTGGTCTTTTGAGATCACCAAGAATTGTTTGTGGTCATTAGATCACCAAGATTGTAATTTTTTCTTTGCTTTGATTTTGTGCCTTCCCTTTTGTGTAGAGGTGATTGTGTAGAGAGAGAGGAGTTGTATACTCTCGGTGTTGAGTTGTAATTCTTCAGTAGAGGTCGCTTTGAAGAAGGTCCTATGTGAACATCGTGAAAATCCTTCTGTGTGAAGGCTGGGATGTAGAGCAGTGGCTCGAACCTCGGAACATATCTCGGTGTTTGTGTTTGATCTATTATCTCTCAACTCTATCTCTCTTATATCTTGCATTAATTTACGTAGTTCATATCATATACATGCTTGGTATTGTTTGTGTGCCCACACTTGTGTTAAATCATGAGAGCTTTTAATAACACCTCAACTCTTCATTTAGAGGAATCTCGAGGAGTAGTTGCAGAGCCATTCACGGAGAATTCAGGCTCACTTTTGATTGCACATATTGTATTAGAAATTAAGTTTTAAATTCCGCATCATTTGTCCAAGATTAACTTGTACACATATTCACCCTCCCTCTAGGTGTACTTTCAGGTAGAACATCTGCTCCAGACTCACATAAAATCATCCTTTTGAAGAGATGTGAGGGAATATGTTTGCATTGAGCTTGGCTTCTGGTTGAATTAGGTGATAAAGGGTGAATCTCTACTAAAAAAGGCATTTGGATTGTAGTGAGGAGGTTGTTGGCTAGTTGACATCCTAAGGGATAATAAAGCAGATCTATATATGTAATATTCATACTAGGAAATATGAAACTTGGGCAATAGTCGCACGAGACTCAAAGTCATGAGAGTTGGTTGACTAACTTGGTCGAATAGATTAGACAAGGACCCACCCACATTCTTACCTGGCTTTTAGGTGGTTAGGTGATTTTTTATACAACAATTAGCTCGGTATGAACAAATTATTTCTCTGTCTTTCATTTCCTTAAGATTTCTCAACTATTATTGACTTGATTTTCAGAGGGGTAGCTAGTATTTGGCTTTTCGCTTACTTGTCTCTTTTCTAACACATTTTTTGTTGAAGGCAATAAAGTTAGAGTCGCATAAAGATCAACGGAAAACCATTTGCACTAAAAGCAGAAAATGGGGTTTTCACCTAGCAGGATGTAGATAGTGGGTGCGAGGCTACCACAACAGTTATCAGATAGACTATCAAGGCTAGGGGTGCAAATGAGCTGAATTCGAGCGAGTTCGGCTCGTTTATTAATCAAGCGAGTCGGCATGTCAGTTCAATAACGAGATGAACACGAATTGTTTGTGGATAGTTTGTTTATTTGATATTTCTTGAAATTAGGCTTTTAATGTTGGTGATAAGAGTTTCAATTGACCTCTTTAGGGAAGGAGATAGGCTTGTAGTTCGATATTTCTTTTGAATAACTCATTTATATTTCATTATATGTAAGTAACTCATGTAATAATGACGTGTCTAGAGGGTGTAAGTACAGTTTATGTAAAAATAGTTTCAAAACATATTAAATTATCAAATAGCAAGTTTATTCAAATCGAACATGAGCGAGCGGCCTAAATTTGGGTTCGTCTATTTATAAACTCGAGCAATTAAAGGAAGCTAAACTTGAGCTAAATACCGAGCAAACACGAAATATTTCCATGCCGCGAGCTTGCTTGAGAGCCCTACTTAAGGCCTCATGACGGATGAAAAGAGGATCACGACCATGCATTCACTTCAAACACGAACTGTTTATGTGCCACGAGCTTACTTGACATCCCTATTTAAGGCCTCACGATGAATGAAAAAGAGGATCACAACCATGTATTTACTTCAAACGACTGGTTCTACCATTTAAGCTAAAGATTGTAGTTTGGTTCAAGGTAGGTCACTTCAATTTCAAATTCTCGAGAGGCTTTCCTCACCTGCTTTTCTTATGTTTCTTGAGTAAGATAGTGACCCTCTGTGTGTATGTTGTTCCCAATTTTCTCTGTTTAAACACTTCAAACTTCTATCCCATGGCCAATGTAGGACTAAATGCTTTTAGCTACCTTTAGTCCCCTTTTGGCTTTTGAATTAGGCAAACTTTAGACTTGAATATCTCACTCATTCGAAGTCAGAATTGAACATGGGAATATACCACGTTCATCCCCAATGGAAGGAGAACACACTCCAACCATTATCCAATTGATTCTATGAACGGATCTCGCCGTAATTCAACTCAAAGATTCACATATATTCCTCATATTTCCTAACAATCCCCCACAATGAATGGAGATTCAAGGAATTGACACACAAAGTGACTGACTCTATAGTGAAATGTACTTTAGAAAAGAAACTACATCAGGATAGGTGAACTAGGTCTTGAACCTTCCATAGCGAAAGCTTTATCGGACTTACTGGCTAATCAGTGAACTAGGTCTTGAACTATTAGCCGTTAGTGTAAGTCTAGTCAACAAGCTTCACACAGTAACTTTTCAAATCAATTTTTGTTCTCGGTTGTGTCCATTTTGGCCCTGGACATTCTTAGTTTCAGAGAGTATCTTTAGGGAATAACAGCCTCCATAGAAATTCCCAAATAGCCGACCCAACTCTATACTCACATAGGTGATCGTCCTATTAAGAGTAGTCTACTCTACTCCACTTGTTTAGTAACAAGATATAGGCATCATTAAAAGCGTTAAGCTTATCCTTAATCCACTTGTAGAAAGCACTTGTGTGCACCTTAGGAATGGATTGGAGTCAAGCTCCTAAGTGCTTACTTGCTGAGTCAATCATAACTAGTTTTTTCTCTTGAACTTAGTCCGTAGGATCTCCAGTCACTAAGTGAGGTTTCCATTAAGCTGACTCGGTAAGATTAGGCTTTTAGGCCCATTCTTCTCGATGCGCAGTTTATACGCTCTCCACTTAAACTTTTGGTAAGTGAATTTGCTAAATTATCTTTTGACGAGACAAAGTCAATAGAGATAATTTCATTTGAGAGCAACTGCTTAACAGTATTATGTCTACGACGAATATGTTTAGACTTATCGTTGTATATAACATTTTGTGCCCTAGATATAGCTGCTTGATTATCACAGTGTATGCATATAGTGGGCACTGGCTTTTTCCATAATGGTATATCTTTTAAAAATTGTCGAAACCATTCTGCTTCTTCTCCGGCCTTATCTAAGGCTATGAATTCTGATTCCATAGTGGAACGGGCAATACATATTTGTTTGGAAGATTTCCAAGATACCGCTGCTCCTCCTATAGTAAATACGTATCCGCTAGTTGATTTTGATTCTTCAGAATCTGCAATCCAATTAGCATCACTGTATCCTTCAAATACAGGTGGATACTATCCATATCTTAAGACATATTCCTTGGAATGTGATACGTAACCCAATACTCGTAGTAGAGCAGTCCATTAATCATCACTAGGATTGCTAGTGTATCTGCTTAACTTACTTACAACGTAAGCAATATCGGGTCTAGTGCAATTCATTAAATATATTAGACTTCCGATAATTTGAGAATACTCCAACTGGCATACTCCAGTTCCTGTATTCTTACGAAGGTGGATGTGTGAGAGAAAAAGATTTGTATTCTCTTTTATCCCATGATCCTTGAATCTTTCTATCATCTTATCCACGTAGTGAGATTGAGATAGACTGATTCCATCTGGTGTTCTGGTGATTTTAATTCCTAAAATTACATCAGCAACCCCCAGATCCTTCATGTCAAAACTGTTGGATAACATTTTCTTAGTGGACTTAATAATTTCAATATTTGTCCCAAGTATCAACATGTTGTCTACATAAAGACAAATAATGATACATGCATTTCTAACAGTTTTAGTGTAAACACACTTATCGCATTCATTGATAGTGAATCCATCCTAGATCATGACACTATCAAATTTCTCATATCATTATTTTGGAGCCTGCTTTAGACCGTATAAGGATTTTACCAATTTACACACTTTATATTCTTAGCCCTTGACTATAAATCCTTCAGGTTGCTCCATATATATTTCTTCATTTAATTCACTATTTAAGAATGCAGTCTTGACATCCATTTGCTGGATATCTAAGTTATGCAATACTGCAATTGCAATCAACATCCGAATGGAGATTATTCTTGTTACTGGTGAATAAGTATCGAAGTAGTCAAGTCCTTCCTTTTGTCGATAACCCTTGGCTACTAATCTAACCTTGTACTTATTGACAGATCTATCGGGTTTAATTTTCTTTTGAAAATTTACTTACACCCAATTGGTTTACTGTCATGAGGCAAGTTTGCCAATTCCCAAGTATGATTACTTAGTATGGATTCTATTTCATTATTTATAGCTTCTTTTCCCATTTGTGCTTCTGGGGTAGACATAGCCTCTTTAAATGTTTGAGGCTCGCTTTCAATAGCGTATGCTATGAAATCTGAACCAAAAGATTTTTTGAGATTCTAGATCTCTGACTTCTTTTGGTTCAATTTTCGCATTAACAATTGGTTCCTTGGGGCTTTCGTCCCTGAACGCCATCTCATGTGTTCTTTTCCTAGAAGTCTTATCTTTTTCCCGTTTGTATGAAAAGATGTCTTCAAAGAACACAGCATCTCTACATTCGATTGGTATTTTTGATTTATGAACTAGAAATCTGTAGGCACTACTATTTAAGGCATAGCCTATGATTATGCAGTTCATAGTTCTTGCTCCCAACTTAGTCTTTTTAAGTAATGGTGCTAGTACCTTTGCAAGGCACCCCCACATTTTGAGGTAATGGTAGGAAGGTGTCCTTCCATGCCTAACTCAAATGGTATAAGACCAAGTTTCTTGTGGGGTACTCTGTTTAGAATATAATTTGCAGTTAACAGAGCTCTCCCCCACAAGTTCTGCGGAGTTCCAGAACTTACGAGCATGCAATTGACCATCTCCTTCAAAATTCTGTTCTTCCGTTCAGCAATTCCATTTTGCTGAGGAGTATATGGTGCTGTTGTTTGATGGATTATACCAAATTTAGCACATAACTTACTAAAATCATTTGATTCATATTCTCCGCCTCTATCGGATTTTAGAATCTTGATATTCTTGTTGAGTTGATTCTCAACTTCGGCTTTATATATTATAAACATATTCATTGTCTCATCCTTACTGTTTAAAAGATACACATAACAGTATCTTGTATAGTCATCAATAAAACTAATAAAATACTTATTCCCGCCTCTAGTTGGCATAAACTTCAAGTCACACAGATCGCTATGAATTAACCCTAAAGGTTTTATATTTTGATCAATTGAGTGAAATGAATTTTTCGCGAACTTGGCATCAACACAAATCTCACACTTGCGAATTTCTTCCAAGTTGAGTTTAGGAATATATCCTAAATTAGACAAGTTTTTTAATGACTTATAATTTACATGCCCTAATCTAGCATGCCATAAAGTAGGAGACTCAAGCAGATAAACAGAAGATTTTTCTTTATTTATAAGCTTTAGGTACAAATATACAGACTTTTTGTCTACCACTGCAACATTGTCTTTAAAATGTCCATCAACAAGATAACCCTTTCTCACATACATCTCACCCTTAGTAAGTACAAATTTATCTGATTCAAAAACTATTCTAAATCCTTTCTTACTAAGTATTGATTCAGAGATCAGATTTTTGCGGATATCTGGAACATGTAGCACATCGTTCAGAGTAAGCTCTTTCGCAGATGTCCACTTCAGGATGACCTTTCCTTTTCCCTCAACCTTGGAGACGGCTGAGTTTCCCATGAAGAGTTGCTCATCTTGCTTTAGTTTTTGATA
This sequence comes from Agave tequilana, assembly GCA_038442645.1. NCBI lineage: Eukaryota > Viridiplantae > Streptophyta > Magnoliopsida > Asparagales > Asparagaceae > Agave > Agave tequilana. The sequence goes on from JAVJIF010032018.1 coordinate 49,259, forward strand.
TTCAGAGAATAATAATTTCTCAGAGCAGATGTGACAAGTAGCCTCAGTGTCTACCCACCAATGCTTATTGTTGGTCGTCAGATTCACTTCTGACACCACAACTGAAAGACTTGGCGATGCATGGTCGGTCAGGTTTGCCTGTGGATGATTCTTCTTGTTCTTTTTGGAGACGGCTGCGACATTCATTCGCCTTATCCCTTCTTTGTTGCAGATGTAGCAGGTTCCCTTGAAGCGCATGTTCTTGCCTTCTTGGACCTTACCTTTGTACCCTTCGGCAGTCTTCTTCCGCTTTAAGCTTTTGAAAGTAGACGCTTTCCCCTTTGAGTCTTCGATCACATTGGCTTTGGCTTCATAGGAGTTCTTACGGCTCCTTTTCTTGGACTTTCGGTTGTCCTCCTCAATTCAAAGCCTCACAATAAGATCTTCCAACTTCAGCTCCTTGCGCTTGTGCTTGAGGTAGTTCTTGAAATCTCTCCATGCAGGTGGGAGTTTCTCTACAATAGTAGCAACCTGAAAAGTTTCAGGTAGATTCATACCTTCGGCCTCTATCTCGTGCAAGATAAGTTGGAACTCTTGCACTTGACAGATTACAGTCTAGTTGTCCACCATTTTGTACTCCAGAAATCGTCCTACAATGAACTTCTTGGTACCGACATCTTCAGTCTTGTACTTCTTATCAAGACTGACCCATAATTTCTTTGTCGTTGTGATAGGACTGTAGACATTGTAAAGAGAGTCATCCAGTCAATTCAAAATATAGTTTCGGCAAAGGAAGTCACCTTGAGTCCATGCATCGACATTAAGGACTGAGTCCCGATCAGTTCCGGGTTCTGGTGGATCCTCTTGCAGGAATTTAGCCAGATGCAGAGTGGTCAAGTAGAAGAGCATCTTCTGTTGCCACTTCTTGAATTCTGTGCCATCAAATTTTCCTGGCTTCTCCGGGTTCGGGTTAGGAAGTGGAGCGGCATCAAAGTTTGGATCTGCATGTTTGGTGTCTTACTTGAGCTATCTTGATTAGTCTCAGACATTTTCTACAAGTTCAAGCAGAACAGAAGTAAGAAACTTCAAATAATTGTCTTAAGATTGTTAGTTTTTAGGATCAATCTGACAACTAATCAATATCATCGATCTAATTGGCCAGGTCGGTGAATATCAGGTGGGAGGTTTCCGTTCAATAGAACGTTCCTTAATTAAAGAACCACCTTTCAATTACCTTCCTTGGTTAAACACCAATTAGACTGGTATAAGTCAGTCTCAATATACTGAATATCAGTATAACCCCTGTATAAAGAAAATTAATTCACTTATACAGTACTTGGAGTGAGGTGCGCTTATAGCGAATATCCTTAACACAATTACGTCCCCCGCAACGGTGCTAACGGGTTACTGGATGCTGGTCTCCTAAGTACAACACTCCTTCACGGTATTTGGATAGCACTACCAAATCACCGTACGGTCGAACCGTAATTAACCAGTACCTTTACAGGATTAGCAAAGCAGTAGGACCAAGACAAATTTCAGGGAGAATAGTTGTCTTTACTTTGGAGGAGCACCCACTGTAGAGAAAGGAGAAAGGTAGAAGAATATTCTTCTTTGAAAGTCACAGATTCAGACAACAATTCTATAAAGAATCTGTTGAATTTTTTGAGCCTTCTTTCAAAATGAATTTCAGAATCTGTTGGAAGTCGCTTCGGAATCCGAGTTGCAGAATTCTCACTTTCTGTTGGAAGTCGCTTCGAACCTGAGTGCAGAGATTTCACTTCAGAACGCAGAAGATTTATTTCTGTGTTTGTTGTTGTGTTTTGTTGGAGAGAAGCGGAGCGCTATTTATAGCGCTCTGGGAGGGGTAAAATGGTCCGAACCCAACCGAACGGTTGCAACGGTTCAGTCTGAACTGTTGCAACGGTTCATTTCAGACAACAACCGCCCAACTGTTCGTGGCGGTTTGCTGACAGCCGTTGCGCTGATTCGGGTTCGGATCCGGATGGCGGAGCGGGAACGATCCGCGGTAACCCATACCCGTGAGACCCGGTTCAAAAAGAACCAGACCGGGTAGGGAACCCGAGCCCGAGCCTGAGCCCGCCCGCCCGGCCGGCCAGCCGCCAGCTGCGGCGTGCGCGCGGGCATGGTTTCCCCCTGATCGTGCGCGAAAACTCCTAGTACCCAAAGGGTACACTCTTTGTTCCTAATTTTCTCTATTTAAACACTTCAAACTTCCATCTCATGACTAATGTGGGACTAAATGCTTTTAGCTACCTCTAGTCTCCTTTTGGCTTTTGAATTAGGCAAACTTTAGACTTGAATTTCTCATTCATTCGAAGTCGGAATTGAACATGTGAATATACTACGTTCATCCCCAATGGAAGGAGAACACACTCCAAGCATTATCCAATTGATTTTATCAACGAATTTTGCCGTAATTCAACTCAAAAATTCACATATATTCTTCATATTTCCCAACATATGTGTAGTACTTATTCCACTTGTTCCATTTTCATTTCATTTATTGCAGTCTTTCCTGTTTTAGTTTTACATTTTTTAATTTTTATTATGAAACAAAGAAAAATTTAGAGAAATGAGAGGAGAAAGCCAAGAGAAATTATTCTCTAACTTGTGTATTTTTCATTCTTCTTTGTAGACTCTATTTATAGGCATATAGAAGAATAGATTACAAGGAGTAGGATGAAGAAGCCATTCACTATTTCATGCATTCACAACATGTATTTACAAGGAAGAAGGTGAAAATATATGGTGGTCATCCACTAACTTATCCATTTACAATACCCTCCTTGGATGTCCACCATCCATGAATATGCCTCGTTAAAAATCTCGTCAGTAAAATCCAGTGGGACAAAACCTGGACTAAAAAAAAGTACGTATTCATATGCACCTGGTGAGCATTTGACACTACATTGTTGAAATCTTGCCAAAAAAACTAGTGGGATAAAAACTTGGATGAAAGAAAAAGAATACAGTGTGTAGACCTACTAATGACAAGCCCCCCTGATGAGATAAACTCCACTTTCAGCATGTAACATCTCTGATGCGGCGCATTCTAATTTTATATACCAACTTCTTGAATGTCGATATCGACAATGCTTTTGTGAATAAATCTGCCAGATTGTCACTTGACTGTATTTGCTGAATATCAATATTGCATCTCTTTTGGAACTCATGTGTGTAGAAGAACTTAGTGATATGTGTTTGAGACCATTCTAGTGCCTCCGAGTTGGGTAGAGCAATATTTTGCTAATAGGCTGACTGAAAATGCAATGTCTTGTCGTGTACAATTTACAAAATATGTAAGATCACCAATTGCACTAAGATATAATACTTCAGGACCAAGAAGCTCTTAATCCTCTTCAGGAGGTCAAAAAAGAATGTTTTTCACATCAAGTGATCGTACAATCATCGGATATATTAATAGATGAACTTTATCTATAAAAACCCTTCAAAAATTTTTGATGTACATTTTTTGATGAAAAAATTCCTTCTAAAAAATGATCAATATTTAGGTCAAGACAAAATTTATTTTTCCAAAATCTTTCATCTCAAACTTCTTTTTCAAAATAAGTGGCAGTTTTTTTGAGCTCTTCAGGAGTCCCCATGAGGTTAAAACCATCAGCATATATTGCTATTATGGAAAATCAATTTCTAATTTCCTCATGAGTATACATGGATAGATGAGATTATTCACTTATATCTCTTTTAGTAAGTATTCACTAAGACAATTATATCACATGTGTCCTTATTATTTTAATCCATTCAAGGATAATTACAACTTAATTGAGTATAGATTACATGATCTTAATCTATATTTTTCAGGAACCTTGAATCCTTCAGGGATCTATATGTGTGTGCGTGTGTGTGTCATTATCTAATGACTCATATAAATATACCATATCTACATCCATAAGATACATGCTTAATCTTTCTTAGACTACCAGAGTGATCCAATAGCGAAGAGTATTCTTAAGAAGAGAGTATGTTTTTTCATAATCAATTCCAGGTCTTTGCAGGAAATCTTGTGTTACAAGTCGAGCTTTGTATTTTAAAATCTCATTATTTTCGTTTGTTTTCGAACAACTATTCACTTGTACCCTATAGACTTTATATTCTCAGGTAGTTGGACTACAGATCTAAATACTTTTCGTTTTGATAAAGACTCTAATTATGCCTATATTACTTCTTTTCATTTGGGCCAATCATGTTTACATCGACACTCTTTAGTGATTTGTGATTAGGACCTCATCGCTTTTGATGATTTCAAGTGCTACTTGAAGGCAAATATGTCATCAATGATAATATTATTTCTATCCCATATATCTATATTTGAAACATAATTTAGTTTATCTCTTTATTTTTAGGTACATGTGTCTCTTCAGGAATTTTTTTTGTTCTTTATCCATTAATTCAATTGCATGTTTTTGTTGTATATACTCTTCTGGAGTATCTATATCTATTGCATTCTTTTGTTTTGTGGACTCTTCGGAAGTATCAATTTTCGTTCAATTCTTTTAGCCTTCTCTTCCAGAGAACCATGTCTTTTGTACTGACAGGTCTTTCATGCTTCAGACATGTCTTAGACTGATTTGCGATTGTATCCTTTAGGGACATTGAACTTTGCTGGAGTGTTACACTTTTGGTTCAAAGTCCTCGTTTATAAAATCTAGAGCAATCATATATGCTAAAATATCAACAATAATTTTCTTCCTATCCCAACTTTCTCTTGTATTTATATAATTCAAAGAGATCTCTTCAGATGTATGCACTTTTTCGAGTGTCTGTGCCTGTTCAGGGGCTATTTCTTCATTAATTGTAAACTGATCAGTTTTCTCTCTCTTCAATGATACCTTTGAAAAATTATCTTCTTTGAGAGTATGTGCTTCTAACATTTTTTCTTTTGGGAATTTTTATCTTTAGAACCAACAGGACGTTCACACTTTAGGTGTGTTTTTAAAGTACCATCAAGTTGTTCTTCAAAGATATCAATCCGAGCTGGAGTATTTTCAATCGGTATATTAGATTTTGTTATTTTTTTGTCTTAGTAAATTCATCAAGTAACTGGTTTGCAATTCTTTTTAAATAAATAATTCTTTAAATTTCGAGTTCACTTAAATTTGTACATTGGTTAAGATGAGACAATGATGATGCATTTCATGTAATTTAACATCGTTCTTCAGTAAGCGACACTTATCTCCCCCTATTGGAGGGAAAATTGTCTAATGAAAATGACAATTTGCAAAGATACCTTAAACATATCATCCCAATTTAAATTTCAATTGTAAGCAAATCAACATAAACAGTCATTATATAAAAGAATCTTCTAGTTTTTCAATGAATAATGGTGTGAAATTTAATTATTCAACGTATCATCGTTGACCTCGGGTAATCAAGTCGGTCATGTTAATGTATAAATAGTAGTTTTGTATAATTGAACTTTTGGTTCATCATGATATTTAATTTTATTTCTCTTATTTTTTATAAAATATAATTCATATGAGAAAGTTGAGAGTTTTTCTACAATATGCTTCTGGCATGAGGCAATAAAAATAATACAGAGATATTATCTCCATCATTCATAGTTTCAATATAAAGCCTATTAAGGCGTATGTATTTAAAACTGAGCGGATTTCTTCTAAATCTATTATAATACAATGCATCTTTGATAAAATATTTGTTCCTCCAGATAGTGTTACATTTGCTTTTTCAGAGTCTTCAATTAAATTTATACTATCTGAAATTGTATTGACATTGATTTCAACTAATTTTAAATTCAAGAGATATTTCTTATCCCGAAAAATGGTATGGTCGTTGCACTGTCAATCAGATAGACATCTCCATAATATATCTTAAAATTGCTCAATATATTAAAATTTTTCATTCTTCTTCTTGCATATATGAATTGGTACATGGCGCACAATTATATCACGTATATCAAATTAAAGACAAATGCATGTATCATATGGAGAATACCTCAAGTATATATATGAATGTATCATTAATACACTAATATAACTCAAATATCATACAAGTATGCAAAAGGTTGAATAAATAATCAATTTCATCAAATACACGTTTGCAAGATATTTGATATAGCGCAAAAAAAAATGTACGGATATGTATAATATGCTCAAACTCATTAATTCACATATATGCATAAAAAGGATAAAATCAATTAAAGCATGTACATGTATGAGAATGCTTGAATGACTAAACTAAATATAGGTACACGAAATAGCGCAACCATGCTATAAAAATATCACAAATACTCATTCAGAGTAAAAAAAAAAAATCATAAATACTCATTCAGAGTAAAAAAAAAAATCACAAATATTTCATTATATTCAAATGTGCTACATACTTCTACATATGCCCATATGTCAAGCGTGCACAAATGATACAACTAGTATCCAAGCATATATATGAATTATTAATAGCAAGCATATGGTTAATATTGAAAATATTAACTTGAACTCATTCATGTGAAGTATTAATAAAAAAAATTATGAATAAATGAGGTGCACATAAGCATATACATGTATTAAAATTAGAGAGTTACAAATTGATACATGAATGTAGCAAATCATAAACAAATAGTTTGTACAATCTAATTTAAGAAGGATAGAGCCAATAAATATGCCCTACTGGCATGGAGACTCATACGTTACTTCTTCTTTTGAGTTTTGGCTATACATGAATGTACGTAAATAGATTCATAAGAATATTAAAAAAAAATCTCAAAGTAGAATTAAACATCAATATACAACAAAAGTCTATAACTTCATCATCAAAATTATCAGATGTCAATGTGATAATCATGCATCATAACAAAAAGTCATAAATTAAATAAGAGAAGCTCATATAAAAATCATGAAAGTTCACATAAAATATGATGACAAATGTAACATGAAGTTTTCTTTAAAAACTTGTAAAACTATCATATCCAAGAATTCATTTAGCATGTATATATTAGCTTTAAATGTGACAAAGACATCCATTGAGCAAAAATATCATCAAAATCAGTGAAGCTTATTTCTTTTTCTTTTTTCTTTAGCCTTAATGGATGATTGATATAGATTGATAAGGTGCCTTGAGTATGACAGGTATGGAATTAATGACCTTTTATGTCACACAAATAGCAGGCTTCATCATTATTAATTTTCAGCATTAACTTGCAAACTTTTTTCTTTTCCTTGATTTTTCCTATTGTTGTTCCACTTCTAATGGTAGGGCGTGGGGCTCTTGTTTGAATGACGATTATGGTCGCCTCAGTTTCTAGAATCAAATCGACTATGATCAAAGCCAAAATTGTTTGTATTTACTTCTAAAAATAAGGTATTTATATTCACTTCAGGAATGATTTTGAACCAGTTGAATGAGATTGATGACATTTCATCGAAAGCTCATTATTTTGCCCAACAACCAGAAGGCAAGAAATATACTGAGAATATTTGTTAAATCTTCTTTCATTGTATTGCTGCGCAGGAGCATATTGAATACATGAAAAATGGTAAATATTTTGACTTTACAGTTAATTCTATGATGTTCAAATTAGAAATCAAATAGAAAGATATATACTCAAACTACAGATTTCGAGTACTATTAATTTAAGGCTTCAGACTCTAAATTTTTATCTTAATATAAAATTTCATATTTTATAACCATTTAAAACTTCAAGTGTAAAAATTGAGTTGTGAACTTTAGGTTCATATATGAGTAATTTAGAATTTCAGATTCTATAATCATTTAAAACTTCAGATTTGAATTTTTAAGTCGTGAACTTTAAGTTCATTATGAATAAAAGAAAAATTAATCTTTCATGAAAAAATGTTAGAAATAAATCGGGAATGAGTGATATTTGAAATTATGATATAAACCTTACAAAATTGAGACAAGCACGGTTAGATCGCTATAAAATGCAAGCCATCTATGCACATTAAAATATTATTAAAATAATTGGATCAAAAAAATAAAAAAAATAAGGAGAATAAGTATACCAATACCGAGACCCGCAACATGCAAGTACCTCACTTGGAATCATGCTAATAATGTTTTATGAAGCTAAGAAAATTTTAAAGAAATAGAGGAGAAAGTCAAGAGAAATTGTTCTCAAATTTGTGTGTTTTTCATTCTTCTTTATAGCCTCTATTTATAAACATATAGAAGCATATATTACAAGGAGGAAGATGAAGAAGTCACCCACTATCTCATATATTCACAACATGCATTTACAAGAAAGAAAGTGAAGAGATATGATGATCATCTATTAACTTTCACATTTACAACAATTTTAAAATTATATTATTGATCGAATTGTATAAAGTTCATATTTGCTTATGAAGAAGTTTGATTTAGGGTGACCTACTGTAATTATTCCTAAAGACTTTTTAATAGAAATACAATTGCGGCACAATACTGCTGACATTAGCATCATTATAGCTGCATCCATGAATGTGATGTTTTATTTATTTATTTTTTATTTTTCTAAATTATTTGCCCTCATTGCTGAATTTTTGATTCAAATCACACTTAAGCAGGCGATCAGATTTATAGGTAAACAAATACATAGAATGCACGAAATAATCACCACAAGAGATTCACTTCTAATAGTTTGTTTATTTTCAAACCGAGCGAAGTAAGGTTTCTCCCGTGACTCATTTTTAAACTTTGTCTGTCATTCTGTCCCTCAAAAGAGAGCTACAGAGAAAACTGAGCGACCCTCTCTTCCCCCATCTCCCTGCCTCCTCCTGTCCTTGCTGCTCTCTCCTCTCTTCCCTCTCCCTCTCTCATCTTTTCACGCCTTCTTCTTTCCCTTTCCTCTTCGCCGCTCGGTTTCCCCGTAAGTGGTAATCTAATAGTTTTAGGGTCTGTTTGGTTGTCGTAATTGGCCGTAATTCGGAAGTTGTAATTGGTAAAGTCTTTTACAGTTGTAAATGAGTTACATGCATGTAAGTTTTATGATGTTTGGTTGGTAATATAAAGTCGTAAGTGAAAAAGTGTATTGTGCTTTACGGTGTTTGGTTGACTATTTGGTGATTTAAAAAGTTTTAATATTGCAAATAATTATTAAAAATGCTAAATATTAAAAAAATTAATATTAACATAAAAAAATAATACAAATTCGCATGACCACAAAATTAATTGTAATTGGGCTGTAAGTGAGTTGTAATTGGGTTACAAGTGAGGGGTAATTGGGTTGTGTAAGTCTTTTACGAATTACGGTTCAAATAAATGCCGTAGTTGTAACTGGGTTGTAAGTCATTTACGAATTACGGACTTTTACGCGAAACAAACCGCCCCTTAATGTAAGCGAAAAATTAAAGGCCGATTTTTGTTTTTCCCCGGTTAAAAAGGAATGACGTCAATAATCTTGTCCTCGTGGGTCCCACGGGGTCCGCGGGTGAGGCGGCTGATGCTCCAACCTGGCCAGCCACGACGGAAGCAAATTCCCCGTCATCACACCCACAAATCCAAAACGCATCAGTCAATCTCATCGCCTCTCAAAACGAACAAGAAGCCCCCAGGCCTTCTCGCAGCAGCACGGAGCTGAGAGAGAGGCGGTGGCATGCCGACCGTCGCCTCTTTTCTCCCGCGCTCTCTTGTCTTCTCTCGACCCCCTTCGTTCTCTTCCTCGATTGCTTCTCGCCCCAAGCTCCCGTCCTCATCCTCTCTCCAATTCCCCCTCTCTAAGCCTCCTCGCCTCGCCCTTCTCGTCTCCTCCTCCGCCGCTCCCTTCGATGAGGTCGACGCCGCCGGCAGATCGATTCCTCGCTCTTCAAAGGTCCGTTCAATTCCCCCCTTTTCTAGGGTTTCCTCAATCTGATTGGAGAATTTTACTGTTGTTAATTGTGGGAATTAGGTCCTTGTTACTGTTCCTGATATTTTTTCCCTCTCTCTGTCGCGATTTGCAATAATTGAATTGCTAGATTAGTGGTGTGGTGGTTTTTTTTATGAGCTTGGGAATTTAACTTCAGCTGGAAAATCCATTTTTTTGTCTTGTTTATCAAACAATGAGGATTGTCAACATAAAACACAGAAAAGTTATCAGGCTGAAGAAGCATAATTATGCTACGCTGCTTCTGAATTAACGATCAACGATGGTATATACCAAAATGAGCTTACCGAGATTAGCACTAGATCAGTGGTAAATACAACAGAGTTAATCGGTCAACAATATAGGCTCGACAACCATTAATTGTATTCTTCTTCTAGTATGTATGCATGGGAATTAGGTGATTGCAAAGGCTAGTTGGAAGCTGCTATGATTTAATATCCTCCTAGAAGAGAGGTAATATATGAGATCCGTTAGTTTTTATTGAACAAGTCGATCCAAACATAGCCGGTTCATAACTTGTATCCTTTATGGCCTGAACTGTGTATAAGTTCAGGTCACGTTTGCAGGCAGGGTCAGACTTGTGACCCTATACAACAAGACACTTGTGTTCCATCTATGTATGACATTTTGGTCTGGTGACTCTGGTCTGTATGATACTTCAAGTAATTTCATGTGGATCATGAATAAGGTATTGTACCCTTTTAATCGAAAATCTGTAGTTGTGTACTTGGCTCATCGTCGGTATGTGTCCACATGGTGCATTTGAGAGGTGTACTAATACTACTACAGAAGAACAATCTGTAGCTCAATTTTGAAAAGTGTAACTGTTTGATTACTAGCCTCTTAATTTTAGGCTTTTGTTAGCACCAGTGACATCTATGTTGATTAAGAGAAGGTTAGGGCTAGTTGGGGAGTGGCCGACTCCCAAGTCCGAAGCCAGTTTCTTGTGTAAGGAGCTTTCATGCACCGGTGACTTTTATTGGTGATTCATAAGAAACAACAGCAGCCTCAGGGCGCCGAGCTGAATGCAGGAAAAAGGGTTAATTCCAGTAGGGAGAAGTGGGAAAGTAGAGTTTTACTTTAATCACAGAGAAGTTTTCCATCGCTCTGGTTCTAGCATTGCGGAGCTTCTAGTGTGTATTCTAGTCAGAGAGTGATGCCTACATGATAGGTATTTGTGCTGTGTTTCACAAGAAGGTCAACTAGTAGCATGTCATCGTGAGAAATCGACTTAGGTAGTCAGCCTAGGAACATTAGTTTTATGCATTTTGAGCTTTGAAGCATTAGGAGTACTATTTGATTTAGAGGGAGTTTGCGCTAAATACTGATCATTCAAGCATTGAAGTACATTTGAGAGTCAGAAAAGCATCAATCACGTGCATGCTAGGTGGGTCAAGTATCCATAGCAGTTCACATATACCTCTATGCATAAAGCAGCGATTCACACAACGTGACAGATGCATTGAGTTAAAGAAGAGCCTGGGGACTTTGAGAACTGAATAATTATGTTTTATTGTTTGCAGGAGGTTTATATGAGGATAAATATTTCAAAGAGATACAAAGATGAAGCTGACATGAAGTATTAGCTGACCCAAGCAGCTGATGGGTTTTGTTATACAAGACAGACTATTTTTGAACATAATCACATATGTGTGCCTTGTAGTTCATTAAGAGAGTAGATTATTCATGATCTACGGAGTGAAGGATTGAATGGACACGTAAGGCGAGAGATGGTTGAAGAGCTATTACTAGTTGTAATTGGAGGACGTGGGAAATCATGTGTGGCATTTCCAAACATGTCAAATTGCTGCGGGGAAATTGCAAAATACAAGTTTCTATTAGTCTTTATAGTTCCAGTTACAACATTGGAGGATTGACGATAAATTTTGTGTTGGAATTACCTATCATACAATGGGTTACAGATCCAATGTTTGTGGTGGTGGGTCGCTTTTCCAAGGTGACACACTTTGTTACTTGTAACTAGACTTCAGATGCAACTCATATGGCAAATGTGTTCTTAGGGAGGAGGTTCTTTGACTTTATGGAGTTCCAAAATCCCATCACTTTTGACTACGATACAAAGTTCCATCACACTTTTAGTGGACTTTATAGAGTCATTTTAATATAATTCACAACTACAACACTTGTCCTCACAACCTTTTGTTGAATCCTTCCTCCTCCTCTCCTCAATGCCCTCCACTCTAAGTCAAAATGTTTAGATTGATGATCTTATGTACCTCCTCTAATTGCGCCTTCACTAGTCCTCTGAGCCTCTCATCGACACCTTCCTCCTCTTGCTCATCTCAAAGCCCTTATCCTCCCTCCAACAACTGCTTGATTCAGCTTTCGCACTTTGTGCTGCTCTATTCTCTTGGATCTTTGTTCGAATTCCGAGTATTCCTATATATGAGTTTTGTAATTCGTCCCCTTTTTTGCTTTTCCTTTGTGAATGGATCGGGTCTTGATTGGGTTCTCTCATGGACCGGGAGCATTACATCAATGTGTAGGTGGTGGTGGATGTTATGATTGGAAAATTCTCACCTATAAAGCATCACACGGTCTCATAAACATATTATAGAATGTTATCTTGAATCCCATTATTTTTTCAGTATTTTGTAGTCACACATTAATCCAAAAACATGTCTCCGCTCAAGTTTAACCATCTTGCTTTGATTCTTCAAACCAATTCTCATCCTCATGTCAACCCCAAGTAGCAAGAATGATCACTTGCCGGTATTTCTTGGTCATCATTCTTTATATGCCTGTTTCTTCTCATAATTTGCGAAGTTACATTTCTATATAGTTTCATTTTAACTTCTAAATCTTAAATTCTAAAGCTTCTCTCCATCTTTCTACTTTGAGAACTATCCTTCTATACTCCCACCAACTAATACATCATCATATAACAACATGCTGCATGCGCTAAGGGACTTTATCTTGAACGTGCTCAGTAAGTTCATCCATAATGATGTAGGAAGATAAAACTTCATGCCAAACCTTGGTGTAAGCCCTTAGTGATGGGGAATGGCTCTGTCTCCACTCAAATTGTTCTCACCTTAGTTACTGCTCCATCATACATATTTTTAGTGACATCAATACACCCACTAGATGCTTGTTTTTTTCCCTCTTAGTTACTGTGCAAATTGTGTCCCCTCAAATTTTCCTCATCTTAGCTACTGCTCCATCATACATATTAATGAAATCATTGTGTCCACTAGATAATAGTTCCTTTTCTTAAAACCACTATATAATCTCTATGACCTTATAAACTTTTTTTTCATAACCAAGAAAATCATATGAGTGTTTATTTTCTTCTTTCTCTATCTCTCCATCAATAGTGTCAACAGAAATAACCTTTTTGGCATAAAGTCAAATTGGCTTCTAGATATAAACATTTCTTTTCTTAGTCTTTGTTAAGTTGCTCTCTCCCGAATTTTTTCCCCTGTTGCTCGTGCTTGATTCCACGATAGTTCAACTTTGTATTTCTCCTTGACTCTTAAGAAATACACCAAAGTGCTCATCTTCCATTCGTTGATTATTTTCTCAGTATCCTGTCTATAGATTTTCCAGATTTCATTTTCTTTAAAACATCTTTAACTTCACTGTTCCTATTTTTTTCACAATACCTATAATTCCTACAGTGGATTGAATCGTTTGCTTCCCTCGTGTTATTCTCTAGACAGTCTATGAAAGGAACTCCTCTTCACCGTCTTCTACTCGGATTCTTTGATCTTGTTTCTATACATGACATTACATCATTCTTTCTATCATCTTAGCAAGTTTATATATAAATATATATGCGCCCGCACACAATCTTTTCTCTCCCTCCTTTGCTTCTAGCCTCTTGGACTGTAAGCTCTGAATTTGGCCTCTTAAACGTTTTCTTATATTCATTCTTTTCTGACCTATATTTGGTTTCATTGGTTAGACACTTTGCAAATCTTGATGCTCTCCTCTTTAATTTCCTCGTCGACTTCCTGATTCCACGACCATATCTGATTCCACCCCCATATCTGTTTAGAAGACAGTCCACTACCTTTAGATTTTCTGAGTATTTCTTTAGCTACTAAACAATGTACATATTATTCCGTATGATGTTAGTTTTGTCCTCTACAATCAGCTACCTACTTTTATCGTTCTAACATGCAAAGCATCAAGTCCTACTATCTAGTTTATGATTTCCAATTCATGTTAGTTCTTGTCTTTTACTTCTTGATGCAAATGTCTACTGCCATTAATCAAGGTTATGTGGTTAAGCTCTCTCTCTCTCTCTCTCTCTCTCTCTCTCTCTCTCTCTCCCCCCCCTCTCTCTCTCGCTCCCATTCTAACAGATGTATCGTCCTAGTAAGAGAGAAAGAATCTTTTTGAACATTGTTTGTTCCACTTAAAAGATACCAAATGTTCAACTTTTGCTTTAAAACGTGTATTTGCTATTATAAGTTCATAGGTCATTGCAAAATCCTAATCGTACCTTTCATTTCATCTTTAATCGATATCCGTGACCTCTATGCATTGTCTCATATCCAGTACTATCTTCACCAAGATGACCATTTAATTCCTTACTTATAATTGTTTTCCTCTTTAGGAGTTCTTAATTAATTCATCGATATGCTCCCAAAGTTTCCTTTTAATCTTCTCAGACAAATGCACTTGTTTTTCATAAGCGCTAATAGTGGTGTATTAGTGTTAAATTGTTAATTATCTCCTTTTTTTAATACAATATTCAATATCAATCTATTGCCAACTCCTTTCATGCGCACAATATTTCTTTTTCATATTGTATCTATAAGTACCCCACACCTTTTCTTTCCTCTCTTTTTCTGCAAACCAAAGTTTACTGTATTCCCTAAATCTGCACTTATCCATTAGTTTCCCTCAAAACAAATTATATTTATTTTTCTTGGAAACATTGTGTGTACAAATTCCATCTTCTTTCCTTTCCTGTAAGTGTTAGTGTGTTCCAAGTGGCTAATGCAATCCTACTCTCAGTATAAGCCTTCACCCCCTTTTCCTATAATCATTTAGTCTATGCCTATTTAACAACTCATTGGGGACTTGTGACCAGTGTTCTAAATGGCGGCCACAGCGGCTACATCGGCCGGGAAAATTTATCGGGGATGGGGATATATTGGGGACATATCGGGGATATTTTTAAAATCGGATGTCAAAATCGGACTGTAAATATACATATCTTCTTGTCTTAAATTGCATCTCAATAAGACAATATATTCATAAATTATATAAAGCTACATAAAACATCATACTTATATGTTTAACATATACTTGACTCGATAACTTGCATTAAGTTTATAAATGCATAATCACTATCCAAGTGTAGAATCTTCACAAATGTCACATTGCCACATCGCTCGAATTACCCAAATACCTAACATACAATTGAGTTTAAGACGCTATATCGGGTCCAAAATAGGCGAAATTGCAGCCGATATATCGGGTCCATGCCGATTTATCGGCAATTTTTGGTGAAAATCGCTATATCGGTTTGGATGTGCCAATCATTGCGGCTAGGTGCCGTAAACGCAATATCGGCGCAATATCGGGGTTATATCGGGGATATTTAAAACACTGCTTGTGACACTTGCAGGGCCCTAACCTACTTATGCCCTTGCTCACTTGCCACTGTGTTGGGTTGGCATCAATGCAAACACATCATTGTGGGGTGCCCCAACTGTGCTATATAGGATTTAGTTCATAGAAATTTGACCAAGTTTTCTGAAGGCTGACAGGATCCAAAACAACCCTCCACTTTTATCTGGCTTGGAGCAACCCGTATACTATAAGACCTTAAAGGACAGCTGTTCTGTCAGAGTGAGAATAAGAGATATTGATGCATAACAATTGTAAGGAGGCTGCATTGCATGCCCAGTGACTTTTAGAGTGGTTGGAAGGGTTGTTTCCTTCTGTCATAATTAAAATGAGCGAACTTGCCTTTCTTGGTGATTGTCCTTTTTAATACTAAAACATTCATTTTTAATGATATAAGTTTATTGCACAAAATTCTCCTATACCAAACAAACGACCCATCATGTTGTGAAATGATAGTTGCATAGGTTCATGAAAAACTGAAGAAATGAGAGAGATGTTTTGGCCTAATTTCTGGACTGCAAGCTGGTAACAAAGGCGATTGAAATTGCTAAAATAGAAGTTAAAGTATGTGGGATTGCCACATTAGAAGCACAATTCCAAAAGCTTATGGAACTACTTTATCAGGGAGTAACAAAGAGCATCTAAAACATGTTTGTAGACAACCCGTTTATTTCTTTATATATTTCGTATCCATATATTGGCATTTGAAACTTGTAAGGAGAAACATACACAAATCTGTATCTTGTATCTGCCTCATCCTCAACATCTGTATTACATTTTAGTGTATATTATTCTTTAGTATTAAATACTTGTATCCATTTCCTCATCTGAAAGTTAAAAGCAGATCCGTATCTGGAAAGAAAACAAAAATAATATCTATCTGACTGGATTAGGATTTTAATATCCATTTGCATGATATCTGGATATGGCCAGATATATCTGTCTCCAAATGCACCCCAACAAGGTAGTTATGCATGACTGACAAGAACCAGCAAATTAAGGGGGAAAATGGTGCTGATTGTTGTAACTTGTAATTAAACTACTAAATCCTTCTAGTTTATAAGGTTAGTTTTTCTTTAAATACTCAATTTTGTGTTTTGGTTCTTTCAAGAACAATTAAGAGCAACAATTTATTGAATCTATTTTTAACTTTTCTATTGAAACTGAACTGGTTCCATATTAAAAACTGGTCTAACGAGTGTTCCTCATTGGTCACTGCTATTTATGGTCCTTTCTTTTTGCCCCTTTTTTTCTAAATTGGAGGAGTTTTTTTTTGCCAAATCATGATGCACTGTAATTGATGTTTCACCTGTTAAGCTTGGTCCTCTAGGGGATGTTGAATGATAAGCTGAAATATTGGCAAAAGCTGAAATATCCATTCTCTTTCATTCTTTGTGGTATCTAATTTGTTTGCATTACTTGAGAATGCTTTTCATGGATTAACTTTACAACTAAACATATGTTTTACATTTTAATCCTAATAGTATGTGTGCTACGTCTTAAAATGGTTGTGGACTGCATTTTAACCAAGTCAATTCATTGCCTCTTTCCCCCCAGAAATCCATTCTCTCAAATTTGATACAAGAGATAGAGCCTTTGGATTTGAATCTTATTCAGAAAGATGTTTCAGCTGATACAGTGGATGCTATGAAGAGGACAATCTCAGGCATGTTAGGTCTTCTTCCTTCTGAGCAGTTCAACGTTTTGGTGGAAGCTTTTTGGGATCCTCTTTTTAAGTTACTGGTTTCCTCAATGATGACGGGGTATGTATGTTGATAGTATAAGCATTTTTTACATTGCCATATCGAGAACTGGAACTAAGGTTTAGCAAAAGGATAACATATTGCTTCTTGCCATGCATATCCTTTCAGTACAAAATTCAAGCAGTTGAGTTGAAGCACTTAATTATTTTTAGGTTTGATCTGTGCCAGAACATGTAAATCTTGAGTCTGTTTGGGGGTTCGAAATCCACTCACACACATGCATGTGCATATACATAGAAAGGGAGGGAAGGAGTGAGGGAGACAACACCACTTTGTCCCATTTTTATGTATGAAAATTTCCATTACAGATTTCATTTCCTTCTTTATGTATATTTTATCATTTTGATAAGTACATGCATGAACATCACATGTTTAGAAGACCGGTAACTACAGTTGTATGCAATCTAATTCCTTTCTCCATTACTGTTGTTATGACTTGATAGAGTGGTAGCATCAGATATTGGGAGAGAGATGAGATCTAGACCTCAATACTCTAGTTATATATAATAACCAATGTGGATACATCATGACCTAGTCTCACAACAGTGTGGGACTAAACTAATACAAAGTCTCTCTCAACACTCCCCTTCAAGCTAAAGCATATATATTATACATGCCCAGCTTGTCAGAAATAAAATCTACCCATGTAACCGTGTTTTACCAAGTGGTTTGGTAAGAAGATCTGCTAACTGGTGTCCTGATGATACATGCTTCACCACAACGATCTTTTCCTCGAGCTTCTTATGAACTATATGACAATCAACCTCAATGTGTTTGGTTCTCTCATGGAACACGCCATTTTCAGCAATGTGTATAGCTGTCTTGTCACCGTATAGTCTCATAGGACACTTTAGGGAAACTAATCTCTGTCAATAATATCTGATTCAGACTAGCTCTAATATCACATTTGCCACACCCTGTACTCTGACTTTGCGCTGGACCGAGAGACCACACTCTGCTTCTTACTTTTCCATAACATAAGGTTTCCTCCAAGAAAGACAATATCCTTTGGTCGACCTCCTATCAAAAGAGCATCCTGCCGGTCTGTATCTGAGAAACCTTTAATTTTGGTGTGTCCATGATCTGAATAGAGAAGCCCCCTCCCTGGAGCTTTTTTCAGGTACCTCAAAATCTTCATTAACGCTTTCAAGTGGGTAGTTTTCGGTGCTGACAAAAACTGACCTACTAACTGACTGCGTATGTGATGTCCAGTCTGGTCACCGTTAAGTTGTTCAGTTTTCCCACCAATCTTCTGTACCTCTCAACATCTTCAAAAGCTCCCCCTAATCTACTAGTAGCTTCGTGTTCATGTCCATCGGAGAATCAATACTCCGGCATTCTAGCATCTCAGCCTCCGAAAGCAAGTCGAGTATGTAATTTCTCTGTAACAGAAGAATGCCCTTCTTAGATCTAGCCACTTCAATGCCTAAGAAGTACTTTAGAGATTCAAGATTCTTGGTCTGAAAGTACTTCTGCAAGTACTTCTTCAGGCTGTCAATCTCCTTTGTGTCATCTCCTGTGATTACAATAGTATCCAAATACACAACCAGTATGATCCTCTTCTCATCCTGTATCTGTCAAAATACAAAGTGGTCTTTTCGTACGTGACAGAGAGCAAACACCCGAATCACTGATGCAAAGCGTCCAAATCAGGCTCTCAAAGACTGTTTCAGACTGTAAAGTGACCTTTCAACCAACATGTAAGCCTTCACATACTCCTAAGCAACAAAGCCCTGTGGTTGCTCCATGAAAACCTCCCCATTAAGAATACCATTGAAAAATGCATTCTTGATGTCCAACTGATGAAGTCGACAGTGGTATGTCGCTGCTAATGACACAAGGACTCACACAGATATCATTTTCACGACCGGAGAGAAGGCATCCACATAATTCATGTCATACACGTAAATATTTTTTGGTAACCAATCTTGCCTTTAAGCGAGTCAGAGACCCATATGGGTTTAACTGGCAGTGTAAACTCACTTGCCCCCGACGACTTTTTTTCTGGTGAAAGTGTGACCAACTCTCAAGTCTCATTCTGCTCTAAGGCCGTCATCTCCTTCTGTCTCGTCTGAGTCCAACCTAGAAGAGATAATGCATCTGATATATTCTTGAGAACCGAGTATGAGTCTAAAGAAGAAATAAATGAACGCAAGGAGGATGATAAATGAGAAAAAAGAAATGAAATTGGAAAAAGGATGCTGAGTACAATTACATTTGTTTTTTCAAAGTGCAATGAGAAGATCATCAGTAGTACAAGTACCAGGTAATTATGCAGTGACAATCTCACTTGATTCTTGCGTAGGACTTCGTACTCAGTCTGGCGCTGGCGTAAGAGTTCGTCGTGTATAAATCTGAATTGAATCTTGAAACTGAAGTGGATCTTTACCAGCCAGTTTCAGATGTTGACCCACCACTATTAAGTAATATTTCCCGATAGAACATGTAATCATAATCATCCTCTGACGCAGAAGGAGATGTGAAAATCTCATGTTTAGACTTGAAAAGGTTACATCTGCGGATAAGATATATCAGCGTATAGATAGACAAATATTTATAACCTTACTGAGTTCTAGAGTAACCAAAAAATCCCTTTAAAAGAGTTAGAATCAAGTTTTGTCTTATGAAGATTATGATTATGAACAAAACAGAGGGACTCAAAGATCTTTGGAGGCAAAGAGAACTAATCAATATCAGGGTACATGATGGAATATGATATTTTATTTTGCAATACAGAGATGCCATTCGATTTATTAAGGAACAAACAGTCAAAATGGCCTTACCCCAAAATTCTTTTGGTATCTGGTCTATGAAATAGTAGAATCCTAGCAATGTCAAGAAGGTGTCTATTCTTACGTTCAGTTACCCTATTCTACTGAGTGTAACCACAAAAAGATTGATGCAAGATTCTATTTTATTTCAGAAACTGACTAAAGTTATCCAGATATTCTTTAATATTATCAGATCAAAAAATTTTAATGCTAGAATTATACTGATTCTTTATTTTTGAATAGAAAACTTTAAATGTGAAAAACACCTTAGAGTGAGATTTTAACAGATACGTCCATGTGACTCGAGAATAATCATCCACAAAGCAAACAAAATGCCTAAAACCCAGTTTTGATGTTACTAGACATGAACTATATACATATGAATGAACTAAATCAAATAGATTATCAGCCTTTTTATTGACTCGACTAGGGTAAGACACGTGATGATGTTTCTCTAGTTGACAAGACTCACATTTTAAGGATGAAACCTAATCTAAAGAGGGAGCACGAAGTTTTAGTACAGGTAGAAAAGGGTGACCTAACTGATAGTGGTAGTAAATGCTGATGAAGTGCTGATGCAGGCCACCTGATCGGATGCCAACTCTAGCTTATACAGTCCGTTTCACTCAGTTTTTGTGTCGTCTTTCTCACCCAAGCTCCTGAAATACACAATGCGTCGGAAAAAATGTCACTGTACAATTTAAAACCTTGGTAATCTTACTAATAATAAGTTGAAAGAAAAATAAGGTAAATAGAAAACAAACTATAAAAGAAGGGTAGGGGCAGTACGGTAATGCCAATCCCTGAATGGGTATGTGAGAGCCATCTGCTAATACTATAGAGTTAAAGACAGGAGTAAAAGAGAACATAATACCTCGGTTTCTAGTCATGTGATCAGTTGCCCCTGAATTTATAATCTAAGTATATGACAGACGATGTAAGACAAGATATAGGACATGTTTGAGTTAGAGTGATAGAGAAAGAGGAAGAATGAGCTTGTGTGTTTATTGCGGCTGGAACATATGGAACTTCTCAAACTGGCATCGCAACTGCTCGTCATTTGGAAGAGTGACAAAGATATGTGCATCTCTTGTTAGTTTTCACTTCAGAAGAAGCTCTTTGCAGTAGTAATAATAGATCATAGAGCCATCTCCTCGTCCTCCTTGAGGACCTTGTCTGCTCTTGCTACCACTGTGGCCACCAAAACATCAACCAATGTAACCCTTTCGACTCGCCATATCTGCATGACCTCCTCTGCTGCTACCAGTGTGGCGTCCTCGTACCTCAGTCTGCCTCTCCTGAGCTGCTAGGGCAGATTGATCTGAGGGTGGTGTAGTAGTGTCAAGTCACACGCAGGAATGACATTCTTCAGAAAGTGATGTCTGGTAGAGAGCTCACAACAGAGCTTCCTATAATATGAAGCCTAGTCAAAGAATAAATAGGGTTGATGGTGCCTAAGTAGGTCACTACCATCAACCGATTTCATTAGTTTTGCATTCGCTTCACATTAGATGTTATTGAAAATATCTTACGAAGCTCCTCTGCTAGGCGATTGAACTCGTCGTAATGATCATCCATGGGTTTGCCGTTCTTCTTCTTCTAAAATAGCTTATGGATAACGTCATAAGCCCTGTTAATAATGATGCTTCTTATGTAGAGTTCACGCAGAAAACACCACAACTCTTTCACAGTCATGCAATGAAGGACCAAGTCCTGAATTTTGGGCTCCATCATGGTCAATACTTGATGTGGTGCTATCCTTTAACAAATAATTAGTCTTCTCACGATCAGTCACATAAATCTCAATTACTCACTTTCGCTGCAGGTAATTGTTCCCATCAAGTTTTCAGTTTGTAATCCTGTCAGAAATTATCTCAAAAATTCTTGTCTGAGCTATCGTCCCATTAGACTCGCCCGCCTTTGTCTCAGTATATTCAACCATCATGAAATAGACGGACTTGGAAAAGGAATCCTCAAAAAATAGACAGAAGCTCCCACTACACCTTAAAGAAGGTTCAACACCTTCACCAAAGCACCATCTTAGAACTCTGAGTTGAATATCAAATTATCGTTGGAGGCAGACTTCGATGACGTGGCGGCGGAAGATGATGGAGAGGACGTGGCAGGAGATGATGTGATGGAAAGGATGTCAGCGGTGATGTCGCAGCGACAGGAATGATGTGGCGGTGGATGGCATGACATGATAGAGATGTTGCAGCGGCGGTGATGTCGTGGCGGTGGGAGATGATGAAGTGGCGACGAGATTGGACGATGGAGGTGATCGGGCGATGGATCGGGCTATGGAGGCATGGGAGATGATGTGATGGAGATGACGTGACTGCGACGAAGGCGAGAGGATGTAGAGATGACGTGGTGGCGGCGGGAGAGGGCTAGAGCGCTCTGGGCGTGTGGCTACTGTCTGGCCTGGGCACATGTGGGTGTGGTATGCTGTCGGCCTCGGCACGCCTGGTCGCAGCCTGGGCGGCGGGACGATGGAGAGGTGATGGAGGCGACGGGTTGGTGGTGGGATTAGGGTTAGGGTTGGGGATAAGGGTTAGGATTTTTGAGTGGCTCTGATAACATGATAAAGTAGGATAAGAAATTGGGAGAGAAAGAGATGATATTTAGGCCACATGCTCTAGTTTTTATATAAGACCAATGTGAATACATTATGAGTTAGTCTCACAGGCAATGTGGGACTAAACTAATACATAGTCACTCTCAACATCACCAACTTAAAATTGTCAAGGGCTCATTTTTCCTTATATTTCTAGCAATGTTTAAAATAACGATAACGTAACAATAACAATTTTCCTTTGTTATGTTAACATAAGTTATAACGTAACGCATAACGTAGGTTACGCGATTTAATATTTATTTAATAAAAATAAACATATACACTATATTTAAAATTTTTTAAATAGAAAAATAATTTTAAAATATCTAAAAAAATATTAAAATAATATATAATACATTTAGCAAGTCTCACAATAAATTTTAGCGAGCATCGAGGAACCAAGGTGCTTCGATGTCATATGGTTCCTCATCAATTGAAGAGAGATCGACGACGAATTCCTTGTCAATTGAAGAGTTGCGATGTTTTTTTTATTTTTGGAGCATTATAATCATACAATGACAAGTTTCTCCTCAATTGAAGAAAGATCAACGAGAGAGGAACCAGGGTGCTTTGATGCTCGCTGATGAGAGAGAAATGAAATTGAAGAGAAACTGTAGAGAAAAGAGGAACCACACGAGAGAGTCATCGTCGTCGCCGTCGCCGTCGACTGCAGAGAGAGGAGGAACTTGGGTGCTTCTATGCTTCGCTCGCCGTCGCTAATTTAGAGTTTCACGTAGATTTGATCTTGAGGGAGAAATCGCTTCACTGTTTTATATTTGCAATTTGTGTAAATAACATGAGTTACGAACGTTATATTATTTTCATAACGTAACGTTCATAACGCTCCAAAAAACGCTCGTTATTGAGAACTGTGTTTTTTGCGAGTGTTATATAACGGATGGGTGTCGTTATGTTCTGTAATGAGTTATAACGAGTTACATAACGGTTTTTTTAAAACATTGATTTCTAGAAAGGAAGAGCTTGTGTTTCACCTTGGCCATTATTATCTTCTGTCATTCATGTTCCCATGTTCCGTTGGTCGACTATCATCATTCAAAAGAGAAGAAGATGATTCATTTGCCTGACTTGTATTGTGAGGTTTGAAAGCAGAAATTAGGTGGTTAAAAGTAGATTTTTTATATTTCATGGACCGTGATGCTTCGTCTATATAGTAATAGTTTTATAGAATGTTTTTTGCTTGTGCCATAGCATTTACAATTACTGTTATTTTCTTTTAACTCAGTATTTCAGTTTCTTAAGTTTAAGATATACTTTAGTTCAGATGTGTCTCTATGAGGGATGCAGGGGTTTTTTTTTTTTTTTTTGTGCTGTAGACATAATTGTTCTTATCAATGCAGTCAGCAATATTGGTCTTATTTCTGTCCACTCCTGTTTTTTTATTTTTAGTTGTTTATTTATGTTTTTTACAAATTGCACTGACTTGCATAATTTTTGCTTAGATAAATCTCATATTGTTAAGGATGAAGTTTTAAATATTTTCCCAAGAACTGTCAATAGATGGTTTGAAGAAACCTGAAATGCAATGACATTAGTAATATTTGAGAATTATGGGTTTATGAGACTTTCCCCCTTTGAGTGTGAGAAATTGGTCTCTTTTCTGTTATGCAGATTTCAGAGTACTTTTGGTGTGGATACATCTTTTTGGACTTGTATATAATCTTATGCTTGTTGGGTATTTTGGTTTGACACTGCTTCACACCCAAAAAGAAGCGAGCTACGTCTGAGCTAAGCTTGGATATTGAAGTCTTCTTTCGTTTCTCGAGGGTGAAGTATGACCAAGCTCATGAGCTTATTATCCTAGGTCGGAACAAGTTGATAGGATCCCACTTTTTACGTCCCCATGTCGCCACACGGGAGGGACATGGGACGCAAAAAGGAAAGAGAGGGATGGGGTTTCTCTTGCTTTTGGTATCTCCAGTCTTTCTTCCGATCATAATGAAACATCCTTATGAATAGATCGTTTCACTATCTATTTTTTTGATGACATATTATCTCTTAAAATTTTGCCATTAACAGATCTAAATGGCGAAAAATGATGTTGTAGCGAGCCCCAAAAGTTTGGTACAAAGCTTTATCATCATCATCGTTATTTTTTAGAGTTGCTCTGCAATGTGAATATCTAATTTTGCTTTTTTCTGTCTGATGCATATAGCTTTGCATGCTGGTAATACGAACAATGGGTCTTACTACTATAAATATGTTCTCACTTCTCAGTTTTACAATTATATTTATACGAAATACTCTATATGAACAAGGGAAATACGCATCTTCCTTGGATCTCACTGCATTGTGCTTAGCTTTGTTAGCATGCCAAGAGAAGAAAAAAGAAGGATAGTAAACATTCTAAAATGTGTTTTTCATGTTTCTCCTTGCATTTATGATTTTTCTATTTCACTTGGGCAAGGGAAGCATTTCATTCTTTTGATCTCATTGTTTTGCATCTGTGCATCTTTTCTATAGTACATGTCTTAGGTTGGTACAGAGCATGTATCTGCAAGTTTTTGTGTGGTGGGGTGTTCATGTGTTGTTTGTTTGTATGGTGGTGGTGGTGGTGGTTTGGTTTTGGTTTGGAAGAGTGTGGGTGGGTGGGTGGGTGCAGTTTATTTTCTCAGATCATCTAGAGTAGAGTCGATTTTGCGCAGCGGGCATAAGAAGTGGACATGCTCACAATTGATTAACAACAATTTCAGCTCCTTTAGCGCTGAGGTGTTTATAAATCTTCTTCATGATGCAGGGGACTGGGGGCGTGATTCCGCTTTTTTGACAGTAAAAGATCTTCTAGAGTTGAACTGAAATTGTGTTGTGGACATAGGACTTGGAAATGCTCGAAAGACTATGTTTCGATTGATGTGATGATCTGTTCTATTTTACATGAAAAGCATAAGCCTTTGTTTTATGGGATACAGTGTCATTGAATCCTATTCAATATCAAATTTCATGTATCTTTAGTTTCAACTGTCCAAATATAGAATTTCAAGCTAATTTACATGTTCAATTTGGAAAGTGCAGCGGGATTTTTCAGTTTGGATTCAAAGGCTTAACTCCTTTACTCCTTTGGTGATAAGATATGGATTCTTGTTCAATTGGATCGTGCAACAAGCTGATCCCAAATAATGGATGTCACTACAAGTGTTCTTAATCACTTCAGTAATGGTTTCTTTGAAGCTAAATAAAATGGAGAGCAATTATAAGATAAATTCTGTTTCTCGACCCTCCTATTCCATTATACTCTCTTCAACTTGCTTTAAACATGAAATATCTTCCTCTGGATATTTGTCTTCCTTTTCGTTATCCTTCTGTTTTCTGTATGAGAAAAAGAAATTAGGTCACACATGCATCAATGTCTTGTTTCAATTTTGAAATCTCTACAATTCCTTTTCCATTGAATGGTAGCTAAACAGATTGAAATATGAGATCTCATCAAAACCTTTTCCATTTAACAGTAGCTAAAAAGATAAAGAAGTCATGAACAATGAAATATATAATACAATGAAATAGAATATTATACAAATTTATAGAAGATATCAATATGTTTGAATTTAATCTTACACTAGAAGGTTAAATCATGGTTTAAAAATCTTGGAATCAGCATCTGTATTGTCCGATGGTTTTTAGTGGCAATATCGTCAATATCGGGCATCAATATTGGCAATATCGGCCGTATTGACCCTGATATCAGCCGATATCATATAGTTAATATTGTACCGGGTGCCTCAAAACCCGACACGATATTGCTGATATATATCGGAATCGGCTGATATTTGAAACCATGGTTAAAATTGTATGTCTGTATGGTTTACTTGAGGGAAGCAGTTACTCGAGGAGAGTAGTTACTTGAGGAAAGCAGTAATCACCTGACACCACATGTAATGGTACTAAAGGAGGCACATATTTATGCATATTTGGTAGTGCTGAAAGACATGTAAAAATATTGATGAGGTCTGGTCATGTATATCTTGATTCTTGAACATATGCAAACAGCTAGTTGAAGTAAAGGAATTAATCAGATCAAACATTTGTATTTTAGTTAGTAAACCTATGCGCTTGCTTAACTTAACGAAAATTACCTTACATGTATAGATAGGTAAAGAAACATTAACCAGAATATAAATTTTCCAACTGAATTTATAGGGTTCATAGATATCATTGACTAAAATCGCAGACTTAACTATCTGTAAACATAGGTAATTATGTGGATACATAGGTTTACTTATAGTTGATCTTTAACTATTTGTACATGTTAATGTTATAAGGAGTACATGTTTTTTTAGCTGAAAACAAATATTTAAATACATGTACAAATATTTGGCTTGCATTTTCTTCATTCGAATTAACCACTTCTTCCAAAAATGAACTACTGTACTTGTAAAATGTGCTCTCCGTGGAATCGCCACTTGAATACCAGGTCTCCCCTTGGGGTCAAATATGCAGATGTGCTTAAAAATATCAGACCTATGGAATGTGAGAACGAAAAAAAAAATATAACGTTTAGAAGTTTTGTAAAGAGGATAAACTGTGAACCAAAATTTAGAATCTTATATTTATTGCTATGAGGCAACCAAATATGTATCCAACAAAATTAGAATCCCCATTTTTCTTTCTGTCATTTTGAGTGAAGCATTCTTAAAGTGATCAATCGAGTGATTATGGTTGGCCCAATTGTACAATGATGACATTCCTAAATCGTCAACATATACAACTAAAGAGCATGACATAGTACTATTTTCATTAGGAAACAGAGTGGTGCACATGAAACAAATGTCAAGAGCTTCACCAATGTTTTTCTATGTTCCTTTTTAGTTTGCTTGACAACCATTGTGATTGCAGTCTCAACCTGCTTTATCTTAATCTGTAAGCCCCGTCAAAAGAACTTCTTGAATTTTATTTAGTGATGTCTTTTTTCGTGACAGGACCCCCCCTTGTTCTTCAAAACAAAGCAATCTCGTTTAAGGTGAATTTTATTAGTCATCCTCTGGTTAAAAACCAACGACTAGCATGGTTATAACACTAAACAAAATCGAGCAACCTTATTTCGATCATCAATTTTGGAATATTATAAAAATGTTTGAATAAAGCCTTTTCTACAGGCAGTAATAGTTGATCACTATTTCCACACTTTTTAGGTTATCTACAAATTTCCCCAGTAAATTTCTTCTTTAAAGATTAGAAAGCATTGCATGTTTCCTCCCCCTGATGCTTTCTATCTCCTTTTCATTTTTATTAGTGCTATCTCGTTCTGTTGACATATCTGAATTTGATGTTGATGCTCTTGTTTGTTGCCACATATGTAGATACATGTCAGGACAATTAGTAAAACTAAAAAGTTAGATGCAGCTCTCGATCTTTTATTGACGGCACAAACCTTCTAAATTATAAACAAAAAGCCAGATGGCACAATCCTTCTATACAAGAAATAACAATATTGAGAAAGATCCTATGTACAGGAAAAAAAAATAAAAATCAGATGGTACAAAGCTTGTCCACTAGAAATAAAAGATTGAAAAAAGAATTTTGGAAAATACTTAAAAAACACAAATGCTACTCTTGACCATGAATTGGTGGCACAAACTTCTGGAGTAGAATAAAAGATATTTGTAAAGAATAAAAAACGCATGGCACAAATATTATATACTAGGAACAGAACAAAAGTAGTATGGATTATAATTAAAATATAAAATAGACTACACTAACCTTCTATATTATAAGTAAACGCTAGATTTCGAACAAAATGTGGAGATGGACCACTGTCTAATCTTGAAAGCATATGTTTGGAAATGGTTCAAAGAAGGTGGATGGATATAGTGATCAACTATTGATACTTGTAGAAAGATTCAATTTGGGTATTTTTGTCGTATTCTAGAAATGATGATGAAAAGACGGCTCCTGGTGTTGTTAGGTTTGAGGAAATCTGTAGTCAGGGTCAACTGCTAAAGTTCACAAAAAATCAGATTGCATTAATTCTAGGTTTGAAGATCAAGGGGGTCTTGTCAAGCTACAAAAGAAGTCCCAGTTAAGCAAACTCAAAAAGTTCCGATGGTTACCACTTATAGTACACCAGGTTGAGATTACAATCTTACATGTGATTAAGATTTATAAAAGGATGTCATAAATATTCTGAAGCTCTTTTCATTATACTTCATGTGCCGCATTTTATTTTTAATGTAAACACTACTATTTTAGATTTTAGTTGCATATGTTGATGATTTTTAATATGTTATCATGGTGCAATTGGAAACCAAGGTATGTAACTATTTGATGATCACTTGGAGGATGCATCAATTGATGTGAAAGAAACTGTCGAAATTCTAATTTGTTGGATACCCATCTGGTTGCATTGTAACGTTTATTGTGAGATTCTAAAATTTGATTTACAACTTTATTCTCTCTACAATATATCTGAACAATATGTTTCATCTTTTGTTCTCGCACGTCACACCGCATATACGATTTGATCCTAAGAAGTCTTAGGCTCTTCGAGTGGAAGATGACATCTTTTAAGTAAAGGAGTTCCATTGGAAGGTGGGACTAATTGATAATTGATAGAGGAAAATGTAATCTTAAATGCATGTAATTCTTTAAGTACTTGTACTTTTTTAGTTGAATTTTTATATTTACTTATCCTCATGTACCTATGTTACAAATAATTAAGATTAAAATTAATTGTGAGTAGACGTGGGTATAGGTAAATAAATGTACGTGTGAAAGTTAAACCAATGTGTTTTTAGTTGCTAAAATATATGCATTTTTCAGTTAATAACCTTTTACAGTTAAGGTAACTTTAACTATATTTATACATGTAAGTTCAATATATTAAGTTAAGCTGACATGTAACTGTACGAATTGAAAAATGAAGTTTTCTCTTGTAACTCTTTTATGTTAATTGCTTGAGATGTTTACATAATCAGAGCACATTATTCTTTTCTATGTATCTCTCTTAGTACTATTACATTTATTAAATTTGTGTTTCGTGTATGTAGATTGTAGTATTGTTACATGTTGCATTCATTCAAACTATGACTACTTTCCTCATGTGACATTAAACATTCATTTGGACTTTCCAAAGGTGGTTAAATATTAAATATATATTGATCTATTTCTATAAATTATTTGTGATTTTTTTTTTCATCTTTAACTTATTGTTTGGTGGAAAAGTCATTGATGAGATTTCAAATGGCAAGGCATTGATAGCATGATCACATGATTCCTTTCTCCACAACGAAATTATAGTAAGGATAATGAAAAAAGCGACTGTTTAAGATTATAAAGCTAAATTGGTTACTTTTAGGAAGTAAAATGGATATATCATATATTTAATGAAAGAAGAGATTTAGTGTTTGAAGCAAGTTGAAGATGCAGTCAAAATGTTGATGAAGAGCATAACAAGGAATTGGAGGCCCACCTTCCTACTATATCATATAATTTTTCTTCTTTATATTCTATTTGAAAAGAAAGCATTAATGAAGTGATGAAGAACAATTGTAATGACATCCTTGCTTTTG
Source organism: Agave tequilana (assembly GCA_038442645.1). Classification (NCBI taxonomy): domain Eukaryota; kingdom Viridiplantae; phylum Streptophyta; class Magnoliopsida; order Asparagales; family Asparagaceae; genus Agave; species Agave tequilana. The sequence goes on from JAVJIF010032018.1 coordinate 79,375, forward strand.
ATCAGCCCATTGCACCATCCAAATTGAATAAGAATCGAGTTTGTATTGCCAAAGCAGTTAAGGAGGTGAGTCTGAAAAGCCAAATTGAAAAACCCTCTGAAGAATTCAAATTTATTGTGTAAAGTGAGCTTGAAAATTCAATCTTTGAATAATTACAACTAAAACTGCATGAAATTTGGTATTGAGTCCATGACAATCTAGGACCCACAAAATAAAGTCTTGTGTTTTCCAATTCATATAATGTATTGGATGAATAAAAAAAAATTAAAATGAAGCCAATCTTTGATCTTCTTGCCTCTAAAAATATTGACCACTTGAATGTGGACATGGGTTTATGCCATGGATAACAATTCACTTAAAGATCATTCCATGCATTTTAAACAAGATGTAGACAAATGTTGGTTTAGATAGGCTGTAGGAAATCAAGTAGGATCCCTTAGGAACATAGGTTGCAGAAGATGGGCAGACTCCCTTTGATCAGAACACACACGTGAGCACATGTACCAAAAAATAGAAGGAGAAAATAAAGAAAATCAAAGAATAGAATTGCCTTGTTAAACTTGAGCTTCGAGTAAGCAAGATTTGTAAGATGAAATGTCTTATGGATTGAGGACATTTGTGAAGGATATGATTCTTTATTTAGTTATTGGTGATTTTGGAAGTTTCCTACAACAGCAGTTTCTGATGTTGTCCAACAATGAACTTTTGAAGAGTTTGTTTGCCTGTCATTTACTTTTTATTACACTACCTTTTTATTACGATTCCCCTGCAAAAAGAAATAGAGCTTGAATGAGGTTGCCAGCATTTCCAGTTTTTTGACTTGTTTTTGCTTGATCAGTTTATTTGATCTATTCTTTCTATCTGTTTGAAATTTAACATTTTGATTATCTATCTGGATTGCAGATATACTTTGCGGAACGCTGAATATAGACTATGTTTTGAGAGGAATCTAGATGTATGCGAAGATCATTCTGAAAATGAAAAACCAGATTCTGTTGAACATGCTAATCATGAGATAACAGTCGATAGAACTCCAACAGTATTTGAATTTTCTGAAAGAGATGGTTGTTACCCAATTTGGAGACTGGTGAAGAAGCACCAACACTTGAGAATATGGATATTGAAAATGTTGGGGAATTAACTCCTGATGCTCAAAAATATATTCTTTATCTGACATCTCGTCTCTCTTCTGCTCAAAAGGTATGTTCACAGCAAAAGTTGGCTACTTTAAACGACTTCTCAAAATTTCGAAGGTTAATGTGATGTGGTGGCAAGTAAAACTGAATGGTACGATTTCTTCGTTTCCAAGTGCCTTGGTTTAGTTATGGATGCCTGAACGCATGTATGGGTACATAGAAGTCATATTTTCTTCCTTGTAAAGAGTAAAAGTTATAGAGTTGATGCTTGTCATGTCAACTCGCAACTGCATAAAATCATTTTGGTGACAGCCTTTTCTACTGCTTAAAAACTAAAGAGATGTCACTAATAATACTTATGCTTACAGCCCCAATTACACATAATTTCTAGCTCATTTGGATCATTAGATGTTTTCCAGTTACAAGTTTGAAGCAAGACATGTACATTTTCATATAATCTTCTGAATAACTCAATCTTGGTTATATTCCTTGAGTTGGAAGATTCTTCTGTTTCTCTCACACCATATATGCCAACTGCGGCAAATGCCATTTTCCCTAATGCTGAAAGCTTCTTCTTCTTGGACTCAGTTGAATAAGTTTTCCTTCTTCCTGCAATGTGGCCGAGTTCTGGGTGAGGCCAAGCTTCAACCTACATAAAGACCAGATATAGGCAGAATATGAGAAAAAGGATAACAATTGTTGGGAAGTTTCAGGTTCAGTGTAGCGTAAGACACAGTTATCTTACTTTATGATACCAAATTTCATTAATCTCTGTCTGCTTGTTCAATACAGCCCTAAACAGGCAGCATGACATCTTAGGACTTGTAAAACTGGCACGAAATGGTTGGTACTAGTTCAGATGAGGTTCTCTTGATACATTCCGGGCAGATTTGGAAGTGAAAGTCCTGATGCATATGCTGTCCAAATCCATTTGCTAGACATGTCAGCTGATATGGCTTGCTAGCTGATACTGGCAGTGTAGCTGATACTGGGGCATCTGACAGTGTATTGATACTCGAAGCATGTACTTCAGAGCAAACTGCTTGACACTGATCATAAAATTTCCTGGTTCCAGACTCATAGGAACAGAAGATGCCTCCCAAATTGAGGAGGCATTTTAAAGAAATAGGTACCTGCCTCCCAAGAAGCCCATAGGAGGTTGTTGAACAACATCTCCAAAACAATTTTAGACCTGCAGCTATAAGCACATATCCTGAATTCTTCTCATACCAACTCTCCCTTCTGGTTTTGGCCTGCAGAGAGTATTCCAACCACAGCTGTGCATTCTATCCTTCCAAACAAAGTTGGCCAAGCCCTTACATGCTTAAACTTGGAATTTGTATGACTGGATCCAGTAAATAAAATAACTTGATATAACAGAATTGAGCTGTTCAATTCTATTGGAAACGGTGTTCTATGAAGCATGGACACTTCGAAATGAGTGCCGTGCCGTGTTGGAGATGTTGGACACTGACACTTGCAAGACTCTTGCTTAACACACATCGGATTCTTTGGAGCCGTGATAGATTAAAAAAAAAAATCACAAAATCACGTGCTGGTGCCATGTCGATTTTAAATAAAACCTAAATACCATGTGTCGGAGACCTAGGATTCACATGTCGCTTAAATAAACGTGAAAATTAAAGCTTCTTTGACATAAGTGAATACTATTTTAGTAGAATTTAAACACCTCACAAACTAGATGAGGCATTAATTATAGATTATTTTTAGATTTTTCATTTTCATTTTGTTACTTTATTAGAAATTATGGATGCAGATTTAAATTTTACTTTATTCTCTGTTTTACTGTAATGTAACACATTCTAATCACTACGGGGTTTGATGTGTATTACATAAACAGACACAGCGCTATCAATATGTCCCATATCTTACATTTTAAGGATTTTCCATGTCCCCGGTCCTTCTTGTATCGTATTCATGACACATGTCCCATGTCTGCATCCATATTTCATAGATGGTGTTAATCATATAAACTTTCTGATTCTATATTTAGTGCATAATTGGTTAGTTTACTTTACCTGATTCTGATGCAAGTTTGGGAAGAAGATAGTATACCGATCTCTTTTAAATGGAACTAGGTTGGAGAGCCAGTATGACTCTATCAAATAGTAGATGTTTAAACTGGTATCTACAAGTCTTAAAAGCACTTATGGTGCCAGGAACAAACTAGCTCCTTTCCTTTTGTTAGGTTTTGTACAGTTTGAACTCTAGCAGATAAGTTTTGTCCGTTCTTATGTGTCTACTTAAGCAGTTAGAACATCAAATGCCTGTGACATATGGTGCAACTAGCTCCTTTACCTTTTGTTAGATTGTGTACAATTTGATTCTAGCACATAAGTTTCGTCAGTTCTCTATTTATGTGGTTGAAACATCAAAGGCCCGTGCCATTCCTCTTATAAATTTATTAAATCATATCTACTCTCTAAACATTTTTTATTTAAATTCTTTGATGGGGACATCACACCAGTTTCTCTACGCACATATCAGCGTTGTCGCCGTCGTGTCACATCGACACCACTTTGGCTCTGATTTTGAGCCCTAACTGCTTATGAGTCAGTTTACATTATTGTAGGATCGTGCAGTCCATATTTTTCCTTATTTGTTGCTTTTCGGTTGGGTCCAATCAGACTTCGCTTGAGTCAGTTTGAGGAGTCCTGATTAGACCTAGTTGGTCGAGTCTTCTTTTATTTTATAGTACTTTATTGAGTTCAGCAGGTTTAGTGTCACATCGGTTATGTGAAAAAACTCTTCTTTATAAGAGTCTATTTGAGAGACTCATTTTGATGAATAAAGTAACGAATATTTGGATATAAGGTCTGCTTTATGTTTTGATTTGATCTGTTTGATTAAGTCAACTAATGGTGAAGTCAAGATCCATGTTGCAACCTGTGATCATATCCAAAACCCTAATTTGATTTTTGATTCCACATCATTTTGGTATAAGTTCTTGTTCCCCTTCACAAATTTCCGAAGTCTCTTGAAAAAAATTTACTGTTCCATAATTCGACTGAAATCTCAGTCAAAAATTCAAAAAAAAAGGAAAAAAAAAGTATACACTGTTCTTCTCCTCTTCTCAAACACCTGATGCTACTCAGATCGCTGCCTCCTTCAAGCCCTCCGACGTCGCCCTCGCCATGGCAGCTGACCAATCACTTGTCGCCATTGGAAATCCTCGCCGACATTGTCGATCCAGCAATTAGCACCATCACCGACGCCATTTACACCCATCAACATCATCATCTTCATCAACCATCATCATCAACATCTTCCCCAATCCTCCAACATCACATCAATCGGAGTTCCCCCGACCTATTTCGCCATCGCTGGGCCCCATAGTAAGTCATCGCGTCGTTTGTCCTCGCTAGCATCTTCTTCTCATCAATTTTGAATCGCCGACAACCTCCAGGCCTAATCTCCGCACTAAATCGGAGTTCTTCCACCTTTGCCGATCTCGTTGCACCTCTGCAACAACCTGACGAGCTTCCGACGGTCACGACGACGCTCAGATCCACCTCGTCGATCTCGATCTCCGTCAAGTTCGCCGCAGTCACCGTCCACCTTTGACGACTTTATCAGAGTTCTCCCGTTTCTTCGACGACTTCGTCTCCTCTGCGAGTCCTCCCTCTCCGCATCTCGCATCGTCGCCATAACAACCACTCCGCCGCTTGCTCAGCACGCCGCCGGAGATCCCCAACCCTAGCTGAGGTCATGAGAGGAAGAAGGGAATGTGGTTTAATTGGGTTGGTTGAAAATTTTCTCAACCCGACTGTTTTAAACCCACATTCATTATCGGGTTTGAATCGGGTCGACTCCACCCAACCCGACCCAACCCAACCTAACTACTCCAACCTAATTCAGATCTAGAGTGAACCAGACCGGGTTTGATTTGATTCGCTGAGCTGACTCACTGAGTCAACTTAGTCCGAGTCAAGACTGAGCCAACTCAGTCCCATTCACAGCAGTGCACAATGACGTTTCAGAGTCCATTCAGGTCTATTCAGTCTGATTCGTGCTGTTCTCAAGACAGCGGGTTCACAACTCCTAGCACTACTGTCTAGAATTGTGATGGGTAAATTATTCTCCTCAGTGCAGATAATTTTGAGGTAATTCTTAACTCACTTATTTCTACAACTTTTTCAATAGTATTAGATATCCATTTGCACCAATTCGATCCATCTTTTTGTGCTATCTACTTGTCATTGTCCACTAAATAAATGTGAGTGAGTGAATCTGCTAGCTTTATTTGTTGCATCTGAATATTAAACTAGAACTACTCCTGATTCTAGGCACTATTGATTCATTTTGGAATCTAAAATGGTCAACATTACACATTATCTTTATTAGCTGATCGCCTTTTTTCAAATTTTGTTGTCTAGATGAAAACGAGTAGTGGGATATTTAATGCGCAAAGCTGAATTACTTGCTGATTTCTTATTTGATCATTCTGCATTAGGATTCATATTAGTTGAATTTTTTATTTGGTCATTTTTGGCTTCATTTAGCATTATGCCTTAGATCTTCCATCCAGGCAACCATGTTGCATGACACCCGTAGTGGAACACAATATCACCCCTACAACCTAACTTCTAAAATGGATTTCGCACTAGCCAATATCACCAAGTTCCTAAAAAATTTAACCACTCGGATGGACAACGTTGAGCAAGAAATAAGAAACACTAGGAACCGAGAGACTACCGACAATATTAATGATAATGGACCTCGCCCTGGACTTTGCCAGCCTAGGAATAATGACCAAAATGATTTTACGGGAGCGAACTTCAAGAACATAAAACTTGAGGCACCCACTTTCGATGGCCAATTAGATTCCCAAATCTTTCTCGATTGGATTTCAGACATGGATCATTACTTTGTCTGATATGATATGTCCGACGAGAGAAGAATCTGATTTTTCAAGATGAAATGGGAAGGTTGGTTAGGCAATACTGGACGATTGTCGAGAAACTGATGAGATATAGACATCAGAAAGCTATTCAAACTTGAGACGAGATGAAGCTGAAACTCTGAGAGAAATATCTGCTTGTTTCATACAAACGTCTACTTGACCAATGGTAGCGTTTGACTTAAGGCAATCGACCAGTACCAGATTACATCAAAAAGTTTGATCAATTCTTGGTAAGATGTGGTGAGATGAGTATGATGTCATAGTCTTGTCTAGATTCTGTTTAGGACTAAAGGATGAGCTTAGGCGTGAGCTAATCATTAGAGATGTTTCTACTCTAAAGCAAGCTATTCAAATTATTCAGGACTTGATCAATCTCAAGCTTCTTTGTTTCCTAGACGCACAAACTATATGGACAATCCCAACAAGACTACCACTAAGTTTCAATCCAATTCGTCTCAATCTCAGTCTCGTTTTGGATCTAGTAGCTCCACTCCAAAGTGTGAAGACAAAGGCAAGGGAATCCCATGTGAGCCGTCTAGATCCATCCTGCGGACTCAATACTTCAAGTGCCGATGGTTTGGTCACGTTTCAGCACAATGTCCGAGTAAGGCAATGGCGTTAATCATTGAATCCCACTGGGACGGTGACAGGATGATTTAGACGAAATCGTCCATGACCCTGAGGGAGATGTTTAAAGATGATTTTGATTTTGATCAGGCTGCCACCTTGGGATGTGTTTGGAGCATGCATCCATCATCGATTGATGTAGACAGGATTACCTACCACCTGAGTGTAGTAAGGTGTGCCCTGGCTCAACCCAAGGAAAATGACGACCGGCATAGAACTTCAAATTTTCAAAATCTCACTAAAATTGGTGGTAAGAATTATCGGGTTATATTGATAGTGGGAGTTCGTCAACGCCGTCGTCTCCGGTATGGTAATTAAACTTGGGCTAAAGGCTATTCTCCACCGTCAACCATATAAAGTGTCATGGGTGAACTCCGCGTCTATTGATGTGAAAGATAAATCTTGTCCCGATCCTATTTGCCACATATCGGACAAATTGGTGTGATGTAGTCACCATGAACCTGGGACATCATTTTAGAACGACCTTGGTTATATGATAGAGATGTCAATATCTATGGACATTTAAATTCATGCTCATTCGTTTATGAGGGGAAGAAGATCAAACTGGCCCCGTTACGATCAGGGTTCAGGGCCTACACCTGAGACTAATCAGACCGAGGCATCTAGCAGTAAGAAGGCATTAACGCTGATTAGCCCCAAACTTATTGATAAGGAGATTGCCAAGGGGTTCACGGTTGTTCTTATTGCTAGAGAAGTTATTGATGATTTTCAGGAGCATATTCCTTCTGCAGAGTTCCTGTAGTGAGAGAATTTGTTGATGTCTTTTCAGAGGAACTCCTGGATAGTCTAACTCCTATGTGTGATATCCAACACGCTACCGATTTGGTTCCGGGTCATCTCTTTCCAACTTGCCTCATTACAGAATGAATTTGGTAGAACACGCCGAACTCAAAACACAAGTTGACGAGCTTTTAAATAAGGAGTTCATTAAAGAAAGTCTGATTCCGTGCGCGGTGCCAGCATTGTTAACCCTTAAGAAAGATTTTTCGTGGAGAATGTGCGTGGATAGTAGCGCCGTCAATAAGATACCGTTAAATATCGATTCTCTATCCACAGACTGGATGACATATTGGACATGTGTCTGGAGCCACCATCTTCTCAAAAATCGATTTGAAAAGTGGCTACCATCAAATCGGGTTCGTCCAGGTGATGATTGAAAGACGGCTTTCAAGACCAAAGACGGTCTATTCGAGTGGATGGTCATGCCTTTTAGCTTGACAAATGCTCCAAGTACTTTCATGCGAGCGATGACCCAGGTATTACACCCCTTTATGGGTAAATTTTTGACCGTCTACTTTGATGATATTTTGATTTACAATAAGATACCGGAGCGTCAAGTGGGTCACTTTAGCAAATATCTCACACATTGAGGAAAGAGCAACTATAGCAAACCCTAAGAAATCGTGTTCATGACTGATAGGGTCGTATTATTGGAATTTGTTGTATCAGCTCCAAGGGTTTCAGCTGATCCTCAGAATCCAGGCGACTGTAGAATGGTCGGAGCCCCAAAATATTCGGGAAGTAAGAAGTTTTCATGGGCTGGCGACATTCTACAGGCGATTCATAAAGAGATTCAGCATTATCATGGCTCCAATTACGGATTGCCTGAAGAGAGGAGAGTTTCAGTGGTTCGTAACCGTTGTCAAAGTTCAAGGAAATCAAACAATGAATGACCGAAGCACACGTCATGCGACTTCCTGATTTCTCCAAGGTGTTCGAAGTTATATGCGACGCTTCAGGCATTAACATAAGCGGAGTACTCAGTCAAGAAAAGCACCAAATTTCCTTCTTCAATGAAAAATTGAGCGGAGCAAAACTGAATTACTCTACCTACGATAAAGAATTCTATGCGGTTGTATAATCATTACGCTATTGGCAACATTACCTTTTTCCGCAAGAATTTGTTCTTTATTCGGACCATGAGGCCTTACGGTACCTTAACTCGCAGAAGAAGCTCAGTGCTAGACACGGTAGGTGGATTGAATTTATGCAAGACTACACTAATACCTTGAAGCACACATATAGAGTTGAGAATAGCGTAGCAGATACGCTTAGTCATCACGTCTGTGTGCTTAAACAACTGAACGCTGGGGTAGTAGGTTTTGACCGAATCAAGGAGTACGCGTCATGCCCCGATTTTGGAGAGATTTTTGGTGCTTTAAAGGAAGGGGTGACACCAGATATAGATAGTTTTCTACTCCATGATGACTATCTATTTCGATTTCGCACGTTATACATTCCTCGTTCGTTACTGCGAGACTATCTTATTTGGGAGCTGCATGCTGGGGGTCTTGCTGATCACTTCGGACGAGAGAAGATCATAGATGTGGTAGAGAGTTTGTTTTATTGGCCAAGCCTAAAAAGAGATGTCGCAAGGCTGATAGGGTAATGTCGCACCTTTTAATTGACCAAGCAGTGAAAGCAGAACACTGCCTTGTATATGCCCCTACCCATATCAGATCGCCCCTGGCAAGATGTGAGTATGGATTTCGTGCTTGAACTTTCAAAGACTATCAGGAAGTACGATTCCATATTTGTGATTGTGGATCGTTTTTCAAAGATGACCCACTTCTTGCCATGTAACAAGGCTTTTGATGCCTCCAAAATTACTTAGATCTACGTTGACGGTAGTTAAGCTGCATGGTTTACCTAAAATCATTGTGTCAGATAGAGATGTCAAGTTCATGAGTTATTTTTGAAAAACTCTATAGCACAAGATAGGAACTAAACTTAAATTCTCTACTGCTTTTCATCTCCAGATAGACGGTCAAACCGAGGTGGTAAACAGGAGCCTAGGAAATTTTTTGCGATGTCTAATCGGTGAACATTTGGCGGAATTGGGATCTCATCTTACCCATTGCAAATTGCATTTGCATATAATATTCATGTAGGTCAATAGGCATGAGTCTATTTGAGGTGGTGCATGGTTACAAACCTAAGAAGCTTATAGAATTTATTTCCATGACACAACATCATAGAGTGTCCGAGTCGGCATCCACATTTGCATCACATATACATGATTTGCATAAGAAAATCAGAAAGAAAATTCAGGAATGTAACGCTCAGTATAAATCCTATACTGATTTGCACCGTAGGCACCTTGCATTTAATGAGGGTGATTATGTAATGATCCGGATTCGTCTGGAGCGGTTCTCATCTTGAGTTGTTAAGAAATTAACTGCTCGTAGTGCAGGCCCTTTTAAAATTCTTAAGAAAATTAACCCAAATGCCTATGTAATTGATTTACCTTTGTACTTTGGGATTAGTTCGTCATTTAATATACCAGATTTAGTAGCTTATAAAGGTTCTCCTTTTAACCCTGATAATCCACTTGTGGATCTTGATGAATATACCCCCAAACTTTTTTTGAGGGACCCCATTTTCCCCCACTGCCAACAACAATGACCCATTTACAGTAGAGCAAATTGATAGCATAAAAGATGATCAGATCATCTCTACTAGGGATAGTGGTTGCAGACGGTACCTAGTGTTGGAAAGGTCGTTCAAAATCTGATGATACATGAATTACTCAAGAGGACCTGCAACGAATAGCTCCGAACTTATTGGAGTTCTATGAGTCATTAGGAGGCATACTCGACGAGGTCGAGTTCTTTTCACCCCGGGAATACTGATGAGAATATCACACCAGTTCCTCTATGCACATATCAGTGCTGTCGTCGTCATGTCACATTGGCACCACTTTGGCTCTGGTTTTGAGGCCTAACTGCTTATGAGTATATTTACTTTATTGGAGGATGTGTAGTCCATATTTTACCTTGTTCGTTGCTTTTGAGTCCAATTAGACTTCGCTTGAGTCAGTTTGAGAAGTCCTGATTAGACCTAGTTGGTCGAGTCTTTTTTTATTTTGTAGCGCTTTATTGAGTTCAGCATGTTTGGTACCACATCAGTTGTAAGAATCTATTTAAGGGACTTAGTTTGATAATAAAGTAACAAATATTTGAATATAAGTTTTGTTTTGATTTGATCTGTTTGATTAAGTTAACTAGTGGTGAAGCCAAGATCCAGGTTGCGGCCTGTGATCATTTCCAAAACCCTAATTTGGTTTTTGATTCCACATCATTCTTGTAAAACTTTTACTTTCTAGAGCTATCTACCGAGGTGACTGTTTGATGAGCTAGTTTAAATTTTATCTGCCTAGGGCTTTTATAATACACAAACTGTATTATACTTTTTTCAAACACAAAATGCCAACACTTTTTAAAATGACGTCCTTCCCTGCACCACCGCATTGTCCACCTTTCTTCTTTGTGAAGAGTTCAATGAGCTTGTTGATTGTAGGTTGATTTAGAGCCAATCTATACTGAATAGCATATGATGCTTGATTGACTATGCTTTCTCTTAGAAACCACATGCTCTTACTTCTTGTGTTAATTGTATGACATGTTTTCTCTGGTTATGCTATAATGAGTTTTCTGTAAGATTATTATATGTTCTGAGAAGTTGTTCTTACACAGTCCCGGCTTACTAAATGCTTTTCCCCCAATATTTCCAGGAACTGGATGATCTAAGAAGAAAAATTCTGCCCTACAAATGCAACAATTTGTAGGAGAAGAGAAGAATGACTTACTGGACTATCTACGATCTTTACGACCAGAGAAGGTTTGCCTTTCTTCTGCATCTCTTTCATTGGATAGTCTGCACCAGCGAGTCTTCTGTTGAGGTTCTCTGAGCTTACCCTCTACTTCCTTCGAACCTTTCATGTCTGTCAAATATTTTTTCTTTAAAGAAAACCTCAACACTTTTTCCTTTTTGCAACCTCAGTCTCAGGGTGCATTATTATCACAATATCACCAGTGGGTCGATAAGATGCCAGATATCTTGTAAATATATCCTTAGGGTGTGAGCCATCAGAATACAGTCCTCCTCACTTTTGAAGCATATCATATGTTGCTTAGCTTGCATGATTTTCAAAAAAGAAAAAACAATTTGGGGGGATACACAGAAGTCAGTGTTAGAATGTTTAGTGCAATTCTCATACTAGTCAACATTTGTGAAGACACGGAACTCCTTCAGGTTACTAAGACAACAGGAGGAGAATTATGATTATGTGAAGGCATCATCTAGAATGTTCAGGAGAGTAGCTTTACTAGTAGAGTGAATAAATTATTAATAGCGGTGGTGCAAACCAATTTGCCAATATCCAACGGTTATAGCTGCCTCAATGTTTTTATTCTCAGAGAAAGGAAGCTGGTAACCAAATGTTTAATGTTCGAGTTGTCTCCCTTCACTAAGTTGGATGTGTCCTTTGATGTAATAACTTTGGATTACAACATTGGTATTCTAGAAAGAGCAGAGTTACCTAATATTCTTATCTTGCTTGAAAAGTTCTATCAGATATTGCAGAAGATGACTTTTGTTTGAGTTATAGGACACAATGTCACATATCCTAATGGAATAAACATACTTTTCATAGGTATTTTTATGTGTCAAGTTTCAACTGCATTACTTTGGATAGAGGTCTACAGCTATCTGTGTTTATTAGCACGACAAAATTTTGTGTCTTCCACTAGATTACTTCAGCCATTGGTGTGATTGGCCTTTGATTAAAGATAGCTACAGCTATTCTTGGTGTAATTAATCTGAAAATTTTGTGTCATATCTCCTCATGAGCGCTAAAAGTTCTGTTATTGTGATTGGCCTTTGATGTGATTATGTGCAAACTGACCAATGAATTTATTCAAACTTGTAGGACTGACTATGGATTTGAAATTGAGGTGCATACTTATTCTTGCTTGAAGTTTTAAGGGTTCAGTGAAATTTACCTTATTATTATTTTTAAACATCTCTCTAAGTAATAAGATAAGATTAAGATAAATCCCATGAAAATGAGATGTTGGCTGGAGATTTTTTAACTTCAAAAGTTTTATGCTTTTTGGAAGTATAATTTCCGTCTTTCTATGTTGGAAATGTCCTCTATGTACAACACTTAAAGGTGAAAATGAAAACAATTCACTCAAAAAGGAAAAAAAAGATAACAAGAAATATAGATTATCCTCTATTTGTCCTTAGTAGGTAGTGTTCGGTTTTAGAAAATAGACAGCTTAACTCTGGATTGGGGTTGCCTCTCTTTATATAGATAAAAAATAAATAGGAAAATACAACTTACACACTTTAATACTTTTTCTTAAGCTTGAGCATAAATAACCAAACATGCTCAGCTTGTTACATCACGCCAGTTCCCAGTTATCTTTTATGCCTTAGCTTATTTAGAGAATTTTGTGTTTTCTTTACCTTGCTTTTAGTACCACATCGGTTATATCCGAGGAGTTCACTTTATAAGAGCCTATATAAAGAGGCTCAACTCGATGAATAAAAAAAATTATTGAATGATTAAAACTTTTCCTCAAATTATCTTGTTAATTCTTGAGTTTATTGGCTCTCGAGTTTGGGGTGAGAAGCCCGTGTAAGGGGTGGAAACCCAAAATCTTATCCTATCCTCAATTTAAATTTTGGTTACGGTTTGAAGGTGATTGCGATCCAGGTGGTTTTACATCATTTTGGTATCAGAGCCCTGGTTTTCAATTCCCTTCAAATACTGTCTTTTTCAAAATTTTCTTCCAGTCTCCAAACCCTAGATCTACATCAGCTCCAGATTTAGATCCATTCAAAAAGAAAAAAAGGATTTCACTGTTTCAAAAAAAAAAGAAAATTACAGTGAAATTCCGTCGGAAAAAAAAACTGTTGAAAATTCCCAAACAATTCCCTCGAAAATCCCAGCTAATTCCAAATCCGCACTGTTCATCGTCATCGCACCATCACCATCGACGCCCTCGCCGCCGCCGACAGTCACGCCCTCCGCCGCCATCATCGCCAGGAAGCCGCCCCCACAGCAGCACCACCACCGCCCCTGTCTTCCTTCATCAACGACGTCGGGATTAGCCGCCGCCGTCGTCGTCAGAGGGCCGTCGTCGCTGAAGAGGTCCATCGGAGTTTTCCCCAAACCACCGTGCTTCCAGATCTCCCGATCTCCATCCTCATCGTCATCGCCTTCGACTACCCATCCAAGGCTCCGCCGCCGCCGACAGCCGCGTCCAGAAATCTGCCCAGAGATCTCGTCACCATCATCGCCGACAGATCGCGGTCGCATCACTGCCGCCCTCTCGATCTTGTCTTCGTCCTCAGGAGTCGCAAGACAATCGAGATCTCCTCCCTCAAATTTGTCTCAGATCTCCACTGCCATCGCGAGGCCATCCACGACTCGCCGCCCCTTTGAAGCTTCGTCGAGCTCGCCTGAACACTGTGGAGCCTCGTCGAACCCGCCGCTCACGGGACCCCGCCGTGCCTTCGCCACGATCATCGCCACCGCCACCGCAAGCCGCTCCGTGTCGCGAGCCCTAGCGGAGATCGAGGGAGGGGAACGGGCACCTGCGAACAGGTCCGTCTCGGGTGAAGCGGGTTCCCCTCTGAGAACCCGACTTGGAGAAAAATAAAGGATCTTGTGCCGTCGTCGCTTCCACCGCGATTTCGCCGGGCTCCCATCGCCGTCCACAGCTCCGCCATCGCCGCGTCTGCTCTGCCCTAGCTGCGAGAGCGAAGGCCCAGGAAGTTGGAAATTGGGTGTCGGGTGAGAAATCACTCAAACCCGTTTTCTTATAACCCAAGTGGATTCGGGTGGGGCAACCGGGCTTTAGTCAATACCCGACCGCCCGATTAATTTTGGATTTTGGGTAATCGGATCCCAGCGAAGTTAAACCCATTCATCCGCAACCCAGATTCAACAGTCAGCTTCTGCTGACATCAGCGCTGACGTCAGCCACCGGGTTAACTCATTGAGTTGACTCAGTCCAATCCAGTTCGTCTGACTCAGTCCAGAATCGCAGCATCGCTTCCGACGGCCGTTCAGAGCTCGTTTCAGAAGTCCAAATCGAGCCGTTTTTGAGGCAGCGGATTCGTGACAACCAGTACTATGCTCCTACAGCCAGTGTTTTAAATATCCCCGATATAACCCCGATATTGCGCCGATATTGCGTTTACGGCCCTAGCCGCAATGATTGGCACATCCAAACCGTATAGCGATTTTCACCCAAAATTGCCGATAAATCGGCATGGACCGATATATCGGCCGCAATTTCGCCGATTTTGGACCCGATATAGCGTTTTACACTCAATTTGTATGTTAGCTATTGGGTAATTCGAGCGATGTAGCAATGTGACATTTGTGAAAATTCTACACTTGGATAGTGATTATGCATTTATAAGCTTAATGCAGTTATCGAGTCAATATATGTTAACATATAAGTATGATGTTTTATGTAGCTTTATATAATTTATGAATATATTGTCTTATTGAGATGCAATTTAACAAGATATGTATTTACAGTCCGATTTTGACATCCGATTTTTGAAAATATCCCCGATATGTCGATATATCCCCATCCCCGATAATTTTTCCCGGCCGATGTAGCCGCTGTGACGCCATTTAGAACACTGCCTACAGCAGTCACAATCTGGTTCAAGCTCTGATCGTCTTCCAGATTCAACTCAGTAGATCAGCACACCATAATTTACAGCTTGTTTCTGCCCTGATTCGGGCCCGATTTGCGCCATTCTCGAGGCATCCAGCTTCATTCTTATCACCGCTGTCCAAGAATCTTGTGGCGATCTCAACTCTTGTGTGAGTATTTCTCTGGGGAATCTTCGAGAATTTTGCGTTTGGGCGTGAACGACTCCACCTCAGGTGATATCACAATTTGACCTAATTCGTTAACTGTTGATTACTTGCAACTACTATACAGATTGCTATAATTTGTTGGTAGAAATGCTATTTGCTTCGATCTAGTGGTTGCATCTTTTCATCATTTTAGGAATGCATTTTTATTTACATATAAAGCTTAAACTTTAGGGAATTTTTTGTTTAGTGCATACATTTAGTTTAATTGACTTTTGGGCTCTCCACTGCATCTGCTTGCTTGAGTCATCATGACTAATCAACATTATAGGGACTCCCACTTAGACCAGCTACACAATCTCCATCAGGGTGATATGTCCGTTCATGATTACATTGCCATATTTAAAGACTTAACCCATCATAGTGAAGTGAGAGAGCACCCTTCTGAAACTCTAACTAGGTTTATTTGGGGTTTACGGCCTAAAATAAAACGTGCTATGATTACTTACCCCCCCTATGACTTAGACATTGTTGAAGATGCCTTTGATGTTGCACTAAAACTGGACTTGACTTTCAAAACGCTAGTCAATGCCAAGGTCAGATGTTCTAAATGTGAGGGCTATGGACATTATAATTATCAGTGCCCCTCAGAGAGTCAACATCTTAGAACTGTGCCCACTGATGAAGTTGACGATTCGGAGGCTGTTAAGGATGACCAAGTTTCTTCTAAAACTCTTAATATAATTGAAGACATAACAGTTGATTCTGTCACACAGATTAGTGATGAAATTCACCTGTCTTCTGATAGTGCCAATGATGACGTGGACGAGACAGTTGAGCCTAATATACCCACTGTGCCTAATCAGCCATTCGAGTCTCCTTGTGTTGAACCTAGTTTTATGGTTATTCCAATCAATTCATCTTTTAAGGAGTCACCTGAATTTCTTGTCAAGGTCCAACAAATGGTTTCTAATACTTCTTTTTCGGGTTGTTTAGAGTTTGTGTCCGAGTCCCGTGTACCTCCATCGTTAGATGTGTGTCCTTCTAGGCATATTATATCTCTCATTCTCCCATCGTTAGGAGTTATGCTTAGAATACCTACTGCTTTGCATCTGCCTGTTGCACATATTGATGATATCACTAGACTGATAGCAATTTGCAATAACAACTACAAATTTGCTGCATATCCATATAGTATTTGGCAGGAATTTATAGTTGATAATAGGGTGATGGTTACGAGTCACTCTGAGGCCACGAGAAAGTTGCACGCTTGGCGTAAAGATTTCGATATGACTCTGAAGAGGATTGCGTCCATTGCTTACGAGTTGGATAGCCGTGGGATCCTGGTATCTGCTCCGTCTTTAGCAAGAATGATGCGCCTCGCTCTACTCTCTGTGCCTTGATGGGGCTGCTATCTTCCACAACAGATCCGTCATGGAGACCAGCTCCTCCTCCGCCACCATGGTCTCGACATGATGTACCCATGCTGCTGCCACGACCACCACCTTGACCCGATTGAGATGCTTCGTGAGGAGAGTCCTCACTCGACAGGGTCGAGTTTCTCCCACCCCGAGGGAATTGATGAGGACATCACGCCAGTTCCCAGTTATCTTTTATGCCTTAACTTATTTAGAGAATTTTGTGTTTTCTTTACCTTGCTTTTAGTACCACATCGGTTATATCCGAGGAGTTCACTTTGTAAGAGCTTATATAAAGAGGCTCAACTCGATGAATAAAAAAAAATTATTGAATGATTAAAACTTTTCCTCAAATTATCTTGTTAAATTCTTGAGTTTATTGGCTCTCGAGTTTGGGGTGAGAAGCCCGTGTAAGGGGTGGAAACTCAAAATCTTATCCTATCCTCAATTTAAATTTTGGTTACGGTTTGAAGGTGATTGCGATCCAGGTGGTTTTACATCAGCTTAACTCTGGATTGGGGTTGCCTCTCTTTATATAGATAAAAAATAAATAGGAAAATACAACTTACACACTTTAATACTTTCTCTCAAGCTTGAGCATAAATAACCAAACATGCTCAGCTTGTTACAAAGACAAAAAAACAAGCTTCCTGAACAAAAAACAAAAATTTAGAAACAAATACTGAATTGCTAATCTAATGCAACATTGTTGAATCATAGATATCGATGTTGAAGTTGCTAATCAAACCAAACCGAATCCGAGTCGAATCGAGTACTCATGCGAAGATCATGGAAAATGTTAAATATTCATCACCGCCTTGGATACAACTAAGATTTTAGAGTTTTCCTAATTCAGTAGAAGTATAGGTTATAGGGATCCTCAATCTCAGTAAAAATAGAGGTTTTCAGAAATCTTTAAACTCAGTAATAATGGAGGTTTTGAGAGATCTTCAAACTCAGTAGAAAAGAAGGTTTTCAGACATCCTCAACTTAGTAGTAAAAATTGCCATATCCAAGTAGAATCAAATTAAACAAAACCTGTAGATGCCTCCGAATCACCCAAAAATATAGAAAATGACTTAAAATCAACAAAATCAGACTTAATACACCAAGATATGACCAAACAATTTTAACCATTAGATTAACAAAATTTTAGACTCGCAAAACCGTACATCGTGAATAGTATCGCCGCCGTACATTTCACATGACTAGTATTTTTTTGCAGCTCTGGATTGAGATCACATTAGATTTAAAAATGAAAAAGAAGATAAGAAGAAGAAGAGATGGATGTCTGATGAAGAGAAATAGAGATGGTGTAGATTGTTGGCGGCTAGATTTTCTTAGATGACGACTAGGGTTTGAAAGTTGATGGATGATGATGATAGGAGCAAGTAGTCATGAAAAAGAGATCGCTCTGGTACAATGTTAGTTTTCAGAGAATATACGGCTTAACCTTGATTTGGGTTGCCTCTCTTTGTATAGATGAGGAATAAAAAGAAAAATACAATAATACTCTTACACACTCAAATAGGGAGGTTTGGTTGCATCCATTTGCTTAAGAAAATGTCTATCAGTAGGGATTTGAACTATTGCGTAGTCTGGTTGGGTCTATTTCATTAAGCAAATGTCTTATCATAAGGTCAAGCTATATCATACTTTGGTCCAAACCAAGATTTCAGTATTAGTATCGACCATGGTCTATAGTATTGTATTGTTAATATCAGCAATCTCGATCGTAAATGTTGACAATATCGGCTCATATCGGCCGATGTTGTAGCGTTGGCATCATGTCTTATACCTCAAAACCTTATATGTTGTTGCCAACACATATATCAACATTGCTAATATATATAACTAATAGTACTTGTGTGTTGCTTTGATACCATATTAATATCCATACAACTTGACCAAAACTTCGAAGTTATGATAAGGGGTTGAGAGTAATAATATTTGGTTGAGAGTAATATATTTATATGCTAACATGCTCGATGGTCAAACACCCTTTTCATGGGGGTAAAAATGGGCTTTTTGCGCAATGATTTTTCTTAATCTACTTTTTAAATGTGCGCCCGGTGGGAATTCAATTTTGGTTGCTGATATCATATTAAAATCTCTACCAGTGCATCAAAACTTTGAAGTTATGGTGAGAATTGAGGGTAATATATTTATATTCGAACAATAATAATGTGGGTATCTTATAAATCTTGAAACAAGAGTTAAAGAGTTCCAAAGGTGAGACAACAAAAGCGGGCCTTTGGTGGGCCTTTTACAAGTGTGCACGCTATAATATTTAGCGACAACAATGTAGGTATCTTCTAAGTCTTGAAGCTGGAGTTATAGTGCCCTAAATCGGTGACAACAAAAACAGGCCTTTGATGGGCTTTTTTACAAGTGCCCGTGTGTGCTTGTGCTAAAATATTTATGATGATAATGTTGATATCTTCTAAATCTTGAAGCGGGAGTTGCAATGTTTCAAGCAAGACGACAAAAGCAGGCCGTTGGCAGGTTGTTCACAAGTGCATGTGTGAAAAAAGTTCTAAAATCATTTGAAAAAAAAAAAATTAATTTTGTTTATTGCGTGTGTTTGTGTTTTTTTTTTTTTGTTTTTTTTTTTTTTGTTGGGGGGGGGGGGGGGGGGGGGGGGGGGCAGGTGTCACTGGATGTGCATGCATGTGCTGTGTGAAGAAATTACCATAAGCATTTTTCTAAGGTAACCATAAATGATGTGTGAGTGTTTCTGTAAAGAAACAATGGTAGGAGTAATTGTAACATGATTTCAGCTACTAAGGGATGACCTTTGCTAAAAACACAAGTATCACATGCTTCTATCTCCTAGTGGATGGATAGATGGATGTTGTATATTTGGATGTGGGTGGATTTGGAGTTTTCTTTTCTGTTTATTTTTTTTTTCAGGTGTTGGTGTTGGGGTTGGGGGAGTTTTCTATAGTTTGGCTTTCTCCTTTTGTCCCATCGTAGAAGATGGTAACAATAAAGTTACTGTTTTTTGTGTGGTTAAGAATGCATAGTTTTTATTTTAATTTTTAATTTTATCCTGTCGTTATCAGCAAATGATTGGAAAACTCATTTATTTGACAATACATTAGACATCGTTTTGTTGTGGGAGTATTTGCAAATCCCACAATTTAATTGGAGCGTTGTCTCCCACAATTTCATTGGAGCGCGTTGTCTCCCACAATTTCATTGGAGCGTTGTCTGTCGTATCTTGCGGTATATTAAGGGTGCTTGTGGTAGAATTATAGGCATATTATGGACCTTCAACTCATTTTGATGTGGTTGGTTGTTTTGATGTTGATTAAGCCAGAGATCCTCTTGATTGATGTTCTATTAGTGGCTACTATACGTTTGTTGATGGGAATCCAATCACTCGGAGAAGTAAGAAACAAACTATTGTCGAGGGCTGAGGTAGAATACATGCATTATGCATATGAGATGATTTGGGTTCAGTCTATTCTGTGTGAGATGGGGGTGATTTATCCTGGATCTAAGTAATGATTGTGATAATCAATTGCATTGTAATTTGCCAATAACTCTCTTTTTTATGAGAGGACAAGTATATATATTGAGATTGACTTGAAAATCACCTAGAGGGGGGGGGGGTGAATAGGTGATGAAGCTAATCAAAGGTCAATTTAAAAATTTAAAGCTACAACAGTCACCAAACAAGAATCACAAGATGAATGCAAGCAAGTAAATATGACAATGATTATGATGAGCAAGAATAAGAGCAAGATAGTAAAGTAAAGAGTGCAAGAAAGTAAACCAATCGCAAACACAAGGATATGTTATCGAGGTTCGAGCACCCAGCTCTACTCCCCGCCTTCCCCAGAAGGATTCTAGCTACTTCCACTATCACAAAGATCTCAATTACAATGGAGTACCCAACTCCACAATCTCAGTACAAGTAATTTCCTTGGTAGTCAAAAGACCACAAACTCTCTCTTTCAAATATCTTTCCCTTACAAAGGTCCTTAGAGAATATTGAGTAGGAATGAAGCTCTTGTTGTAAGTGAAGAAAGAGAATTAAATCAGAGAGTATTTGAAAACCCTTCAGAAAATCAGTGAGAAATTCAGCACAAAAACCCAAGAAACAAGTCTCTTTTGAAAGCCTTAAACTTTTGAATTTTCTAGCAAAAATTGTTGTTGTAACCAATCTCTCCCCAAACACCCCTATTTATAGGAGAGGGCTAGGGTTTAGGGATAAACATATTTACTGATGTTTAGGAGGTAATTAGATCAAAATATATCCTTAAACGAATTTTTAAACACAAAAGACAAAAATAAACAGCTCTTAAAAATCTGCCCGTTACTGTTCAAACGGTCAGATCGGTCGACTGGGCCGGTCGACCGGTAGTACAAAAATTCGACCGTTATAGGCTAGCGGTCGACCGACCCGGTCGACCGAGAAAACCTGTGAGCAAAACAATAGTCCGGTCGACCGCCCCGGTCGACCGACAGACATGCACATGGATACGTGCATCTGCCAGAACTTCGGTCGACTGGTCCGGTCGACCGGACCAGACTGACACAGACTCGGTCGACTGCCCCGGTCGACCGGATCAGGTCAAAAAAAAAACGATTTTAGAAAAGAAAACAAAGAGGATTTTGATTTTAACAAAAATACTTTTGAACAGGGAATAGTATAAAACATAAATATATATCTGTAGGCAAAAAACTTGTATGCAAAATATTTTTGTTTAATTTATAAGAAATTATTTTGGAATGAGTATGTGCGCAAAAACGTGTGTGATAGAGCTTCAAACCTAACCACTATTCTTTAACATACTATAAACTGAAAAACAAAATTACATGAAGACTTCTTGTGCTATCTTCAAGTCTTTGAGCCATCCAATGCCTTGCTAGAGCCTTCTCTTCTATGATCCTTCCTTGATGTGCAATTTGCCTTCCTTGCTTTGTGGAACTTAGAAGTTCTTGCAATAGCTAAGCGAATGGTCTCTAAACATGGTACAAACCTGAAACTTATCTTAACAAACTTGTTAGTACCAAATAGCTCATATTTGTTTGTCATCATCAAAACACAAAACAATTGGAGAGTGTAACCTCTTGGGCCAACAATCTCCCCCTTTTTGATGATGACAAAACAAATAGGCTATTAACAAAAATATAGGGAGGAGAAAACTCCCCCTCAAATTATGCTATACATAAAACACAAGAATATGCTCTAGATACCAATAATTGAAATGATGCACCAATTATTAAACTAATTAAAACAAATATATAAAGCACAAAAATTGCTCTTGATACCAAAAATACCAAAACAACTAAAACACATGAATTCATAAAACCAAAAACATATAAATTCATAAAACAAATCTTAAAATTAAAGCATATAAATTCATATGGAACCAAGACCAAATGAACTTATTTTTGTCATGTAAACTTATTCTCCCCCTTTTTGTCATACATCAAAAAGGGTTATGAAAAATGTCTATTCAATAATACAAACATTAAGTTCTCCACAAATAAACGAAAATCTAGCAAAATCAAGAGGTTTAGTGAAAAATCGGCTAGTTGTAAATCCGTGGAAACATAATCAATATCTATATCACCTTTCTCAAAATGATCTCTAAGAAAAGTGATATCTAATCTCAATGTGCTTGGTCTTACTATGTTGATTTGCATTTTTGGTCATGTGTATAGTACTAGTATTATCACAAAATATTTTTTATATGATCAAAGTGCAAATCAAAATCAAGGAGAGTATGTTCATCCAAAGGACTTGTGCACAACAAGCCCCCGCGGCAACATACTCCGCCTCGGCGGTTGAGAGAGCTACGGAATTTTGCTTCCTAGAGGACCATGAAACAAGACAATTACCAAGAAATTGACATGTCCCATAGTACTCTTTCTATCTACTCTACAACCCGCATAGTCGGCATCCGAATAGCTAGTCATTGAAAAATCTCTAGTTTTCGGATACCAAAGACCCATCCCAATTGTGCCCTTAATATAACGAATAATGCGTTTACCGCAATAAGATGAGACTCTTTAGGACACGATTGAAATCTAGCACAAAGACACACACTAAACATGATATCCGGCCTACTTGCCGTTAAATATAAAAGACTTCCTATCATGCTTCTATATAATTTAATATCAACATTTTTACCTTGATCATCCTATCAAGCTTGGTTGTAGTTGCCATTGGAGTGTTGCAAGCCTTTGATCCTTCAAGCCCAAACTTCTTTACTAGCTCCTTTGCGTACTTGGCTTGGTTAATGAAGGTTCCGTCTTGCAATTGCTTGATTTGGAGTCCAAGGAAGAAATTGAGCTCACCCATGGAAGACATTTCAAATTCTAGTTGCATTACCTTCTCAAAATCCTTGCATAAAAGCTCATTAGTAGATCCAAAAATTATATCATCAACATAAATTTGCACAATTAAAATATCATTATCAACATGCTTAGTAAAAAGAGTTGTGTCTACTTTGCCTTTAATAAAATCATTTGAAATGAGAAAACTAGAAAGCCTTTAATACCAAGCTCTTGGAGCTTGTTTCAATCCATACAAGCTTTATCAAGTTTAAAAACAAAATCGGGATGAACATGATCAATAAAACCGGGAGGTTGAGAAACATAAACTTCTTCATTAATAAAACCATTCAAAAATGCACTTTTCACATCCATTTGAAAAAGTTTAAAATTTTTAAAACATGCAAAAGCTAGTGTCATCCGTATGGCTTCAAGCCGTGCTACGGGTGCAAAGGTCTCCTCAAAGTCATTCCCTCAACTTGAGTGTAACCTTGGGCCACTAACCTAGCTTTATTCCTAATGACATTTCCGGACTCATCCATCTTGTTTCTAAAGATCCACTTAGTACCAATTATTGGTCTATCGTGGGCTTAGGAACAAGGCATGGTTCACAGTCGCGGTCTCGGCCGCCGACTCGGCGGGCACTGAGACGGATCGGTCTCGGCGACTCGGATCGGTATCGGGCGATACGCGCAAAACGCTATAGAGAAAGCTCAAAAAATTCTGAAAAAATCACGACAAATTTAAAAAAATGTAAACACCCACATTCATGTATCACATGTCCAAAATATATTACCTAGCATACTAAACATAAAGCGAAAGTATAAATACACGCGTCGTCAGTGGAAGCATATCAAAATACATACACAATAGAGTAATTACACAAATTACATTCATAAATACATGCTAATGTAGTTATTTTCACATTGAATTGCGATGAGGCACAAAATCATCATAATGCCGAGTCGACCGAGTCAACTCTGATTCTCGGCCGAGTTGGCCTCCTCTGAGTTGAGCCGACCGACTCGTGACTCGGACTCGTCTCGGAGAGGGCCGAGACGGATACGACTCGGCCGACTCGTCTCCGACTCGGCCGAGTCTTTGAACCATGGAACAAGGTGCCAAACTTGGTTGCGCTCAAATTGATTGAGTTCCTCTGCATGGCAGAGCACCCATATGGGTCCGTCTCGGCTTCAAGAATGCCTTGGGGTTCAAAATGAGAAATGAAAGCAAAGTTACCACATAGGTCATGGAGTTTGGAGCGCGTTGTGACTCCTTTAGATGCATCACCCAAGATGAGCTCCTTAGGATGATTTGTACGTATCTCCAGTTTTAGGAAGCGGTTGAGTGCTTTCCTCCTTATCCTCTTGAACTTCACCAATAGGATCTAGCTTTTCTTCTTGAGCGGGTGAGTCCTTCAAGGATAGTCTCTCCATGTCTTCACCTAATGGTTTCAAACTCTACAACATTCTCAACAACACATTAGATTCTTCAAACTTACATGCATGGATTCTTCAATGGTTTGAGAAGATATAATGAAAACTCTATATGCTTTGCTAGTAGAGGAATATCCAACAAAGATAGCCTCATAAGCCTTAGCATCAAATTTACCCAATTATCCTTAGTATTCAAAACAAAACACTTGCATCCAAAAACTTTAAATATGCAACATTTGGTTTTCTAGAATGATACATTTCAAAAGAAGTTTTGGAAGAATTCTTACATAAATAAACGATTCGATATATGCATGCGGTGTTTACGGCCTCGGCCCATAAATATTGAGGGAAGGTCATACTCACTTATCATTGTCCTAGCCATCTCTTGAATTGTTCTATTTTCCCTTTCTACAACTCCATTTTGTTGTGGAGTTCTAGGACAAGACGTTTCATGCTTAATTCCCTTTTCATCACAATAAGTCATGAAGAGTTGGTTAATAAACTCATCACCTCTATCACTCTTATTCTCAAAATCGGAAAACCCTTTTCTTTTTCAACTCTTTTTCGAAAAATCTTAAAATGAGAGAAAGTTTGATCTTTATTTTGCAAAAAGAAAACCCAAGTAAAACGGGAGAAATCATCAACCAAACAAATGCAAATCTACTTCCATTTAAACTTTTAGTTTTAGTTGGTCCAAAAAGATCCATATGAATTAATTCTAAAGGCCTAGTTGACATGATATCCTTGATTGGTTTTAAGGAAGACTTGGTTTGTTTCCCAAGTTGGCACGCACCACAAATGCGGTCTTTCTCAAAATTCAAGCAAGGTATACCTTCACCAATTCCTTTGAATTAATCCTAGAAATATGGTCAAAAGATGCATGTCCTAATCTTCTATGCCAAAGCCAAGAATTTTCATCAAAAGCATTCAAGCATTTAGTAGAACAATCTAAATTAAGCAATAAATATAAACATTATTATCACGAAAACCGGTAAGAATACAAATCATTTAGATTTAACATCAAAAATCTTTGCAAGAAGTATCATCAAAAACAACTTTAAGTCCACGGTCACAAAGTTGACTAATGCTAAGCAAATTATGTTTCAAACCATCAACTAAAACAACATTCTCAATAATAGGAGATGCACCAATTTGAATGTTACCTATACCGATGATAGTTCCTTTGGAGTCATCCCCGAAGGTGACGGTGCCACCTCCATGTACCTTGATAGGGTTGTGAAGTTGTTGATATCCCATGTCATGTGTCTTGAACAACCACTATCAAGGTACCACCGCTACCTACGTCTTGGAGCTTTGGTGTGTACCTACATCAAACAATTTAAGACTTGATTTTGGTACCCACATTTTCTTGGGTCCTCTAGGGTTAGTGTCATGAACCCAAACAAGATTATTTTGTTCTATTTATTTGATCATAGCAAAACTTAGCTAAATGTCCATTCTTACCACAATATGTGCATCTATACACTCTACCATATTTAAAAGCATAATGATTGTGTGATTTGTGAGCATGGACATTGTGAGCATGAAAAGATTTAGCATGAGGAGTGTTATTTGTAGTGTGAGCATGGGGAGTCTTAGCATGTGAAGTGTGCTTTTTAGAAAACATGTTCTCAAGTTTTTTAGTATTGAAAGCACAATCATTTAAAAACTTTTTCGAAATCATTCATTTTGGATTTAAAAGAAGAAATTTCTTGTATATCAATAATAGGAGATTTTGCCTTACAAGAACTCTTGTAGGCACAAAATTCTTTTGCATGGAAATGAAATTAGAAGAAATATCATCTTTTTCTTTAGAAACAATGGCAAGTTGATTCTTAAGAAAAGCAACTTCTTTTTGTAATTTTAAGCATTCAAGTTTCTTATTATCATAAGTTTCAGAAAGTTCTACAAAAGCATGTACTAGAACTTCCTTACTTAGTTCATACATCTTCATCATCAAGGGATTGAGGGGTTACCTTAAGTGTGTTTGCCATGAAACACATATTAGCTTGATCCACCTCCTCTTCGGACTCGCTTTCCGAATCCCATGATGCTTTGTAGGCTTTCTTCTCCTCCGGTTTCTTTGGCTTGAAGGAGGAAGTCATCTTCTTCTTGAACTCCGGACAATCCGCCATGATATGTCCGGGTTTGCGGCAATATAGCAAATGATCTTCCGCTCCTCTTTGCCTTCGAATCTTCTCCGGAAGTTGAACTTGTTCTTTCGGTACAACCTCTTGACATTCCGCACAAGTAGAGTTAGCTCCTCATCTTCTTCGTCGTCTTCATCATCGTCATCATTGGTGGATGAAGTCTTGAAGGCTTGGATTTTTCTTTGAAATAGTGGCTTCTCTCTTGCCTTCTTCTCCATCTCATGGTCTTTAGGTTCCCAATGAGACTAATGATGTCCTCTCGTCCTTGTCGTTCAACTCCTTTAAGGTGGTGGCCTTGATCTCCCATGAAGAAGGAAGCGCTCGAATCACTTTCCGCACCTTTTGATCGTTGGAGATTTCATCACTAATGAAGAAAGACCATTAGTGATTTTAGTGAAACGAGTAATCATACTACTATCAATAGATTCTTCATCAAGCATTTTGAATGACTCATATTGGGACCTCAAGAGATCTATTTTAGCTCTCTTGACTTGTGAAGTCCTTCGTGTGTGACCAATAAATGTTGCAAATCTCATAGGCGGATTGGCAATGAATTACCCGTGTAAGGTCATCCTCATTCAAGGCGGTTAATAGGGAGTTTTGGGCTTTGGAGTTAGCCTCATATTCTCTAAAGTTGAAGTCGGTCCAAGTGCTCTCATCACTATCGGGTGCTACATAGGGTTTAGTCAAGGACTTGGCCACTAAGCTACCCAAGATTGCAAAAATATAGTCATCCTAACCTTCCAATTGGGAAATTAAGTCCATCAATTAGGAGGGGTTTGATGTTATCGGCCATGTTTACTAGTGATGAATGAAAGAATGAATGAATGTTGATTAGCAAATATTAAGGATCTCTCTCTATGGATGTTAAGCCAAATCTAGAGTCCAAGGTCTGATACCAATTGAAAATCACCTAGGGGGGGGTGAATAGGTGATGAACTAATCAAAGGTCATTTAAAATTTAAAGCTACAACAGTCACCAAACAAGAATCACAAGATGAATGCAAGCAAGTAAATATGACAATGATTATGATGAGCAAGAATAAGAGCAAGTATAGTAAAGTAAAGAGTGCAAGAAAGTAAACCAATCGCAACACACAAGGATATGTTATCGAGGTTCGAGCACCCAGCTCTACTCCCCGCCTTCCCCAGAAGGATTCTAGCTACTTCCACTATCACAAAGATCTCAATTACAATGGAGTACCCAACTCCACAATCTCAGTACAAGTAATTTCCTTGGTAGTCAAAAGATCACAAACTCTCTCTTTCAAATATCTCTTCCCTTACAAAGTCCTTAGAGAATATTGAGTAGGAATGAAGCTCTTGTTGTAATGAAGAAAGAGAATTAAATCAGAGAGTATTGAAAACCCTTCAGAAAATCAGTGAGAAATTCAGCACAAAAACCAAGAAACAAGTCTCTTTTGAAAGCCTTAAACTTTTGAATTT
>JAVJIF010032019.1:0-10000 GCA_038442645.1 Agave tequilana
TGAAAATCACCTAGAGGGGGGGTGAATAGGTGATGAAGCTAATCAAAGGGCAATTTAAAAATTTAAAGCTACAACAGTCACCAATCAAGAATCACAAGATGAATGCAAGCAAATAAATATGACAATGATTATGATGAGCAAGAATAAGAGCAAGTATAGTAAAGTAAAGAGTGCAAGAAAGTAAACCAATCGCAAACACAAGGATATGTTATCGAGGTTCGAGCACCCAGCTCTACTCCCCCGCCTTCCCCAGAAGGATTCTAGCTACTTCCACTATCACAAAGATCTCAATTACAATGGAGTACCCAACTCCACAATCTCAGTACAAGTAATTTTCTTGGTAGTCAAAAGACCACAAACTCTCTCTTTCAAATATCTCTTCCCTTACAAAGGTCCTTAGAGAATATTGAGTAGGAATGAAACTCTTGTTGTAAGTGAAGAAAGAGAATTAAATCAGAGAGTATTTGAAAACCCTTCAGAAAATCAGTGAGAAATTCAGCACAAAAAAAGAAACAAGTCTCTTTTGAAAGCCTTAAACTTTTGAATTTTCTAGCAAAAATTGTTGTAACAAATCTCTTCCCAAACACCCCTATTTATAGGAGAGGGCTAGGGTTTAGGGATAAAACATAATTACTGATGTTTAGGAGGTAATTAGATCAAAATATATCCTTAAACGAATTTTTAAACACAAAAGACAAAAATAAACAGCTCACTTAAAATCTGCCCGTTACTGTTCAACGGACACATTGGTCGACTGGGCCGGTCGACCGGTAGTTCAAAAATTCGACCGTTATAGGCCAGCGGTCGACCGACCCGGTCGACTGAGAAAACCTGTGAGCAAAAAAAATATCTCGGTCGACCTCCCCGGTCGACTGGCAGACATGCACACGGATACGTGCATCTGCCAGGACCGCGGTCGACTGGTCCGGTCGACCGGACCAGACTGACACAGACTCGGTCGACTGCACCGGTCGACCGGATCAGGTCAAAAATCAATTTTAGAAAAGAAAACAAAGAGGATTTTGATTTTAACAAAATACTTTTGAACAGGGAATAGTATAAGATATAAAGATGTATCTGTAGGCAAAAACTTTTAGGCAAAATATTTTTGTATAATTTATAAGAAATTATTTTGGAATGAGCATGTGCGCAAAAACGTGTGTGATAGAGCTTCAAACCTATCCACTATTCTTTAACATACTATAAACTGAAAAACAAATTACATGAAGACTTCTTGTGCTATCTTCAAGTCTTTGAGCCATCCAATGCCTTGCTAGAGCCTTCTCTTCTATGATCCTTCCTAGATGTGCAATTTGCCTTCCTTGCTTTGTGGAACTTAGAAGTTCTTGCAATAGCTAAGCGAATGGTCTCTAAACATGGTACAAACCTGAAACTTATCTTAACAAACTTATTAGTACCAAATAGCTCATATTTGGTTTGTCATCATCAAAACACAAAACAATTGGAGAGTGTAACCTCTTGGGCCAACAATCTCCCCCTTTTTGATGATGACAAAACAAATAGGCTATTAACAAAAATATAGGGAGGAGAAAACTCCCCCTCAAATTATGCTATACATAAAACACAAGAATATGCTCTAGATACCATAATTGAAATGATGCACCAATTATTGAAACTAATTAAAACAAATATATAAAACACAAAAATTTCTCTTGATACCAAAAATACCAAAACAACTAAATTCACAAGAATACCAAAAATACCAAAACAACTAAAACACAAGAATTCATAAAACCAAAACATATAAATTCATAAAACTTATTTTTGTCCATGTAAACTTATTCTCCCCCTTTTTATCATACATCAAAAAGGTTATGAAAAACATGTCTATTCAATAATACAAACATTAAGTTCTCCACAAATAAACGAAAATCTAGCAAAATCAAGAGGTTTAGTGAAAATATCGGCTAGTTGTAAATCCGTGGAAACATAATCAATATCTATATCACCTTTCTCAAAATGATCTCTAAGAAAGTGATATCTAATCTCAATGTGCTTGGTCTTACTATGTTGATTTGCATTTTTGGTCATGTGTATAGTACTAGTATTATCACAAAATATTTTTATATGATCAAAGTGCAATCAAAATCAAGGAGAGTATGTTTTATCCAAAGGACTTGTGCACAACAAGCCCCCGCGGCAACATACTCCGCCTCGGCAGTTGAGAGAGCTACGGAATTTTGTTTCCTAGAGGACCATGAAACAAGACAATTATCAAGAAATTGACATGTCCCACTAGTACTCTTTCTATCTACTCTATAACCCGCATAGTCGGCATCCGAATAACTAGTCATTGAAAAATCTATAGTTTTCGGATACCAAAGACCCATTCCAATAGTGCCCTTAATATAACGAATAATGCGTTTTACCGCAATAAGATGAGACTCTTTAGGACACGATTGAAATCTAGCACAAAGACACACACTAAACATGATATCCGGCCTACTTGCCGTTAAATATAAAAGACTTCCTATCATGCTTCTATATAATTTAATATCAACATTTTTACCTTGTTCGTCCTTATCAAGCTTGGTTGTAGTTGCCATTGGAGTGTTGCAAGCCTTTGATCCTTCAAGCCCAAACTTCTTTACTAGCTCCTTTGCGTACTTGGCTTGGTTAATGAAGGTTCCGTCTTGCAATTGCTTGATTTGGAGTCCAAGGAAGAAATTGAGCTCACCCATTGAAGACATTTCAAATTCAAGTTGCATGACCTTCTCAAAATCCTTACATAAAAGCTCATTAGTAGATCCAAAAATTATATCATCAACATAAATTTGCACAATTAAAATATCATTATCAACATGCTTAGTGAAAAGAGTTGTGTCTACTTTGCCTTTAATAAAATCATTTGAAATGAGAAAACTAGAAAGCCTTTCATACCAAGCTCTTGGAGCTTGTTTCAATCCATACAAAGCTTTATCAAGTTTAAAAACAAAATCAGGATGAACATGATCAATAAAACCGGGAGGTTGAGAGACATAAACTTCTTCATTAATAAAACCATTCAAAAATGCACTTTTCACATCCATTTGAAAAAGTTTAAAATTTTTAAAACATGCAAAAGCTAGTGTCATCCGTATGGCTTCAAGCCGTGCTACGGGTGCAAAGGTCTCCTCAAAGTCAATTCCCTCAACTTGAGTGTAACCTTGGGCCACTAACCTAGCTTTATTCCTAATGACATTTCCGGACTCATCCATCTTGTTTCTAAAGATCCACTTAGTACCAATTATTGGTCTATCGTGGGGCTTAGGAACAAGGTGCCAAACTTGGTTGCGCTCAAATTGATTGAGTTCCTCTTGCATGGCAAGCAACCAATATGGGTCCGTCTCGGCTTCGAGAATGCCTTTGGGTTCAAAATGAGAAATGAAAGCAAAGTTACCACATAGGTCATGGAGTTTGGAGCGCGTTGTGACTCCTTTAGATGCATCACCCAGATGAGCTCCTTAGGATGATTTGTAGCATATCTCCAAGCTTAGGAAGTGGTTGAGTGCCTTCCTCTTTATCCTCTTGAACTTCACCAATAGGGTCTAGCTTTTCTTCTTGAGCGGGTGAGTCCTTCAAGGATAGTCTCTCCATGTCTTCACCTAATGGTTCAATCTCTACAACATTCTCAACAACCACATTAGATTCTTCAAACTTAACATGCATGGATTCTTCAATGGTTTGAGAAGATCTAATGAAAACTCTATATGCTTTGCTAGTAGAGGAATATCCAACAAAGATAGCCTCATAAGCTTTAGCATCAAATTTACCCAAATTATCCTTAGTATTCAAAACAAAACACTTGCATCCAAAAACTTTAAAATATGCAACATTTGGTTTTCTAGAATGATACATTTCAAAAGAAGTTTTTGAAGAATTTTTGCATAAATAAATACGATTCGATATATAGCATGCGGTGTTTACGGCCTCGGCCCATAAATATTGAGGGAGGTCATACTCACTTATCATTGTCCTAGCCATCTCTTGAAGTGTTCTATTTTTCCTTTCTACAACTCCATTTTGTTGTGGAGTTCTAGGACAAGACATTTCATGCTTAATTCCCTTTTCATCACAATAAGTCATGAAGAGTTGGTTAATAAACTCACCACCTCTATCACTCCTTATTCTCAAAATCGGAAAACCCTTTTCTTTTTCAACTCTTTTTCGAAAAATCTTAAAATGAGAAAAAGTTTGATCTTTATTTTGTAAAAAGAAAACCCAAGTAAAACGGGAAAAATCATCAACCAAAACAAATGCAAATCTACTTCCATTTAAACTCTTAGTTTTAGTTGGTCAAAAAGATCCATATGAATTAATTCTAAAGGCCTAGTTGACATGATATCCTTGATTGGTTTAAAGGAAGACTTGGTTTGTTTCCCAAGTTGGCACGCACCACAAATGCGGTCTTTCTCAAAATTCAAGCAAGGTATACCCTTCACCAATTCCTTTGAATTAATCCTAGAAATATGGTCAATAGATGCATGTCCTAATCTTCTATGCCAAAGCCAAGAATTTCATCAAAAGCATTCAAGCATTTAGTAGAAACAATCTAAATTAAGCATGTCAATGATATAAAACATTATTATCACGAAAACCGGTAAGAATACAATCATTAGATTAACATCAAAAATCTTGCAAGAAGTATCATCAAAAACAACTTTAAGTCCACGGTCACAAAGTTGACTAATGCTAAGCAAATTATGTTTTAAATCATCAACTAAAACAACATTCTCAATAATAGGAGATGCACCAATTTGAATGTTACCTATACCGATGATAGTTCCTTTGGAGTCATCCCCGAAGGTGACGGTGCCACCTTCCATGTACCTTGATAGGGTTGTGAAGTTGTTGATGTCCCATGTCATGTGTCTTGAACAACCACTATCAAGGTACCACCGCTCCCTACGTCTTGGAGCTTTGGTGTGTACCTACATCAAATAATTTAAGACTTGATTTTGGTACCCACATTTTCTTGGGTCCTCTAGGGTTAGTGTCATGAACCCAAACAAGATTATTTGTTCTATTTAGTTGATCATAGCAAAACTTAGCTAAATGTCCATTTTTATCACAATATGTGCATCTATACACTCTACCATATTTAAAAGCATAATGAGTGTGTGATTTGTGAGCATGGGCATTGTGAGCATGAACATGAGACGTGTTAGGTGTAGTGTGAGCATGAGGAATCTTAGCATGAGATGTGTGCTTTTTAGAAAATTTTTCTTCAAGTTTCTTAGTATTAAAGGCACAATCTTTTAAAACTTTTTCAAAATCATTCATTTGGATTTAAAAGAAGAAATTTCTTTTTCATCAATAATAGGGGATTTTGCCTTACAAGAACTCTTGTAGGCACAAAATTCTTTTTGCATGGAAATGAAATTAGAAGAAATATCATCTTTTTCTTTAGAAACAATGGCGAGTTGATTCTTAAGAAAAGCAACTTCTTTTTGTAATTTTAAGCATTCAAGTTTCTTGTTATCATAAGTTTCAGAAAGTTCTACAAAAGCATGCACTAGAACTTCCTTACTTACATCATCATCTTCATCATCAAGGGATTGAGGAGTTACCTTGGGTGTGTTTGCATGAAACACATATTAGCTTGATCCACCTCCTCTTCGGACTCGCTTTCCGAATCCCATGTTGCTTTGTAGGCTTTCTTCTCCTCCGGCTTCTTTGGCTTGAAAGAGGAAGTCATTTTCTTCTTGAACTCCGGACAATCCGCCATGATATGTCCGGGTTTGCGGCAATTGTAGCATATGATCCTCCGCTCCTCTTTGCCTTCAAATTTTCTCCGGAAGTTGAGCTTGTTCTTCCGGTACATCCTCTTGACGTTGCGAACAAGTAGAGTAAGCTCCTCATCTTCTTCTTCGTCATCTTCATCGTCATCATTGGTGGATGAAGTCTTGAAGGCTATGGATTTCTTCTTTGAAGTAGTGGCCTCTTCTCTTGCCTTCTTCTCCATCTCATGGGTCTTTAGGTTCCCAATGAGACTAATGAGGTCCATCTCGTCCTTGTCGTTCAACTCCTTCAAGGTGGTGGCCTTGATCTCCATGATGAAGGAAGAGACCGAATTACTTTCCGCACCT
The DNA here is from genome assembly GCA_038442645.1 of Agave tequilana. Classification (NCBI taxonomy): domain Eukaryota; kingdom Viridiplantae; phylum Streptophyta; class Magnoliopsida; order Asparagales; family Asparagaceae; genus Agave; species Agave tequilana. The sequence continues at coordinate 6,090 of JAVJIF010032019.1, forward strand.
TTTGATCGTTGGAGATGTCATCACCTAAGGAAGAAAGACCATTAGTGATTTTAGTAAACCTTGTAGCCATACTATCAATAGACTCATCATCAAGCATTTTAAATGACTCATATTGGGACCTCAAGAGATCTATCTTAGCTCTCTTGACTTGTGAAGTCCCTCGTGTGTGACCAATAAGTGTTGTCAAATCTCATAGGCGGATTGGCAATGAATTACCGTGTAAGGTCATCCTCATTCAAGGCGGTTAATAGGGAGTTTTGGGCCTTGGAGTTAGCCTCATATAGTTTAAAGCCAAGGTCGGTCCAAGTGCTCTCATCACCATCGGGTGCTTCATAGGGTTTGGTCAAGGACTTGGCTACTAAGCTACCCAAAGATTGCAAAAATATAGTCATCCTAACCTTCCAAATTGGGAAATTTAGGCCATCAAATTTAGGTGGGGATTTAATGTTGTCGGCCATGTTTACTAGTGATGAATGAATGAAATGAAAATGTTGATTAGCAAGTTTTAAGGATCTCTCTATGGATGTTAAGCCAAACCTAGAGTCCAAGCTCTGATACCAATTGAAAATCACTTAGAGGGGGGGTGAATAGGTGATGAAGCTAATCAAAGGGCAATTTAAAAATTTAAAGCTACAACAGTCACCAATCAAGAATCACAAGATGAATGCAAGCAAATAAATATGACAATGATTATGATGAGCAAGAATAAGAGCAAGTATAGTAAAGTAAAGAGTGCAAGAAAGTAAACCAATCGCAAACACAAGGATATGTTATCGAGGTTCGAGCACCCAGCTCTACTCCCCGCCTTCCCAGAAGGATTCTAGCTACTTCCACTATCACAAAGATCTCAATTACAATGGAGTACCCAACTCCACAATCTCAGTACAAGTAATTTCCTTGGTAGTCAAAAGACCACAAACTCTCTCTTTCAAATATCTCTTCCCTTACAAAGGTCCTTAGAGAATATTGAGTAGGAATGAAGCTCTTGTTGTAAGTGAAGAAAGAGAATTAAATCAGAGAGTATTTGAAAACCCTTCAGAAAATCAGTGAGAAATTCAGCACAAAAACCAAGAAACAAGTCTCTTTTGAAAGCCTTAAACTTTTGAATTTTCTAGCAAAAATTGTTGTAACAAATCTCTCCCCAAACACCCCTATTTATAGGAGAGGGCTAGGGTTTAGGGATAAAACATAATTACTGATGTTTAGGAGGTAATTAGATCAAAATATATCCTTAAACGAATTTTTAAACACAAAAGACAAAAATAAACAGCTCACTTAAAATCTGCCCGTTACTGTTCAACGGACACATCGGTCGACTGGGCCGGTCGACCGGTAGTTCAAAAATTCGACCGTTATAGGCCAGCGGTCGACCGACCCGGTCGACTGAGAAAACCTGTGAGCAAAAATAATATCTCGGTCGACCTCCCCGGTCGACTGGCAGACATGCACACGGATACGTGCATCTGCCAGGACCGCGGTCGGACTGGTCCGGTCGACCGGACCAGACTGACACAGACTCGGTCGACTGCACCGGTCGACCGGATCAGGTCAAAAATCAATTTTAGAAAAGAAAACAAAGAGGATTTGATTTTAACAAAAATACTTTGAACAGGGAATAGTATAAGATATAAAGATGTATCTGTAGGCAAAAACTTTTAGGCAAAATATTTTGTATAATTTATAAGAAATTATTTTGGAATGAGCATGTGCGCAAAAGCGTGTGTGATAGAGCTTCAAACCTATCCACTATTCTTAACATACTATAAACTGAAAAACAAATTACATGAAGACTTCTTGTGCTATCTTCAAGTCTTTGAGCCATCCAATGCCTTGCTAGAGCCTTCTCTTCTATGATCCTTCCTTGATGTGCAATTTGCCTTCCTTGCTTTGTGGAACTTAGAAGTTCTTGCAATAGCTAAGCGAATGGTCTCTAAACATGGTACAAACCTGAAACTTATCTTAACAAACTATTAGTACCAAATAGCTCATATTTGGTTTGTCATCATCAAAACACAAAAACAATTGGAGAGTGTAACCTCTTGGCCAACACATATCTTTTATCCAAAACCTTATTTAGAGCTAGTTTTCTAGAACTCTCGGTTTTCTCGGTCGACCGTTCTGCTGATCTTCTCGACACTCTTTTAGTTTTCTAGTCATAACTTTTGATTATGATATTCAATTAACATGATTTAAATTGCATTTTAAAGATGACTTTCAGAGCTACATTTAATATTCAATAATCATTTTCTGATTTAAATGTTAAGAGTGTCAAATATTGGGTTGAAGTCTGAAAAAACAGTTTACAGTTTCTGATTTGATATCTTTTAGTATTTTATTGATAACTTTCAATTACGAATTGATATTGATTTGATTTAAGTTTCATTAGAAAGAAGACTTCAATATCTACAAATTCATCCTATATACTTATTCCCAAATTCAAACGTTTTAGAACTCAAAATTATGCTCCAAGTTAACCTATTGTACAGAGGTCGGTCGACCGGGCGGGTCGACCGGAACCAAGTGCGGTCGACCGCAACAATCGACCGACGTGCACAAAAACGTGCACGTTTGGCGGGTCGACCGGGCCGGTCGACCGGAACTGAGAGCAGTGCTCCTGTTCTTCTGGGTCGACCGGGCCGGTCGAACGGAGGCTGTAACGGTCGGATTTTTGACCGTTGGCGGTCGACCGGACCGGTCGACCGGCAGCTCTGACAGACCCCAACGGCTATATTTTTCTGGCCTATAAATTTGGGGTTTTGGTCATTGTTTTGAGCTAAGATTTTGGAGACCTTTAGAGCCAGTTTTTCCCATACTTTCATAAGAGTTTTCTCAACAAAATAGTGAGCAAATATTTCCTATCTAAAGGGAAGATTTTATAAAGAGTGTTTAAAGTGATTTCTTGAGTTTTTCACCATAGTTCTTTCCTTGCTTTTCTCACACCACACTTGAGCTATCCATTACTATTCATCTTATAGGAGTGTTGTAGTGAGAGCTTTTATTGGTGATCAAAGTGTTGGATCACCAAGATTTCAATCTTGTACTTTGAGGAGACGGGCAAGTGTGCTCGTGGTGGTTTGGAGTTCGGTTGTGAACTCTTTGGTTTGAGGTGCGGCCTCGGCAAGCTTGTGGGGCTTGCGGTGTGTAAGGGACTAGGGAGTCCGAGGGCTTGTAGGTGTTGCGGCACCGAGGAGAGATCCATTGAGATCTTGCATAGTGGAAATCCTTCGCGTGTCGAAGGCGGGGATGTAGAGCAAGTGTGCTCGAACCTCGAAACATACCCTTGTGTTTGCGATTGCCATCTCTCTCTCTCTATCTCCTTTATATCTTGCATAGTTTATATTGTCTTTACATTTACATGCTTGATATATCTTGTGTGCATAATTGATATATATCTTGCGTGGGATTGTGACTAACACTTGTATTCAACCAAGAGAGCCAACGCGGCACCTCAACCCATTCAAGGGGAATCTAGAGGAGTTTGTCCAGAGCCCTTCACGGGGAATTCGGCAACACTCTTGTGTTATACGTGGTGTTTAGTATAAAAGATTTAATTAGGTCATAATTGTTTTAGCTTCCGCATTATTAGGCATTAAGTGACCATTAGATTATCCATCACCTATTCACCCCCCCTCTAGGTGAACTTACACGGTCAACCGGCCCATCCTGTGCACGTCGGTCGACCGTTCCGGTCGACCGGCTCCTGGTCCGGTCGACCGGTCGGTCGACCGCCAGAGCCTGGCAGGCCATATTTAGGGATTTAAAAGTTGGCTTTTTAACTTAAATAAAATCCCATAAATTTACGAAAAATCTACAAAAATAGGTTCAGTATTATACTTTGATAATCAAACATGTTTGAGCAAAATTAAGACATGTTACAAACAATTTGAACTATGTTTGTAACTTAGAAATTT
>JAVJIF010032019.1:12500-324737 GCA_038442645.1 Agave tequilana
GGTACATAAATCAAGTGATATACACTCATCATATTCACATCAATCATAATGATTTCTATTCAGTACTGTACATGTCAATGCCCTTGAACATCATATTCCAAAATTTTATATTAAATGCAACGCTTATTATACAAGATTGTGTTTAGTTCTAAGCCTGCCTTACTATCCCTTTCATGGTGGACATGAATTAAATATTGTTTCAGTGTCTAATACTCGCAAGACTATCCATGTTTAGTGTAGGTACTAATTTACCGCAATAAACCCTCTTTCGACCATGAGATGATGAAGCTATCCCTCTTTCCTGGTAACCTTGCCTATGTGTGTAAATATATAATATAGGTACTTTCTATGTGATGCTCTAAATAGATTTGAATAGAGGAACGCCCATGTTCACATGGTTTTACATATGCATAACGACCAGGTAGTACTTATGTATATATGTCGCATACCCATATTTTCCACTTTCAAATCTTCTTTTACGGGATTTCTAAACATCCATTATTACGCCCACTTAATTTGGTCATCATCTCAGATAATCGGTTTATCCCCCTTTAACTATAATAATTTGAAACGCCACAATTACTTTTTAACCCTGGCGTATTTCAAGACATAATACTAAAAATCCAATTGTGTCTAGATACTCAATTATGTGTGGATCAAAAGTTCAAGGTTCGTCTGAAGTTCAACTATATAACAAAAAATGCTCAACTCTATTTCATAACCAATGTGCTGAAATTAAAATCTGAAGCCTGTTTATAAAGGAATTAGTTATGCATAGCTTTGATTGGCTTGAAATTAAGTTCGGCTAGTTACAGCTCGTAATTAACTCAAGATTTTTCTTTAGTTCGAGCTCAAAATTTAGTCTTGAACATGGGAGTATACTTGAGTGTTTAATCCGAAAACATTTGCCTCCCAGTCACGTTCAAAGGTTTCTTTAACATAAATTGCATTTCTCTAAAATTGATCTTTACGACTTTTAAACATCTTCACCCATTCTTCGATTTCATGATAACTAACATGAATGGATTTGGTTCGGATGTGATACACTTTGTGAGAAATCTAATCGATTGTTAAATAGCATACCAATGGTCATATATATAGCGAAGTAGTTTCCGCCTAGAGCTTAAACACCGCGACCAATATTTTTAACCATGAAGATTCTTGAATATCTAATATCAACTGGATAAAGACATACTTCTTTGTGTAGTTCGACGAACAAGATTATTCACCCTATTGGTCAATCACTTGTATGGCTAATAGTTGTATGAGTGGAGGAGGCCTGAGTGGAGAATCTTTATAGAATAATATCTATGATTGTGCACATACCATTTTATGTGCGCGAGTGCTTATCCTTAATGAGTTTAACTATTAAAAGAATTGTGTAGCTGTAGGACAATCTATTAAATTGTATATAAAAGGAGCACAACACTTAATAGAGTTAGGAATGAAAAAGTCACAAATCGACTGAGGGGTCAATCATTGGTTTATTCATGCTTAATGTGGATCTCCTCAACATCTCAAGTTTATGTAACACACACACGTGAAGCTAAGATGAGGATGTCGAGGTATGTGAGTGAAATGTTAAAAGTATAGACAAGACTCAAATGTAACCAATACTGTTGAGTCAGTTTGTCGATATGTATTTATAACTCCATTTCTATGCACAAGTCATATACCCTAGGTGGTAGGCCTAGGTGTTGTATCGGCAACTTAGGACATACATGAAGGACAAATTGAGCATGGTAGTTCATAAGAATATTATTAAGGGCTTCTTCATACTTAAATTCAAGTTTTTCATTGGCTTTCATTTCTCCTTCGACTCTATATTTTTAAGTAATCGGATCATGTATATGAAATGAGAATTTATGTGCTTACATCAAAATCTATGCTAATGATCAGAAGTCTAATAGCAATATATCTTACGATTTATCTCTTGTAAACATCAAACTCAAGGCTTCCATTAAACACAACGATTCTCTTTCTATATCCTAACTACACTGGAGAATAATGAAGCAGACAAGTGGAAGAAGAATTAAAATACATTTTTAGTGGAATTATGAGCACATTTCCGTGCCGGCATTTTAATCTTTTTTTTTTTTTTGTCTAATTCCTTCTCGAATTTGCAGATATCTTTATGTAGGTATTTAGCAACAACACAAATCCGGAAGATCTATACTTCAACTAATTGTTGTTAAACTCGTAACCCAACAATATAAACTACCCATTTCTTCCCTAATAAAAAAACATGTCTCATTTTGTTACAGCGATTTCCGATACCCTTCTCTTGGATTACAAACAAAGTAAATCAAAAGCAAGACCTTCGCCAAGAATTAGCATTGGGTCATAAAACTTGCTACAATTGAATCAATTCTCTAGTCATCCTCCTAAGTTGTTTATAAATGGCTGACAAACAAAAAAATAAAAACAAGGATGCAGTGGCCTGGACACCAAAGTTCAGTCACAACTCAAGAAGTTGGGGGAAGTCCAACATATTTCATTTCATACCTATTTACTGAAACATGCTTAAAAAAAAAATCCAAACAATCATCAATAAAAGAAATCATGCTTTCATCTTTCCAAATTTGAGAACAATCAACATATAACTATGATAGGGAACAAGGTTATTTAGAACAACTATAATCGACAATCACCTAGGTATACGGATCTAGAAAATAGAATGTAGTCTAGTTGAATTCATGAGCTCATCAAATAATTACAAATAATTTTAAGTAAGAAACCCCCTTTGCCATATGATATGCCCTACAATACAACATTTACATCCCTCATTAATATGTAATTGGATCAATTCAATAATCTCCACAACAATTTTAGACCACTATACACTTTAAAAGTCATGAAATCTCAAAAAAAATGTTTGCATGAATAGTTCAAGGAAAAAATTTCTACTCAACTCAAGAGATCAAGATTTAGGGTTTTCCAAAAGATGCATTTTTGAGAAAAGAGAAAAGGGGGAACCCACTCACCCACATCTGACCCGACCAGCCACCATCCGGCAGCCTCTGGCCGGCCGCCGGTCGCCCAGTCACGGCCTGGCTGGCCGCAGCTCAGCCAGTGCGCGCGCGCAGCCGCGCGCGCCATCGCGCTGTCCAGCCCTGCCGACAGAGAGAGAGAGGGGAAAGAGAGAGGGTGGATGAGTTCTCAGATCTGAACAGATTAGGGATGAGAGGGGAATAAAGGGAGAGAGAGAGAGAGAGATAAAATGTACACCACTCATCTCCCACCTACCCACTCACCTACTCCCATCACTCATTTCAAGTGAATCTTAACCTTCCAAAATTTTCAACTCAAATCTAGCCCTTCATCTAATATGAGATCATCTCCCACTAATTAAAGTAAAAAGAATAAATTTTCTATACTTAGATATTTGCATGAAGTGTAGTCATATACTAATGTGTGACTTGTACCCATGTATATACATCACCATTATTATTATTACTATTACATATATATCTTTTTAACACGCTTATTTATTTAAATTCTTCCAATTAATCCATTTCAAATTTCCCTAATAAATTCCCAAATTTATTATCGCATAAAAAAAATAACCGTATTAAAATTTCCTGATATTCTTTATAATCTCAATAATCCGAGAATGTAGTATTAAATCAAGGTTTAATAACCCGGGCATTACAAATCATCTCTAATTATTTTGTTTAATACTTCAAATCTCAAAATTTGGATATTAAATCAGAATTTAATAATCCGGATGTTACAGCTAGACTCCTCTTGAGTACTTGATGTGGTCTTGATGCATAGGCTCTTGAATCAAACGGTGCTAGCTCCAAAACTTGACTTTGAATCCTTTGTTGAAGCTAAACACTAACTAAGATCTTGATCATAAATCTGAGACAAATTAAACACAAGATCATTAGTACTATAACTACATGAGTTGATCATCATCAAAACTAGAATGATGGGCCTTTGGGCCAACACCATGGCCCAAAGCCCGGGCGCGCCCGTACGGCCGCGGAATCGCGGACCTGCCAGGGCGGCGCGCGCCTGGCTTCGGGCAGCACGCCATCCCATCAGTCTTCTGTCTCTGGATCTCTTGAATTCGGGATATGATGCCCTGGGCTGACAAAATCTCCTCCCTAAAGTCAATGGCTACTTGTTGGCCTTTAATCACCCATTAAATGGTGGTTTAGGGTCTTCTTCTTTATTTGCACACCATGGACTTAGGATCAAGCAAGCAAAGTTTTATTAGCAGAATTTTACATCAAGTAAATATGTGATGAAAATTATGCAAAATTAGAGACTAATCATGCAGCCGGAGAGGCAACCAACACGACAAGAAAAGAGAATAACAGAGAAAAGCAATCAACACAGTATTTAACGAGGTTCGGCAACGTGCCTACGTCCTCAGGGCAAGGGAGAGAGAGATTTTATTGATTCAATAATCAATACAAACTAATACAAAGGGAACTTTTCAGAGGGATTCTTAGGGTTACAATACATGAGGGCTCTAGCCCTCATTTATAGCCACAGAGTCCCTGGATTTAAGGAAATCCAGATTGGATTCGATCCCATCCAAAAAGGAATCCGAATCCCAAAAGGAAAGCCAAAGCGCGTCTGTCGGTCGACCGGCCGGACCGCGCCGGTCGACCGGACCCAACCGAGAGCTAAGGCCTGTCAGTCGGTCCACCGGGCTGGTCGACCGCTCTCTTCCACGGTCGATCGGGCGATCGATCGTGATGATCCTGTGCACGTCGTGCACGTCGGTCGACCGGGCGGTCGATTGGCCTTCTCCACCGATCGACCGGGAGCTTTCCTGGTCTGCTACAATGCGTTGGTCTTGCTCCTTGATTTTCGATCTCTGTGCTAACTTTCTCTACTTCCTCTATCTCCTCTCTCCCACAATTCTCCACATCGGTGAAAATTTTTCAAATCTGAGCCGATCTCACGAACTCCAGTCTATCACCTGGCGAAATCAATACACGATCTCGGCGAAATCGACACACGATCTCGGCTTGCGCGCTCTGGACGAAATCGACACACGATCTCGGCGAAATCGACACACGATCTCGACTTAGAACCTGTAGCTCAGCTATCAACTGGGATGCACCACACATGCCTTCCCTACACTTTACCTTAGGAGAACTTCCATGCATGCCGATCACCAAACGTGTCTCTCACTCAGCAACTTCATAACCTCACGATGAACTCATCATGAGCCAACACTGACTCTCCAATGATTGGCTCTATCCAGTCTACATGTCTTCAGCTGACGGTCCAACCAAGTCTGAGTAGAGCACACCGAACACCATCATCGGCTTTAACAAACTGGATGCACACCCCTCCTATGCAAGCTCAACTGTTCATCGAGATCTTAATTCTTCACCTCTATGTGAAGTTCAACTCTTCACCTCTACGTGAAGTCCCAATCAGCTTCTCGAGAACCCAAACAGCTTCATATAGGTTGCATCTCCAAATGTCGCTGCGCCTTTACGGCTGCCTACGTACCTTGCCCAAAGGATCAAGCCAACCGTAGTTCATTTAAATGAGCTCCATCAAGCTCAATCACTTGTACCTGAATCCTCAGCAGCGAACCTATCTGGCTGAGTCATATGAACCTCCTCACGACCATCAGGAGAACAACAGCCTTTAACTTTAGCTTATCGCGATCACAAGCTTGAGATTCATGCTTCTTTACCCACGAGCGTGGTTTTACCTTGGTTCCAATGGCTGCAAACAACTCGACATTCTCATCAATGTCTTCAACTGTTCAGTATCAACCCTGGTTACATGATCTCCACCCGTGTCACATCCGGAGAAGTCTTCACTGATACCGAACCAACTGGAGATGGTGGAGTAGCATCAACCTCCACCTGCTACGATACTTCCTTGGTCTCCGTCCTCTCCACCTGCTGAGAGACAGTAGACTTCAACACTGAAGTCTCATCAAACATGACATGCCTACTCAACACGATCTTCTTATTTTCGGGTCCCATAACCTGTAGCCTTTCATATTCCTTTTGACACCCAAAAACACAAACTTCTTTGCTCGTGGATTCACCTTGCCATCTTTGGCACTGAAGTAGGTCGGACTTTCAAATTCCTGTAGCAAACCATGATCTTGAGCAGCTTTCCCAGACAAAATTTCCAATGGAGTTTTACCTCCAATGTAATCGATCCATTTATGAGATGGCTAGCATACACATTCGCCTCAGCCCAAAAACGATTTGTCTAATCCTGCATTAGACAACAACCACCGAACCTTCTCCAGTAAGGAACGGTTTATTTTCTTATCTAACCCATATATACCTTCTGTGAAGTGAGTATCAATACCGGTGTTCTGCCCAAATCATAGGAATTGGTTCATGTCTCTTCCAACATTACCAATCTGTAGCTCCTTAATCTTCCTACCTATCTGCTTCTCCATTCTTTCTCTCCACTTCAACATATCTAGGGCTTTACACCTTTGTCTCAAGGGATATATCCAACAATGCCTAGATAAACTATCAATAAAAGAGACAAAGTACCTGTGATCTCCAAGCGATGCAGTCTTAGCAGGTCCCCAAATGCTTACGTGAACACAATCAAGAAGACCTTCTGAGCGGTGAGTACTGGTGCTGAATTTTTCCTTCTTCTTGTCTAGAACGCTGTGTTCACCCTCCAAGTTACAGGTAGAGGCACCTTCTAATGATCCCTTCTTTGCAGGAGCTCGCAAAGACTTTTCACCTCCATGTCCGACCTTTACCTGCCAGACCTTCGTGCAACCATCATCTGAGAACTAGAAGTCTCCACCTGACCTGTAACCGTACTACCCTTCAAGTAGTAGAGATTGTCCCGGCGGACGCCCTTTATTACCACCATCGAGCCTTTGATCAACTTGAGAACACTATCTCGTACAGATATCACAAGACCCAATACTTTCAAAGCGCCAACAGAGATAAGATTCCTTTTGAGTTGAGGTATATACCTCACCTCCTTCAGTTCTCGTACTATCCCATCATCCATCTTGATACAGACTGTACCCATCCCTTTTATATTACACGGATGATCATCACCCATGACCGTGTAACATCCATTTAACTTCTCAAGCTAGAAAATCAGGTCCTGTTTGGGCACACATGATAGGTGACTCCGGTATCCAAGATCCACTCAGCCTTATCTGAGTAATCAACAGTAGGAGTAGTAACAGAGAGAGAGAATACCGATGAGTCTTTATCTGATCCATTTGCCTATGCGAGATTTGCCTCGGTGTTTGACTCCACCTTCTTACCTTTGGCCTTCGGGCAATCAACTTTCCAGTGCCCTAGTTCTTTGCACAAGGCGCACTGATTTCTCTTCAGATCTCTGAAGCACTGATCTGAACTTGACCTTCCCTGATCATCTCTTCCCTTCCTATTGAAACTTCTGCCTCTTACCGCTAATGCCTCTGCTATTGTGCTTCCCGAAGAAGACAATTGGTCATGTCTTCTTTCTTCATAACTCACAAGAGCAGCAGACACTTCACTATAGTTAAGGGATTTTCTTCCATTGAGCAATGTAAGAGTAAAGGTCTCATACTCTTTCCTAGGAAGAGAGTTCAAAGAATTACCGCCTTATCCTCTTCACTGGTCTCCGCATCCACATTAACTAGATTTGTAAGAAGCTTCGTGTAGTGATTCAAGTGTTCATTGACAGAGCATCATCTTTGCATCTGAAAACCATAAAGCTTACTCTTCAACTGCAATCGCGATTCTATGCTTTTTGTCAGATACTTCTTCTCCAGGATCTCCCACAGCTGCCTCGCAGATGTCTCATGCAACACATGATACTTGATGTCTTGTGTCAAACAAGACCTGATCAAGCCACACGCCGAACGGTTCATCTTGTCCCAATCTTCTTCCGTTGTTGATGCGCGCTTCTTCTCCAACCGTAGAGTGTCTTCGAGGTTTGATGCCGTCAGCGCATCTATCACCTCACACCTCCACATACCGAAGTTGTTCGTGCCATTGAACTTCACCACATCAATCCTTAGCGGATGTGGATTCATGGATGTACCTTCTCCAGCCATCTTCTCAACTGATTCCTCAAAGCAATGCGGAAACAAACGGAGTTAGATAAAACAAACTAGATAAAGATAGGATATTTACCTCTACGCGAAACCCTCGAAGAGTTTCCGAAGCAATCTACTCCTCCAAATTGATTCCTCGAGCAATCTACACGCTATTTTGAGATCGACACACGATCCCACAAACAGTCCCATGCTGATCCGAGAACGACACACGATCTCCGCCAAACAGCAACTGATGCCCTTGAATCAACACGCGATTCCACGATGAACCTGGGAAGCTCTGATACCATTTGTTGTGCGCACGGACAACACCTCTCTGAGGAATCCACCAAACAGGCGGAGACTTGATGCAGTCAGAGAGGCACCAACACGAGAAGAACAGAGAAAAACAATCAACACAGTATTTAACGAGGTTTGGCAACGTTCCTACGTCCTCAGGTCAAGGGAGAGAGATTTTATTGATTCAACAATCAATACAAACTAATACAGAGGGAACTTTTCAAAGGGATTCTTAGGGATACAATACATGAGGGCTTTATCCCTTATTTATAGTCACAGAGTCCCTGGATTTAAGGAAACTCAGATTGGATTCGATCCCATCCAGAAAAGGAATCCGAATCCCAAAAGGAAAGCCAAAACGCGTCTGTGGTTGACATGCCGGTCGACCGCGCCGGTCGACCGGACCCAACGAGAGCTATGGCTTGTCAGTCGGTCGACCGGGCTGGTCGACCACTCTTTTCCACGGTCGACCAGGCGGTCGACCGTGATGATCCTGTGCACGTCGTTCACGCCGGTCGACCGGGCGGTCGACCGGCCTTCTCCACCGGTCGACCAGGCGGTCGACCGGGAGCTTTCGTGGCCTGCTATAATGTGTTGGTCTTGCTCCTTGATGTTCGATCTCTGTGCTAACTTCTTCTACTTCCTCTATCTCCTCTCTCCCACAGAAGGTCAGAAGAAAATAACCTCAAGCTAAAAGCTCGAAGGTCGACAAAAAGAACCTTGGGCTAAAAGTCTGACGGTCACAATGAAGAGGAGCCTTGAACTTAAGCCCAAGCTCGGAGACATCAATTGCGCTACGACTCAAATGAGAAACACCACCACAAAAAGGTATCTCAGGCTAAAAGATTGAAGATCCGAAAAAAATAACCTCGGGTTAAAAGCTTGAAGGTCATAAGAAAAGAACCTCAGGTTAAAAAACTTGGTGGTCAAAGAAAAGGACCTTGGGTCTGAGCATGAAGGTCAAATCCCGACCTTTGACTCGAAGAAGAGCTCATGCTCAAGTAACCTCGAGCTAAAAGCTTGACGTTCAATCCCCTGGTCTTAGCTCGACATCGAGATAAATCAATATCGAGACAAACATAAATGATCAAAATCATTTTTCGACAAAATCGTCTGATCACGCCACGTATCCGACTGGGAGGCCAAGGTCTAACGCAGCTAGAGACCCAAATCTTTGGGGCAAATGTGTGGGCCATGTCTAATACATGAGGCACGTGATTAGCTTGGGCTGGGTCTCAACCCACTGAAGGGTCGTCTACTGTGCAATAACTACGTGTGCCTTAAAACCCCACCTCGAGCCTCATCACTTCGGGCCCAACCATGTCAGGCGTAACTTGTAAGTAGACCTAGGGGGGTAAATAGGTATACTAACTAATTTAGGACAAATGATGCGGAATTAAAAACTTAATTGCTAATACACTATGTGCAACTAAGAGTGAGCCCGAATTTTCCGTGAAGGGCTCTGAAACTACTCCTCGAGATTCCTCTAAACAAAGAGTTGAGGTGCTATTAGAATCTCTCTTGGTTGAACACAAGTGTGGGCACACAAACAATATCAAACATATGAATATGAACATATAAAGCAATGCAAGATTTAAAGAGAGAGTTGAGAGAAAAGATTTAAATGCAAACACAAATATATGTTTTAAGGTTCGAGCCACTGCTCTACGTCCCTGCCTTCACAAAGAAGGATTTCAACTATCCACTATAAGATCTTTCACAAAGGGACCTCCACTGAGAAATTACAACTCAACACCGGAGTAGTACACAACTCCTTCTCTCTACAGGTAAGACCACTACACAAGATGTGGGCACTAAGCCAAGTACAAAGTAAAGGAAAAATACAACTTGGTGATCACAAAGATTACAAACAATCTCTTGGTGATCTAAAGATATCACAAACAAAGCCTCTCACAATACAAGATCCTAAAGGATAAAATTGAATTGAAAAGCTTAAGTATGTGAGTGCACAAAGCTTATGAAAAAGAAAATAGAAAGAATATACTTGGGGAAAACTCCTAAATTGATAGAGAAATGAAGAACAAAACTATAATTCCCAAAGACTTGATTTTCTTTGATTTTTTTCAAAACTTTGAAAACAAATAAAGATAGGATTTTGAAGCTCTAAAACTTGTTTAAAAACTTCCTTAAAAACTCTTGAGAAGATGGGAAAAAATTTCTCTTGAAAGTCTTAGTAGAAACAGCCCCCAAAGACCTATTTTTACAAGGTCTGAAAATATAGCCGTTGGGGTCTAGAACATGTCAGAAATGACCTGTCGGTCGACCGGTCAACGATTAGATTTCTGACGCTGGGGTTACCGGTTGACCGCCCGATCGACCGCCCTAGGAAAACATGCCTAACAGTCGACCGCTCGGTCGACCGAGACCAGAACCAGAGAGCTAACTCTCTGGTCGGTCGACCGACCGACCGGTCGACCGGCCCAAGGCCAAGGTAGTTGTGCACGTCCTGTGCACATCGATCGACCAACCGGTCGATTGAGCTTTGGTCCGGTAGATCGGTCGGTCAACCGCCAGCAAGCTCAGGACTGAAATTATAGGGTTTGAAATGTTGGCTTTTAGTTACCTATAAAATCTCATAAAATCACATAAATTCTACAAAAATAAGTTCTTATAAATATTTGATGTACAAATATGTGAGATCAAAATTAAATACATATTACAAACTATTTGAACTATTTTTGAGGCATAGAAATTAAGCTTTATATTTTCCAAAAATCAAACTTCTAAGGGAAAATACGATTTTTCTTTAAACTTGTATAAATACAAAAACATGATATAAAAACACATTTGAAATATAGTGTGTATGGATAGAATCCAATACACATACAAAAGATATATATCTATATTTTTAACATTAAATCCAAAATAAGTTTTGTTAAAAATAAAACTAGAAACCATGAACTAGATATACATCAAATAAGTTTTTAGACAATGTGAAAAAATAATGTATATGAATGAAATCCATCATACATATAAACCATGTAAACCTCTTTTGATTCTATCTATTCATGAACACGAAAGATATATTCTGAAAATCAAAACGGTTAAACCGAGAATCAAAACTATTTAACTTGTGTGTGTGTGTGCGCGCGCGTGAAAACTTGAGCATATCAAGACTAATCAATCTTTACACAAGATCTAAATTAAAACTAAACAAACCTATATACAAGTCTTCTTATCGATCTCTATCTCCAAGCCGACTCGATCAAAACTTGATCTATAGAGCTTGATTCCAACCGAGTGCTAGATGCGATCTTGACGCGCGAGCTCTTGAATCCACGCGTGTTAGCTCCAAAATTGGCTTTGAATTTTTTGTTGAAGCTAAACACTTACTAAGATCTTGATCAATATCTGAAACTATATAAATACAAGATCATTAGCAAACTAACCTTTATAAGTTAGTCACCATCAAAATTAAGGTGAAGGGCCTCTGGGCCAACAATCTCCTCCTTTCTGATGATGACAAAACTTATGATGTTATATATGCATAGATTAAGAATAAGCTTCATAGAAGCTCCCCCTTAACTTATGCATATGAATAAAATGATAAAGATATGTAATGTAAGCTCAAGATACTAATAAAAATATATATATGCATAAACAATGAATCAAACATGCATATATAATCACAAATTTTTCTCTCCCCTTTTGTCACTCCTCAACAAAGGGGTAAAGAAAAACAAACATTACCAATAAACATATTTTGAAACAAAATCTTGATACCAATAAAAACAATCAATCAAAGAAACCAATTGAAAGTGAAACGATCCCTTTTTTAAATAAAATAATCTTTTTACCAATTGGTACTAATATAAAGACCCGATACCAATTGAAAGTAAAAACTAAATTTTTAGGTAAATACTAAAATCATTTTGCAATATAGATATCAAATTGAGAATAATATCAATTTAAGATTTTTGATACTAATATTGAAAATATTAGCATATACAAAACAAAATATTTTCTATCATAAAAAGTGGGAGCAAGATACCATTTGAAAATAAAATCAATTTAAAGAACAAATAAGAATTTTTCTCACCCTTACGAGATACTAATAAATAATGCATAAGCTTGTATAGAGTACTCATTAAGACTATGAATTAAGGTTAGCAAGAAATATTTTGTGCTATAAGAATGTATGGATAATGTAAAATAAGCACAAGAAAAAAATATCTATATGTATGTATAATTAGAACAATATAATATCAATTGAAATTAAGATGCATACATATAGAAAACAAATATAAGTATACAAAAATAAATTTTCATTAAGATCATGTATAACTCATACCTACCACCCTATCATGCACATGTTTGAAAGATATTTAATAAGGGTATATAAGGCATGGTCGCCCAACCAACCGCCTTTGATGGTAGGGTTTTCAAAAAAAAGATTTGAAAATATTTTTAACATATTTGAAAAACTCTACCAATTGAAGAATAACGAAACTAGTTTTATGATAATTTTAAAAACTAGTACGAAATCCTTCAAGTAAGGAATAAAATAAATATATATTCTATGAAAACATGAAAATCACGATCATCAACACTCAAAGAGCAATAAAGTATATGTGAGCTCATGAAACTAAAAATCATGAGTAAATAAAATATAGGGTGTATAAAAATCATGTAATCAACAAATTATGGAAATAAGGCATTGAAGCTCAATTAAAACAAAATCCTTTTTCACAAACATAAAAATCATAAAAATTGGATTTTCATCAAAACTAAACAACTTTAAGGTATATGTATGTTTTTGTCGAAACTAAAGTATGCATACATATCCCAAATATAAACGAGTCCACAAAAGAATATTACATGAAGGCAAGTGACTCTAGGATAAATATGCACAGCTATAGTTTTGGACAAAATTAACATACACATGAAGCTAAACATAAAAACATGTACAAAAAATAGAAAAACAAGTAAAGATGTAAGAATATATCAAAACAAAGTTATACAAGTACATCTAATGAGTATAAATGAGTAATAAAGTACAAACACATAATAATCAAGTGTGGCTCACTAATTGTACAAGTATAAACATAAGTTTTAATGAAAACTGCATCTAAACATGTAATCAAAAATGAAGTACAAAACATAAACAAATGATCATTAGGGTAAATGCAAAATATTATTATCACTAGGATATACACAATAGCTAAACTCTAATGAGAACACAAAAATATGAATTCATATAAACATGGGTGTATCTCAAAGACTATTTATGCATATCACAAGCTTAATAAACATTACATTTAATATAATGAATATGAAAAATATGACATACTCAAAAACATCAATGAAAGCATATAAACAAATATAGGAGTTAGAGATAGTTATCAAACTATAGGAACCAATCTCTAGATCTCCAAACTATGGTAATCCTCCCACCAAACATCCTTCAAAGTGATGCATTCATAGATAAGATCTTTGAGTTCGAAACGCATCCACTATCAAGGTACTGATACTCTCACGTCGAGTGAGAGCCCACACCTACATCAAATAAAGTAGGAGCGAATTTTGAAACCCAAACTTTCATGGGTCTATGGGGTTAGCACTTTTCGTAACCCCAAACAAACTTATTTGAAAAATTTGAATCATGTATTTTATTAGCAAAATTTTGTAAGGTGGCCCGTACGTCCACAATGTGTACAAGTATACACATGAGCATACATGTAATCATGTGTGTGAGCATAATGAGCATGTGTATGCCGTGATAGATGTGCATGAATATGTGGAGAATGTTTTTTCGAAACATAAATTCCAAACGTGTGTGGTTCAGGGCACATTGGCTCAAAGTGGAGCACAAACAATCAACACTTTTCCTCAACATGTAAATATCATCAATAATAGTTGAAGAAGAAGTGGAGCAAGCATTCTTATCATTAGGAGATGTATCAATAGAAGTATGACAAGAATAGGAAGCAAAATTATTTTTCAGAGAAGTATTTTCTTTTGAAATGCAATCTAATTCCTTTGAAATTAAAACAATTTTATTTTTTAAAGATTATTTTCTTTAACAATAAAATCAAGTTTTGAAGACAAAACCTCATTTTTCTTCAAACATCATTAAGCTCATTTTTATTTTTCAAAATTTTATTTTCATTTAAAGTAAGGTCAAGTTGAATTTTAATGAGTCCCTCTCATTTGAAATCTCAACCCTTTCTTGCAAAATTATGTTGAGTTTAGAAAACAAATTCCTATTTTCTTCTTTTAAATCAAAACTCTTGTTTTTTAAAACTTCGTACTTTGAAGAAAGTTTTCACAAAAATTAGATAGTTCTTCATTAATGCATGTGCATTCATATTATCATCACAAGAAGAACTAGTACTATCATCAAGATTGGTAACCGATTTTACTTCAAGGGAGTCTCCCTTGGACCTGAAATATCACCTAGAGGGGGGTGAATAGGTGATGGCTAATCTAATGGTCACTTATGAACAAATGATGCGGAATTAAAACTAAGATGACCAAATAAAACTTCTTTTAATTAAATACTTATGTATAACACAAGTGTGTTGCCGAATTCCCCTTGCGAGGCTCTGGACAAGCTCCTCTAGATCCCCTTGAAATGGGTTGAGGTGTCGCGTTGGCTCTCTTGGTTGAATACTAGTGTTAACAACAATCCCAAGCAAGTATAGCAATTATGAGCACAAGGGTATATCATGCATATAAGAGATAAAGACTGTAAAGTAATGCAAGATATAAGAGACAAAGAGAGAAAGAGAGATAGAGTAAGCAATCGCAAACACAAAGGATTTGTTTCGAGGTTCGAGCACACTTGCTCTACATCCCCGCCTTCGACACACGAAGGTTTTCCACTATGCACGATCCCAACGGATCTCTCCTTGTGCCGCAACACCTACAAGCCCTCGGACTCCCAAGTCCCGTACACACGCAAGCTTCACAAGCTCGCCGAGGCCGCACCTCAAACCACAGAGTTCACAACCGAACTCCAACCACCAACGAGCACACTTGCCCGTCTCCTCAAAGAACAAAGAAAGATCTTTGGTGATCACAACACTTGATCACCTAAAGAGCACTCTCACTACAACACACCTATAGGAATATATAGCAATGGATAGCTCAAGTGTGGTGTGAGAAAAGCAAAGAAAGATCTATGGTGAAAAACTCAAAGAATCACTTTTTACACTCTCTTAATAAAAACTCCCTTTAGATGGGAAGTATTTGCTCTCTATTTTGTGGAGAAAACTTCTGAAATGACTTAGAAAAACTGGCTCAAGAAGTCCTCAAAATCTTAGCTTCAAACAATGACAAAACCCCCTTTTATAGAGGTCAGAAAAATCTGACCGTTGGGGTCTGTCAGAGCAGCCGGTCGACCGCCAACGGTCAAGAATCCGACCGTTGGAGCCTCCGGTCGACCGACCGGTCCGACCGAAACAAACAGAGAGCAGAACTCTCTGCAGCGGTCGACCGTACGGTCGACCGGACCACTGTGCTGACAACGTGCACACGACTGTGCACGCCCGGTCGACCGTGGGTCGACCGGCCCTTGGTTCGGTCGACCGCCCGGTCGACCGGACTGGCCTGTCAGCCAATTTCAGGTCTGGAAAACTGGTTTAAAATTATTTTTAAATCTTTTAACACTTATAAAAATTCCATAAACTTGTTTTAACATTCTATATTGAAAACCAAACTTGTGATAAAAATTTTCAAGACATAAATCAACATATTCATATTATTTCAGCGTCTTGCAAATTTATCAAAAATCAAAACATGTATTTTTTCAAACTTGATTTTCATAACTTTCACAAAATATAAAACAAGATATTTGATTTCATTTTAAAGCATAGTGTGTGGTATATGATCCACTACACAATCATAATGTAATATGTAACGGTCCCAGTAATATCTAATAATATTGGACTAATGAAACAATATTTCATCGAAATTTCGGCAGCACCTCCCCTAAAATATAGACCAGGCCAAACTACACCACAACAATAAATGTCCACAATGGACCCAATACTACCAATATATCATTTCGGCACAAATTGCCTACTTATAAAGCATAAGTGAAATAAAATCTCCTTACATAACCTTACATTCATCCGTTATATACCAAAAAGAATTACAACATTCATTCCCACGATACATCATACTTACCAAAACAATGTCCAAGTTCTTCCATACAGACAACTAAGGTTACTTGTCAAGTTCATATCCAAATGGCCACATATAGAGTTTGTACTTATATTCACAACACTCAAATTCTTCTTACATACATCAATCCCACATATAGACATAAAAGCAGTTTCAAAAAAGTATACAAGATATGAAGTAGGCATCGATCACAAGTAAGACATGAGAGGGAACAATCATCCATATCCATAAGATTTTAGAACCTACATTGGCTTCTTACCCTTGTCCAAACCTGAAATTTACAAAAAGGAAAAAAAGCATGAGCTTGAAAGCTCAGTGAGTAAACCATATAAAATTTACCAATTTAATTTCATATGCCAAGTGGTTTTAAGTTGATCCAGAAGTTTATTAACTTATTCTCACCGAACTCTCGCATACTCCAATTCTTAAGTTAAATGTCTCGACTACCATGAAAAATTTAATAAAGTTTATCACTATCATATTTTAGCACACCATAGAGATAAATATAATTGTCACCGACTTCCCCCTTCTGCCGGCTCCCGCTCGGCCCCTTCCTCCAGAGAATATATATATATACATTACATGCATACACATAATATGATTTTCACCGTCTTCCCCCTCCTACCGGTTCGCGCTCGGCCCCTTCCTCCAAGTAACATATAAACATATAAAAGTACTAAATATATAGTTATCACCGTCTTCCCCCTCCTACCGGTTCTCGCTCGGCCCCTTCCTCCAATAATATATATATATACAAAAATGCAAATTTCACCGTCTTCCCCCCCTGCCGGTTCTTACTCGGCCCCTTCCTCCAAATAATCAAAACATTATATAACTCATTCCATTTAACATACAATTTCACATAAACATTGCATATACTACGAAAAGTAGGTAAACTCTACGTTGTAGGAGTTAACATTTATATAGATATGTGAACCTCCTAATGTACCCATTTTATTCTTTTATAAAGAAGTGTCACACCACACCAAAGACTTACATATCGTGTACTTATCAATTATTGACATAATCCTCTTTATTATTCCACACTATAATACTTAGTCCGGTATTACACACCTATAATATCTAACTAAATCAACGGTATACACATACACATATTACCTAAGACTTCGTGCCGTTCTCGTTATATGCAATCTAAACCATTTTACCGTGTTACGTTAACTTACAAAAACAATATGAAAGTTACCCAATTCTTCAATATGCTAATAAAACATTAATTTACATAATGCACATACTATGAAAGAATAATTCCTAAATCATACATAATGAGATTTCTCTTTCTTTTCCTTTAATTCCACAACGTGAAAACTTTTATCTTCTTCATTTTATACATATCAATTTATATATATAAGTATTTCAAATTGAAATTTACTCAAACATTTATTCATTCACATTATCAACTTCCAAAGACTTAATCTAGTCAAAATTGAGTTTACTCACTTGCTTGATGAACGCCTATGTGAAGAACTCCACCTATTTTGTCCGCCGAACCAAGCCCTAATTTAATAAAATTTTAAATTAAACAATGATACAAAATATAATTTAATTTAAGAAAATTTCTAGGGTTTTACCTCCAATAATATTCTGTTTTTCCCAATTTTTTTTTGTTCGAAGAGGCCCGAATCCAACTGCGGGTTCTCCGAAACTCACCCCGAAAAACTCCCCCCTTTTCTCCACCTTCGCGCGTCGCCGCCGCCTGGGCCGTGCGCGCTCGCGGCCTCCTCTGTCGCCGCCTGGGCCGCGCGCGCTCGCGGCTTCCTCTGCCGCGGCCTGGATCGCGCGGCGCCTGCCGCGCGCCGCCGCTGCGTGGCCGCCCTGGCCGCCGCCTCCTGCGGTGGCTAGGGTGGAGCCGAAGGGAGTGAGAGAGAGAGAGAGAGAGAGAGAGAGAGAGAGAGGAACTGGAATCAAAGGAGGAGATGAAATTTTTTTGGGTTTCTCGTTCTCAGCCAGGAAGTGAAGAAGAAGAAGAAGTATTTGGGAAATAAAATTTTGGTTAATAAGGAAATGATTTATTTCCAAATAGAGATTTTTAGTATTCCTAATATGCTAAGAGTGTGACACCTCATCCCACAATTTCCAAGACACCCTATGAATTCTCCACCTCACTTCCCTCTTGCCCCCAAGGTGACAACAAATCACTACATTTAGTTATTTTGGAAAAAGAGAAAAAAAAATGTATTTAGGGTAATATACTCATGATGCTCCAATATATACCTTGATTAGGTATAAATATTCCCAAGTATATTACTTCTATTAAATATGCACTATATACTTAATATTAAAATGTGCAAATGAGGACACTTAAGTGTATATACATATACATGTAATTCTAATATTCCTAAAAATTTTGGATTAAACTTAACATGACCGTTACACCGATTAAATGAAAATCATTAAGACTATAATCCGGATTTATTTAAGTCGGGTGTTACAATACTACCCTCCTTAAAAGAGTTTCGTCCCAAAACTTAACGTACTTTGAAATAGTTGCGGATGAGATCTTTGCATTTCTTCTTCCGGTTCCCATGTCGTTTCTTCAAGCTTTTGACTTCTCCACAAAACTTTTACTAAGGGAATCACCTTATTTCTCAATTGTTTCTCTTTACGGTCAAGAATTTGCACCGGCTCCACTACGCAGGATAGGTCTTCTTGAATTTGTAATGGTGAATATTTGAGGACATGGTTGGGATCTGGTATGTATTTCCTTAGCTGTGATACATGGAACACATTATGCACTTTTTCCATCTCCGGTGGTAAGGCTAACCGATAGGCCAACGTTCCAATTCTTTCCAATATTTCAAAAGGTCCAATATACCGAGGTCCCAACTTGCTTCTCTTGCCAATGCGCACTACCCCTTTCATCGGAGATATCTTCAGAAAAACCTTATCTCCCTCCGTAAATTCCAGGGGTCTCCGGCGTTGATCTGCATATGCTTTTTGTCTGCTTTGAGCTGCCTTCATCCTTTCCCTTATTGTCCGGATCTTTTCTGTAGTTTCTTGGACTATGTCCGATCCCAGTAATCTTCGATCTCCCACTTCTTCCCACAAATGGGTGATCGACACTTCCTTCCATATAAAGCTTCGAAGGGTGGCATTCCTATAGTGGACTGGTAGCTGTTGTTATATGCGAACTCCACTAATGATAGGTACTTCTCCCAATTGCCCCCAAAATCTAATGTACAAGCTCTCAGCATATCCTCTACTATTTGAATAGTCCTTTCGGACAGCCCATCAGTTTGCGGGTGCGCTGCTGTGCTAAGGTGAAGCTTGGTTCCCAGAGCTTTAGCTAAGTTGATCCAAAATCTGGACTGGAATCGAGGGTCTTGGTCTGACACAATGGTTTCAGGCACCCCATGAATTCTAATTATCTCCTGGAGATAGATTTGTGCTAACTTATCCATTGAGTAATCCAATCGAATGGGTAAGAAATGTGCGGACTTAGTGAGTCGGTCAACTATCACCCATATAGCATCATGTCCACGAGGAGACTTGGGAAGTCCTAACACAAAATCCATAGTAATATGATTCCATTTTCATTCAGGAACTTGGAGTGGCATTAGCATTCCCGGGGGCTTCTTATGTTCTGCTTTAACTTGTTGACATATTAAACATTTCTGCACGAACCTTGCTATGTCATCCTTCATCCCTTCCACCAAAAATTTGCTCGCAGATCTTGATACATTTTAGTTGCCCCAGGGTGAGCTGTGTAAGGAGTGCAATGGGCTTCCCTCATAATTTGTTCCTTGAGTTCAAAGTTGGAGGGTACACATACCCGGTTTCCCCTCTTTAGTAATCCTTTATCAATGATGAAATATTGTGTTTCGCCCTTTAACACTTTCTCGAAGTTCTTAACTGTCTGTTCATCATTTTGTTGTGCCTGGTGGATCTTATCATAAAGATCAAATTCCACTCTAACTTGGTTCATCTGGCTATCTCTAATTAGAATCTCCTTCGGTTGAACCTCAATCTGCATCCTTTCTATCTCCTTTAATAAATTGGCCTGTTGAGTTAATAGTGTAGCTAAAGATCCCTCTGATTTGCGGCTAAGCGCATCTGCTACCACGTTGGCTTTCCCAGGTGATAATGAATATTCAAATCATAATCTTTCATTAGTTCCAACCATCTTCTTTGGCGCATATTCAATTCTTTTTGAGTAAATATATACTTCAGGCTCTTATGGTCTGTATATATATCACATGACACGCCATATAAATAGTGTCGCCAAATTTTTAGAGCAAATATGACTGCAGCCAGTTCCAAATCATGGGTGGGATAGTTCTTCTCATGGTTTTTAAGTTGTCTGGATGCATAAGCAATTACTCTACCATGTTGCATTAATACACAACCCAACCCCGACTTTGATGCATCACTGTATATAACATATCCTTCGGTCCCAGAAGGCATAGCTAGGATTGGGGCCGAAGTTAGCTTATTCTTCAATTCTTGAAAACTATCCTCCTGACTTTCCCCCCAATGAAACTTGAGATTTTTCTTGGTCAATTGTGACAATGGTGCCGCAATCCTGGAAAATCCCTCTACAAACCTTCGATAATACCCAGCCAGTCCTAAGAAACTTCGTACTTCGAAGATATTGGTAGGTCGGGGCCAATTCTCAATTGCTTCTATCTTTGCTGGATCCACAGATATTCCTTCTTTAGTAATAATATGACCAAGGAATCCAACTTTTTCTAGCCAGAATTCGCACTTTTTAATTTTGCATAAAGTTGCTTTTCCCTCAACAATTGCAATACTATTCTCAAATGTTTTTCATGTTCCTCTGGGTTTCTTGAATAGATCAGTATATCATCAATAAATACCACTACAAATTTATCCAAATATGGTTGAAAGATTCTATTCATCAGGTCCATAAATGCTGCTGGGGCATTGGTCAGTCCAAATGGCATCACCAGAAATTCATAATGCCCATATCTGGTTCTAAAGGCTGTTTTAGGGACATCCTCTGATTTGATTTTCAATTGATGGTATCCGGATCTTAAATCCATTTTGGAAAATACACTTGCACCCTGAAGCTGATCAAAAAGATCATCTATCCTCGGAAGTGGGTATCTATTTTTGATAGTGACTTTATTCAACTCCCTGTAATCTATGCACAGTCTCATACTTCCATCCTTCTTCTTTACAAATAATACAGGAGCACCCCAGGGTGATACACTTGGCCGAATAAATCCCAGGCCTAATAATTCTTCTAATTGTTCCTTTAATTCTTTCATCTCTGCTGGTGCCATTCTATAGGGAGCCTTTGATATAGGTCCTATTCCAGGTAGAAGATCAATGGAGAATTCTACTTCTCTGTCCGGAGGTAAGCCTGGAAATTCTTCGGGGAACACATCAGGATATTCTCTTACAACGGTTATGTCTTCAATTCTCACTTCCTCTTTCTCCTTGGCTAATACTGTTGCCAAAAATCCTTGACATCCATGTCGTAATAGTTTGGTGGCCTTTAAGGCTGAGATTACAAGAATGCTGATCTTATTCCTTGTCCCTTCGAACACATATCTTGGGGTCCCTGGTATTTTGAAGAATATGTTCTTTTGATGGCAGTCTACATGTACATGGTGTGTTGATAACCAGTCCATTCCTAGGATGATATCATATTCCATCTCTCCTAGTTTGATCAAGTCTGCATGTGTGTTCATTTCTCCTATAATGATTTCACACTCCTTATAATATACGTCAGTAATCAAAGTTGTGCCTACCGGGGTGGACACCACCAGTTGAAAGCTCAAGGGTTCGGGTATCTTATTAATTTTGAGGCAAAAGATGAGGAAATAAACGAATGTGTGGCACCGGAATCAAACAATGCTCGAGCAATTGCTCCAGATAAGTAAATAGTACCTTCAACCACTGAATTAGATGCCAGGACTTCTTGTTGGGTCAAAGCATTCATCCTTCCTTGAACCCTGGGTTGTTGCACTGAAGCTTGCGTCATGGTTGGTCGAAATGTGTTGTTTGACCGACGAAAAGCGCCTGATGATCCATTTGTCGGGGCGATGCCTGCGGTCCGTCTGCCTGTTCCCTAATAGCACCAGAAGATCCTTGAAGTGTTGGACAATCCCTCCTCATGTGGCCCATTTGACCGCAGGCAAAACACTGTTTGTTTACCAGGCAGCTTCCTGTGTGATTACGGTTGCATCTAGGACACCACGTTCCTCCCGCGAAATTTTGACGCGGATAAGCTGCATGTGGCGAGTTTTGAAAAGGTCCTGCATTCCTGGGCCACGAGTCTGCCATCATTCTTGGAGTTGATGCTGACGAAGGTCCAGTTCCTCCTCTGAACCTGAAGTTGGTGGATCTACTTCTTGGTGTGCTGAGATATCGGAAGCTTTTGGTAGATGGCAACTCTCTAGTTCTCACATCCTGATTTTCTTGCAGGTCCTTTCAACCTCTAGAGCCTTCTCCACTGCCTGACTGTAAATTTGAAGTTGGAATGGAATTAGTTGGCTCCTGATTTCTGGTCTCAATCCCCGTACAAATCTTTTTGTCCTGTCTTCTTCTTCAGACACCAACTTACCGGCATACCTTGATAGTTGAGTGAATTTGATTTCATACTGATTCACCGTCAATAGATTTTGCTTTAATTCTTGGAATTCCATTGCGAGCTTGTCCCTCACTACTCCGGGTATATGTTTCTCATTGAACTTTTTAACCAAGAATTTTCAAGAAATTTCTTCTCCTAGGGATTTGGCTCCTGTTTTAACCACTTCCCACCAATGTTCCGCCTCGCCTTGGAACATAAAAGAAGTGAATGATACCCTTTGATCCTCGGTGCATTCCATCACATCTAGTATTTTACAAATTTGACGAAGCCACTCCTCTGCTTGAATTGGGTCTGCTCCTCCTTTATATGGCGGAGGGTTCAATTTTTGAAATTGTTCTAGAGCCCTGCGTGGATTGTTTGCAGTGGTTAACTGCATCAACCAATCCGGCATCCGGTCTGGGGCTCTCCGATCAGCATTGAATCTATCCATCGAAATCTCCTGATGGGTCGGAGGATGGACACTCCCAACCGTACTGTGGGGTGGGGCGTTCTCCTCAGAATTTGTATCCGGCGGAGGAAAGTTTAGATCCATTACTACCTAGAAAATTTAACAATTCTGGTTATCAACAAAATTCTTTGAATACGAAAGTTTCATATACAAAATGCTATTACTATTATAACTTCAAAAAATTTGTTTACAAGATTTACATGAAATGCTTATATTCATACAAAAGGTACAAGCACACAAACTAAGATATGTCCTTTCTGCACATTTACTTACAACATATAAGACCCTTCCCCAAAAAGTCCTGAACATGGAAGTACAAAATATTTATCCTTCCAAAATGCTATGTCCTAGCCCCCCTGACTTCAAGGAGTGGTGTTTGAATCAGCAAAGCTTTTGTTCGTACTATCACCGGCCGAGGCTTCCCCCTTATTGACTCCTTCTTCTGGATCTTCTTCTGGATCCTCTTCCTCAGGGTCTTCCTCGGGGTCTTCTTCCTCGGGATCTTCTTCTTCTACGGGATCCTCTTCTGGATTTTCTTCCATTATACTGTCATCCCCGCATCTCCAGTTTTCATGATCGTCATATAGATCCATATCTTCAATCCAACTTGAATGCCACCAAATACCCCCATAAAACATCTTCTCAGGGGACTCCATCTCAGCATTAGGTGCATCTTCCTGATCCTCGATCCTTGGCATATTGCTTATAACACTCTCAGCATCATTGATGGTATTCTCTTTGTTGCGTTTTGCTACCCCCACCACATTGGTACCACTTTTGGGTCCACTAAAGATAGTCTTTGGATCCGTTTCATCGGACTCATAGTCCCAATCCATACTATTGCAATCCAACTTTGACTTTCTACCTCTGAGCCCTCTGATGATAACTCGGGCGTCTCAGAATCTCCCATCTGAAAAGATAAGGTTTCATATTAGCTTGTTTTCCTCCTCAATCCTCAAAACATAATAGATTAATCACACATATCTATACACATATATCAATTTAAAAGCTTGCAATTATTTTACCAATTTCAGATACCTTCTAGTTGAGTTACCCCTGATTTATCTGCTATTTTACTTACTCTCCAATCGCACTGTCCCATACCACTGGAGATCCACACAATAGGCCCGCACCTCTCGTAGGATCCGTTCAAATTAGAGTATGCGGGTACCCTAATTAGGACGTAGGAGAACAGGCAAATATCATATATTTCAGGGAACCCATACACTTAAAATTTCATGGTCTAATAGTACCCTACCTAGTGCTCCCACTAAGTGTGCATACAACCCTAAAATTAGTCCATCTCTAGTCTAAAACCTGGCTCTGATACCAACTGTAACGGTCCCAGTAATATCTAATAATATTGGACTAATGAAACAATATTTCATCGAAATTTCGGCAGCACCTCCCCTAAAATATAGACCAGGCCAAAGTACACCACAACAATAAATGTCCACAATGGACCCAATACTACCAATATATCATTTCGGCACAAACTGCCTACTTATAAAGCATAAGTGAAATAAAATCTCCTTACATAACCTTACATTCATCCGTTATATACCAAAAAGAATTACAACATTCATTCCCACAATACATCATACTTACCAAAACAATGTCCAAGTTCTTCCATACAGACAACTAAGGTTACTTGTCAAGTTCATATCCAAATGGCCACATATAGAGTTTGTACTTATATTCACAACACTCAAATTCTTCTTACATACATCAATCCCACATATAGACATAAAAGCAGTTTCAAAAAAGTATACAAGATATGAAGTAGGCATCGATCACAAGTAAGACATGAGAGGGAACAATCATCCATATCCATAAGATTTTAGAACCTACATTGGCTTCTTACCCTTATCCAAACCTGAAATTTACAAAAAGGAAAAAAAAGCATGAGCTTGAAAGCTCAGTGAGTAAACCATATAAAATTTACCAATTTAATTTCATATGCCAAGTGGTTTTAAGTTGATCCAGAAGTTTATTAACTTATTCTCACCGAACTCTCGCATACTCCAATTCTTAAGTTAAATGTCTCGACTACCATGAAAAATTTAATAAAGTTTATCACTATCATATTTTAGCACACCATAGAGATAAATATAATTGTCACCGACTTCCCCCTTCTGCCGGCTCCCGCTCGGCCCCTTCCTCCAGAGAATATATATATATACATTACATGCATACACATAATATGATTTTCACCGTCTTCCCCCTCCTACCGGTTCGCGCTCGGCCCCTTCCTCCAAGTAACATATAAACATATACAAGTACTAAATATATAGTTATCACCGTCTTCCCCCTCCTACCGGTTCTCGCTCGGCCCCTTCCTCCAATAATATATATATATATACAAAAATGCAAATTTCACCGTCTTCCCCCTCCTGCCGGTTCTTACTCGGCCCCTTCCTCCCAAATAATCAAAACAATATATAACTCATTCCATTTAACATACAATTTCACATAAACATTGCATATACTACGAAAAGTAGGTAAACTCTACGTTGTAGGAGTTAACATTTATATAGATATGTGAACCTCCTAATGTACCCATTTTATTCTTTTATAAAGAAGTGTCACACCACACCAAAGACTTACATATCGTGTTCTTATCAATTATTGACATAATCCTCTTTATTATTCCACACTATAATACTTAGTCCGGTATTACACACCTATAATATCTAACTAAATCAACGGTATACACATACACATATTACCTAAGACTTCGTGCCGTTCTCGTTATATGCAATCTAAACCATTTTACCGTGTTACGTTAACTTACAAAAACAATATGAAAGTTACCCAATTCTTCAATATGCTAATAAAACATTAATTTACATAATGCACATACTATGAAAGAATAATTCCTAAATCATACATAATGAGATTTCTCTTTCTTTTCCTTTAATTCCACAACGTGAAAACTTTTTATCTTCTTCATTTTATACATATCAATTTATATATATAAGTATTTCAAATTGAAATTTACTCAAACATTTATTCATTCACATTATCAACTTCCAAAGACTTAATCTAGTCAAAATTGAGTTTACTCACTTGCTTGATGAACGCCTATGTGAAGAACTCCACCTATTTTGTCCGCCGAACCAAGCCCTAATTTAATAAAATCTTAAATTAAACAATGATACAAAATATAATTTAATTTAAGAAAATTTCTAGGGTTTTACCTCCAATAATATTCTGTTTTTCCCAATTTTTTTTTTTGTTCGAAGAGGCCCGAATCCAACCGCGGGTTCTCCGAAACTCACCCCGAAAAACTCCCCCCTTTTCTCCACCTTCGCGCGTCGCCGCCGCCTGGGCCGTGCGCGCTCGCGGCCTCCTCTGCCGCCGCCTGGGCCGCGCGCGCTCGCGGCTTCCTCTGCCGCGGCCTGGATCGCGCGGCGCCTGCCGCGCGCCGCCGCTGCGTGGCCGCCCTGGCCGCCGCCTCCTGCGGTGGCTAGGGTGGAGCCGAAGGGAGTGAGAGAGAGAGAGAGAGAGAGAGAGAGAGAGAGAGAGAGAACTGGAATCAAAGGAGGAGAGGAAATTTTTTTGGGTTTCTCGTTCTCAGCCAGGAAGTGAAGAAGAAGAAGAAGTATTTGGGAAATAAAATTTTGGTTAATAAGGAAATGATTTATTTCCAAATAGGGATTTTTAGTATTCCTAATATGCTAAGAGTGTGACACCTCATCCCACAATTTCCAAGACACCCTATGAATTCTCCACCTCACTTCCCTCTTGCCCCCAAGGTGACAACAAATCACTACATTTAGTTATTTTGGAAAAAGAGAAAAAAAAATGTATTTAGGGTAATCTACTCATGATGCTCCAATATATACCTTGATTAGGTATAAATATTCCCAAGTATATTACTTCTATTAAATATGCACTATATACTTAATATTAAAATGTGCAAATGAGGACACTTAAGTGTATATACATATACATGTAATTCTAATATTTCCTAAAAATTTTGGATTAAACTTAACATGACCGTTACACCGATTAAATGAAAATCATTAAGACTATAATCCGGATTTATTTAAGTCGGGTGTTACATAATATCTATGTTTTGACATTAAGCTCTAAACTTGGTTATGGTTGAAAAAGAATATACATGATAGAAATACCAAAAACCAAGGTATATATATATTGTCAAAAGAAAATCTTTTATTAACTAAAAATTCTTTTCTAAATTTAAAAATCTTTTATGAAAGCAATTCTATCA
Organism: Agave tequilana; assembly: GCA_038442645.1. NCBI lineage: Eukaryota > Viridiplantae > Streptophyta > Magnoliopsida > Asparagales > Asparagaceae > Agave > Agave tequilana. The sequence continues at coordinate 40,210 of JAVJIF010032019.1, forward strand.
AGAGTTCTATTAAGAGTGTGTGTGTGTGATATAACTTGAGCAATCCACCAATTATCTATCCTTTACATTTTTAACTAAAACAAAACAAAATCTTATACCTAGACACAAGTCTTCATCTTCTTGAAGTCTTCACTTGAAGGCTTCTCATCTTCTTGACTTGGTCTAAATGCAATCCACCGAGCTCATCTCTAGATGTGTTCTTGATGCATAGGCTCGTGAATCAACCGGTGCTAGCTTCCAACTTGACTTTAAATCCTTTGTTGAAACTCCACACCTACTAAGATCTTGATAATGAATCTGTCACTAATTAAACACAAGATCATTAGTAATCATAACTTCATGAGTTGATCATCATCAAAACTAGGGTGATAGGCCTTTGGGCCAACAGGACCATGCAGCATGTTTGCTCGGATTCATCCCTTCTTGGTTCACAATTCAAAATATGTTGCACTTGTTCTTTTGGAGAGGTCAATGTGTTACATACTGCAAGAGTGGAATCACAATGAGAAATTAAAGAAATGTGTTCTTTACTAAGTGTGTACTTTAATGTATCTATGGCTTGTGCATTAGCCCCTAAATACTTATCATTACCAATATATGATTTCTTGGTAGTGGCAAGGTAAACATGTAAATATAGGGCTTTGAGGTATGAACTCATTTTAAATTTTCACATATCAATGTTAGAAACATCATACATAGGAGGGCAAGATAGTCTATGAGTGTATACTATATGTGTGCAAAGCAAATGACTAGATTAGCTATCCAAGAATCACACTCCTAGGTGGTTAAACCGAATATCAGGAGCGCTAGCTCTGATACTAATTGTAAGTACACGTAGAGGGGGTGAATAGGTGTATTAGCTAATGTAGGAGAAATGATGCGAAATTAAAAACTTAATTACTAACACACTATGTGTAACCAAGAGTGAGCCCGAATTTCCCATGAAGGGCTCTGAAATTACTCCTCGAGATTCTTCTAAATTAAGAGTTGAGGTGCTATTAGAAGCTCTCTTGGTTGAACATAAGTGTGGGCACACAAACAATATCAAGCATATGAATATGAACAATGTAAAGTAATGCAAGATATAAAGAGAGAGAGAGAGCTGAGAGAAAAAATCCAAACGCAAACACAAGGATATGTTTCGAGGTTCGAGCCACTGCTCTACGTTCCCGCCTTCACACAGAAGAATTTCAACTATCCACTATAGGATCTTCCACACATGAACCTCCACTGAGGAATTACAACTCAACACCAGAGTACACAACTCCTTCTGTCTACAACACAAACTTTTACACAAGATGTGGGCATTAAGCCAAATACAAAGCAAAAGAAAATACAACTTGGTGATCACAAAAATCACAAACAATCTCTTGGTGATCTAAAGAGATCACAAACAAAGCCTCTCACAATACAAGATTCTATAGGATAGATTTAAATTGAAAAGCTCAAGTATGTGAGTGCACAAAGCTTTTGAAAAAGAAAACACAAAGAAAATACTTGAAAAAAACTCTTGAATTGATAGAGAAATAAAGCATAAAAGTATAATTCTCAAAGACTTAATTTTCTTTGATTTTTTCAAAACTTTGAAAACAAATAAAGATAGGATTTTGAAGCTCTAAAACTTGTTTAAAAACTTGCTTAAAAAACTCTTGAGAAGATGGAAAAATTGCTCTTGAAAAACTTAGGAGAAATAACCCCCAAAGACCCATTTTTATAGGGGTCTGAAAATATAGCCGTTGGGGTATATAATAGGTCAGAAATCACCTGTCGGTCGACCGTCCCGTCGACCAGCCAACAGTCAGATTTCTGACTATTGGGGTTATCGGTCGATCACCGATCGACCGCCTCAGGCAAACATGCCTAACGGTTGACCGCACGGTCGATCGAGGCCAGAACTAGAGAGCTAACTCTCTGGTCGGTCAACCAGGGCCAGATTCAGAGAGCAAGCTCTCTGGATCGGTCGATCGTGCGATCGACCAGCCCAAGGCCAAGGCAGCTGTGCATGTACTGTGCACATCGGTCGACGGACTGGTCGACCGAGCTCTCGTCCGGTCGACCGCCAGCAGGCTTAGGACTGGAATTATAGGGTTTGAAATGTTAGCTTTTAATTACCTTTAAAATACCATAAAATCACATAAATTTTACAAAAATAAGTTCTTATAAATATTTAAAGTACAAATATGTGTGATCGAAATTCAACACATATTCCAAACTATTTGAAATATTTTTGAGGCATGAAAATTAAGCTTTAAATCAAAAACGGTATTTTTCAAAAACCAAATTTCTAAAGGAAAATACGATTTTCTTTAAACTTGTATAAATACAAAAACATGATATAAAAATACATTTGAAGCATAGGGTGTATGGATAGAATCCAATACACATACAAAAGATATATATCTATGTTTTTAGCATTAAATCCAAAATAAGTTTTGTTAAAAATAAAACTAGAAACCATGAACTAGATATACATCAAATAAGTTTTTAGACAATGTGAAACAATAACGTATATGAATGAAATTCAAGCCAATCTCTATCTCCAAGCTGACTCGATCCAAACTTGATCCATAGAGTTTGACTCCAACTGAGTGCTAGATGCGATCTTGACGCGCAAGCTCTTGAATCCACGCGTTCCAAAACTGGCTTTGTTGAAGCTAAACACCTACTAAGATCTTGATCAATATCTAAAATTATATAAACACAAGATCATTAGCAAACTAACCTTCATAAGTTAGTCATCATCAAAACTAAGGTGAAGGGCCTCTAGGCCAACATAACTACCTCATGCCCAACTACCTCAGACCTAACCATGTCAGACCCAACTATATCCGGCCCAACCATGTCGAACCCTATGTCGGGCTTGGCACCTGTGAGCTCAATTCCTCTCAAAGAGTCTCTCAATGAGAACTTCTCAGAATCCTTATTGCTCAAGAAGTCTACTCCACAAGGAATAACAACTGTGATAACTTAATCAAGTGGTAAAACCCCTCGATACAAACCTATAAATAGCCTCTTAGACTGTGGGTGAAAGGTACGCTCTGTAAACCCTTGATCTATGACCTTACTACTGTTGTCAATTGCGAGCCTGACTGAGGCATCAGAGAGGTTTCGACTTGGTCTCAGCCCGGGTCTTCTTGACGTTGTTCTATGTGCTTTGCAGGTATAAAATGATAGTTAACCCGTCAACCCGATCCACAAATAACCTCTTGGCATTTGCAGAAACCATTTGAACTACCGTTCATTCTCATTGGACGATCAGGAAACATGCACGTATTATAATTAGTTTATTTAGGAAGATGTTTGTTTTTTTTATCGGAATGCTTGGTTTGTGGTCAATGGAGGGGTGCCTCTCCGCTAAAGCGGGGCCCCCAATTGTAGAAAATGAAACTAAAAAATGGAAAAGGAGCAACTTTTGGACTTGGACCTAAATATGGTCCCGTGTTCAAATTTCATACAAGACAAATTATGAAGACTTGTTTTGATTCGTTGACATATCCTATTGCTACTTGAAACCTAATCATCTTTGTAAAATTCAGCTAAAATTTATGAAATGGAAATCACAGCGGAAATCTGTCGACATCTTTAGGGAATTTCTGTGTACGCTTCTTTTTCTTTTCTTGTCCTGATTTCCAAGGGAGATGAAACTGTCAAATAAGTGAAGCGGAGTTTTGAAGTCTAAGTTTGATTTCAGAAAAGAAGAAAAACCACTAGAAGAGAAGAGAAGAGAAAGAAATACACCCTCCTGAGTCTCTGACTGACTAAATTTGTAAATATTTTTCAAGAATAAGTCAACATTTGATGAAATTTTAAATACAAAAAATAAAATAAAAAATAAGAGAAGGAACGAGACCATCTCTAACTTTCAAAACATAAAAAATTACTCTGTTGCATTATGTGACTATTTCCAAGAATTTCCAACTACGTTGGTGGTCCCTGCACTCAAATCTCTCTGTAAGCTAAAGTTTCTATCAATTATGGCTGTCAGATAAATATCCAATAATACGGTCAAAATGAATCCAACAATCTAGTGACAAATTAAGAAGCACGAGAAACATAAATCAACACCATAACGCGTGCCTAAATGAGAACCATAATATGAAAGGTGGAGTCAAGTTAGGGCTCTATATTGTCACGTTTAATCCTCGATCGTCAATATGAACATTGAAATATGTGCCTAGATTACAACCATATGAACGAAAATATCGACTAAATTTTGTTAATGATACCCTAAAAAAAAATTGTGAATATTGTTAAAAAAGACGAGAAATAGAAATATACTCCACGAGATTGGCCAAATTTGTAAATATTATTAAAAAAACAAGCCATCGTTTTATAAAATTTTAAATACCTCAACATCATATCGTTTACATAGGTAGAAAAGGAACGAGACCAACTCTAGCTTTCATCAATTAATCAAAATCACACCCAGTTACATAATCTGAAGAGTTTACAAGTGCACACTCATTCCGTCGTGCCTCCACGTCAGCTGAAAATTCAGTATTTTTTTTTTTGGCGACCAAATAATTTTCCTTATTTGGTCAAGATCAATTGTCAAGCAAAATATATTTAAATAATATGATAGGCTCCCTCTCTCACATGACATGAATGTTAAAGATTGCGTAAAAACGATAGATAGTAATTGGTTAAAATATATGATATATGTATTTATTATTTTTTTAAAAAGTTTAAAAATATTAATTATGTTTTAGAAAATAATAAAGTGTAATAAATTCAACCAATTGAGCTCAGCTCAGACAACAATAGAACCCAAGCGGTTAGAAATTCAAGGAAGTCTTACGGAATTTAAATACCCATTTTAATGCCATTATAATAAGTACTGAATCTAAATTATTGACCAAGAAATAAAGGGTTTTGTTCGAAAAAGACATTTTCCTATATTTGTTGGTACCTAAAGGAAATTTGTTCCATCTCAAATTTTAGGTCGTCCCCAAAATTGACCCAAGGTGTGCTCCCTTTTATTGCCATTTTCATTTCAAACCAATTTTGAATGATGGAAGAGCTCTCATTGGGCACCTCAATTCCCTACAAGCAACTGTAACCTCAATTTGTGGCCCTCAAAACTCTCTGAATCCAATCTCCCAAATTCAAAAGCGCCTAGAAACCCTAAATCAAGTGCGTGCCTAAATGAGAACCATATGAACGTCCGTTCATTTGATGATCAAAAAGCTTGCACGTAATAGTTTGTTTCTTTATTTGATGACATATATGGGTCGTGCACCTTTTTTTTTTTTTTTTTTACTATAATGCGTCTTTGAATCAGTATAATTGTTGCCATGGTTTCAAATATCGGTCGAATTTAACAGTTGTCAATAATATCGCCTCTGGATTTTAGGTTACCCAATACGATATTAAATCTAGCTAATAGCGGTTGACATTAAGACAAACATTGTTGATAGGTGATAATAACTATTAGGTGGGAGAAATTCGTGTAAAGTTTCCTTGAATCAAATGAAAGATTACAACGGATTAATATTCCGACTACAAGGGAGGGAAGATATTCACAATTGAATCTCCCTTTTATTTAATGCTGGGTTCGTGGTGTGGCGGTGGAAAGTGAATCTTGTTTTCCGTTGACCGGGTGAACGTTAGGACCTCTTGGGAATCCTCTCTTTGAATAGCAGACGGAGTAACACAGCTCCTGTCAACCAGGAATCTCAAAGAGATTGTAGGAAAAGATTAACTTGTACGCAGCAAGTTGTTCGAAGAGTTGAACTCTCTCATTCTTTTCAGTGAAAGTCTTGGTGCTTTTACAGCTCACAAGCGAAATTCTTTTCTAAGAATTATCTGCCCAACCGACCCCTTCTCCCTAACAAACGGGGCTATTTTATAGAGGCTTCAGGGGTGAACGTGCTCCCTAAAAACGCTCCATAATGGGGGGTTAACTTTCTCATTACGTGGGCAGTAATTGACCCAATTACGAGGGCAGTTATGATCGAGACGCAGGTTTCGTCCCTCACGTCTTGGTGCTGCAATGATGCTGAGACGCGGGTTTCGACCCTCGCGTCTTGGCGCTGCAATGATGCTGAGACGCGGGTTTCGACCCTCGCGTCTTGGCGCTGCAGTGATGCTAAGATGCGGGTTTCGACCCTCGCATATTGGCGCTGCAGTGATGGCTATGATTAGCCCTGAGTTTAGCCTCTGCTTTTTGATGACTTGTCTTTAGTGATTTTTAAACAGCCTACAGAACCCCCTCCAAAGTTTTTGATATTCCGTGGTTGACTAGAACGGATTTCGAAATACTTTGGACTCTAGCTGAATTCAGACTTCTCATGATTGGACTGACAATCATTCGAGATGCTCTGAGCTTGATCCTGTCTGAAATATGGTCTCCGTGAGTGTACTGTAAAACCCTTTGAAACCACCAGAGATGATCGTGGTGAGTGTTTAGATACGCAGTCCAGACCTCCTCAGTGCTCTGAGCAGTTTGTTGGTATACTTTGAACTAGGGGTGAATAATCATCTGCTTGTGCCAGTGTACTGTTGAACTAAAAAGACTGAATGCAAGTCCTGTAAACGCAGGGGTCATGTTGCTTTAAAGACGCGACTCTTGTAGGGACGCGTCCTTTGAGATGAAGACGCAACTCTCACTCTGTGAACTAGGCGCGACTCTGGCCTTGCTGAAGAGGCGCGACTTCTGGAGGAACGCGATTTTCTGTTGAACACGAATCCGTGTTGTGGGCACGTTGCCACATGTCAAGCAGAATTGAAGGGACATCTTCCCTTTGGCGCGCGAATTTTGCGCTGCATTTAATATGCACGCCACGCGTCGAGCGGGAATTAGCCCTCGAGCCAAGCGCCTTGTATCTCTGGAGATTTTTGTGCCTATAAAAGATAACAGTTTTTTCAAGAGTCATCATTAGACTCTTCTTCTTCGCCAAGTTCTTTTAGGGTTAAGAAAGAGCTCAAAGCCCTTTTTTTGTTATTTTCACCACCTTCAACAGTGATTTCACGGTCGAAATGGCACCCAAGACCAAACCCGCTTCTTCATCTTCAAGCGCTGTCACTCCGGAGATCCAAATGGGTGGTTCTTCCATGCAGAAGGAGGCCCTTATTTCAGGTAGTAAAACCATCTGATTTGGTTTCCGCCATTGAAGAGGCTTATAGAGTTCTTTCAACTCTTAAGTCCCTTTTGAATGTGAATCGCCAACGCGGGCTCATCCCCGTGTTTGATCTTCAGGCCCGGTTCTTGAGTTGATAGACAAGACGCAGTTTTGACAATCTCTGCATCTTTCCTTTATCAACTTATTTCCGTATCTGTTTGTTGAACGTAGGGCCTCATTGAGCCTTGCGTTTCGGACTCAATGCTCAGAATATTTCTAAGTGTGGGGAGTTCAGACGTAGACTTCTTACAATTCCTGCGCCTTGTAAGATCAGACGCAAGTTTTAATGAATCTCGCGTCTGAGTCCGATACTTAGAAATTTTTCTAAGTCCTGGATTTTGAAATGCGGGCTTCATGTAAGCCTCGTGTTTCTTGAGTCTGGACGCAGATTTTGATGAACTTCGCGTTTGGATTCATTCCTGCGTTTGAGTTTCAAACACTTAGCCATTTTCTTTCAGATTTCTGACCAAGTGTTGTTCTCTTTGCAGTACGATATTCCTCCAACCCTTTGTCCAAAAAGTGTCATTTTGGGCACGTAAGTGGCGCTGATCGTAATCTAACCTTTGTGCTTCAGAGAACTGCTCCTGTGACTACTGGTAAGTTGAAGGAGCGAAAGGAGAGGATCTCCAAGGCCAGAATGGTGACCCTCCTGGAGATTATCTCTAATGGACTATTTGAGACGGATTCTCGCACTCCATTACGGAAGCCTGTCTTCTTCTTTGGTGATGATATTGACGAGGATGATAGAATTTTGCACGACGGAGATTATAAGTGGCTTTGTCAGATAGGAGATAGGAAGTTCTTTCTTCCCAATATGGAAAGGATGTATCCTTTGTCTTATTTTCAGCACATGTCTGTTCACCGTGCGATGGATTGGGATCTTTTCCGATTTGTCTCCGGTGTCTCACTTGGCAGACTAGGTGCCAAAGAAATACACTCTGCCGGCCATGGGAAAGAGGTCTTTGGTTTATTCCCCAAATTGGTCAGGTCTGAATATCCGAGAGGGGAAACCCCTCAGCTTAGCACCACCTTCATCAACCAGTTCATGAAAGTGAGGGGTCATTTTTTCGTCGACTTCCGTCTGCTTGGGTGGGTTCATTCTTCCAACAGATCCTGGTGGGGTAGGATGGTTAGATTTGTCCTTGTCGAACTTGGAGCTCTGCTGCAACAGGTGGGGCTGTACCACTCGATCAGGGCTGTACAGTATGGCCTCCCGCAAAGTTTTCATAATTTCTATGGCATCCTGGACACTATAATCCTTTGATGGGCACATTTTTTACTCCAATCGGAGAGATGGGGCTTGCTTTTCATGAGCTGTATGAAGTCTCAGGGCTTGTTATGGGAGATGCCCCTTATGAAGAATACGTTCCGACTTTTGAAGAACTTCATCTCTTGAAAAAGAAGAACCCTCAATTATACGATACATACTGGGAAGTGTTGTGTCACTTCCACATCTGCGGCCAAATAACCTCCAGGAACAGGGGTGTCAAGCAGATGTCCTGGGCGAGCTACCTATTTAATGGTATAAATGAGAAGGATAGCCCAGTGACCAGTCTGGCTCCTTGCACTGACGAAGAAATTACTGAGAGTATCGATGCCTCTGTGAGCTCTTACACCACGGAGTCAAATAAGGATACTTTCAAACCTGATACGGTCTCTGAAAGTTTTCATCATCAGACCCGAGTTCCCATTTCTGACCGGGCGCTATTGGCGGGCTTTTTTATGTTATGGCTGAAGCGTTTGTGATGCCAACATTGCCACATGAAGTAATTGTCGCCGATGTGGTGTACTCAGTGGTTTTACTGGCATATGAAAAGTCTATTGCCTTTCTCCCAGCAATGGTGGCTGGAATTCAAAGCGGATTACGGGCTCTGGTTAAAAGCCTGTGCCAAGTGGAGGCCATTGTCGACTCCAAGGGTAGACCAGAGGTTGACTCAGAGGGAAGGCCGAGGGTAAAGACCCCTAACCCCAGGATCGAGCTTCTATATACGTACTTGATGGCTTGGTATGTTATGCACTGCCCTTCGCTGATGACGGCGGTGCCTTTGTCTGCGGGGTTTATCCCTTTTGTGCAGAAGCTAGAGAATTCGAGCTGGTCCAACTACTATATGTTATATGTTCGAAAATGCATTCTGAACGCCTAAACTGTCAGCTTGACCGTTGTTTCCCTGAGATTGCTGATGCATCCTACGGGGATAAGTTTTCTGACCTTACGGGACCAGATGATTTCACAAGGCTACCATCGAGAGTTTTCTGGTGGCTGATTAATATTCGGCCTGAGTATCTGCTCTTTCGGCAAGGGAACTCATGTACGATCGAGCCTTATATGCCGAGTCGTTTTTGCTCGACAGTTCGGCTATGATCAATTATATATCGGCAACCCCAATGCTAATCTCTCCTTCAGTGGGAATTTATATGAGGGTGCTCGGGTATGGTACTATAGCGTGGCTGGAGGGACAAAAGCTGTTTTCAGCTTGCCTCACAAGACGTCCAATTATTACACTAGCCTCATCTTCTGTACTTGGTACTCCCTGACTAGCAAGATGCCTGGTTTCAGAATAAATACCTCATGCATTAAGAGCATCAAAGCATCTTATAAGGACAAATTGGAGTCCAACAAACGCGTGCGAGGTATGGACAGATATCAGGTAGCTGAGAAAGAAACAGGAGGGGAAACAGGGACGGGACCAAGGGCAGCAGCACCCAAGGAGCAGCCCATTAAAAAGAGTCGGCAGGCTGTGTCCAAACGTTCCCACGGCTCTGCTTCCAAAGGTGAGCCTATCCCGAAGAAGGCTAGGAGAGAATCGGACGCTGAAGCTTTAATGCCTAAGGTAGTTCCTTCTGGTGTTGAGGAGCAGAGGGAGGAAGAGGAAGATGAAGAAGAGATTCCCCCTTTTCGTCCTCGTGATCTACGCAGCAGGGGCCCCATGATCCTAGAAGAAGGGGAATTTGCAGGTGAACCCGCCATGGCTGAAGAGGCTGAACGACCCGAAGTCGACTTTGTAGGGAGGGATGACGTTGTGATCCCAGGGGTCTCAACTCAGCCTGGGCCTTCTTTAGTTTATGAGAGAAGGGTAGAGATGCAACAGCCTGGGTCTCGCAGTATATTGATGCCCATTTCAGGGTTGTCGATCCCAGCCCTAATACTGGGGTACTCAGTAGTAAAGTCTCGATTGCTGAGCCCGCTTGTGTTGAACTATCATCTTCATCGTCCGAAGAACATGGGTATTATTCTGGCGAAGAAGTTGATTTCAGCAACGAACCCGCTCTTCCTGATGCGAGCAAATTTTCACATATTTCAGAGGAAGAGATACAAGGATGCGTCCCTGTGACGGCTTCACCGATAGCAATAATTGCTGCTACCGAAGGTATTTTCCTTGTCTTCTTGAACCGGCTCCTCCTCAAGTTAGGGAAGGGTTCTGACATTTCCTTTTGATTTTCAGGGCTGGCTGTCGACAATGAAGCCACAACCTCCTCTCATATTGAGGAGATGATTCAAGAGCTAGCCCAGTAGGAGGGCCCTGAGGCTCCTAATACCGGGATGCCTCAAGAGAGTGCAAACGTCGGGGTCAGCGAGGCCTCCACCCCCCATGACCTATCCAGGAATTCGCCATTTTCAAATCCTCAACTTGGTAAGAAAATACTGACGTATTGAAGATTCTCCTTTTTATTGTCATTACTGACGTTTTAGTGGTTTGTAGAGAGCACTAGGGTAGCTCAAGTAGAGGATCCTGCGGCAAACATTGACGCAGAAGATAGCACAGTTCAAACCTCGACTGGGGAACCTGATGTCGTAAGGTTTGTTGTTACTCCTGTCGCAGTGGAGGCCGCTACGACAATAACCGTTCCGGAGATATCAGTGACTACCTCTGTACTTGACAAACCTATAGTCGGCCTCACTCCTGTACGAGCTGAACTGATTCCCGTCTCTCACACTGTCATGGAAAGGGGTCCCGGAGTACATCAGCAGAGTTCTCTCCAGCTAATGACATCATGGAAGAGCTAGCACATCAAATGGTGCAGCAATTTTTTACTTCCATGAGGTCTTGTATCGACCTCATCCTTTCTGGGGTAGCTATTTCGAGTTTGCCCGAATACTTCTCAAAAATCAGATCGAGAACATTGGTCATACTGGGAGTCCTTCGCAGGCTAGGGCATGCCTGATGCTGGTGGAGCAGCTGGGAAGCCATCTGAGAGAGCTCAAGTCCTTAGAGAATGTTGGCTTAGTGGATGAGGCTCGGGCGACTCTGAGTAAGCTTCTCACCGCTCAAGAACATGAGCAAAAGGAGATGGAGGAACAAATAGCTGAAGAGACCCGCCATCTCCAGCGCTCCCAAGCTGACCACCAAAGGCTGATTGGCGATCTCAAGGAATCTGAGATCGTCATACAGAGTGCAGAGCAGGTTATTGCCACTGCTCGAGCTTCCATTGCCAGTGCACAAGCCTTGATCGAACTAATGAGCAGAAACTTGTTGCTGCTAGAAAAAGGCTGGAGGAGCTGGAGGCTGTCAGGATACAGGCTGAAGAAAACCTCTCTGCTCATTCCTCCTCCAGATTGGAGTCTCTCCAAGCGCTACTGGCTGCGAAGAGATTTTTATCTGAAGAAGAGCTGCGGGTCCAAGCTCTGATGGAGTCTGAAAGGGCACGTCAGCACGAGATGCACCGTCTCCGAGAACAAATCCGTTTTTTGGCGAAGCAAGATTATTAGCCTTCTTCTCCTTTTTATATTTGTTCACCCCTCTTTTTTATTTTTAAAACACTCTATTTGTCAAGAGTGTCTGCATTACTTTTACAATTTTTGAATCAAATAATAAAAGTCTTCGAAATTTTGCTCCATCTTCATCTTTTCAAGTTCTCTACTTGCTGTGATGAACTCGATTTTCATAACTGTAGTCATAATCTTTAGTCGGCCATGAATAATAAACTCAGGCTGAACTGAGTTCTTGAGCGAGATGCGATTTTCACTCATAGTAGAGACGCGATCCTGGGAGACGCGGGTCTGAATCATTACTGAAGACGTCGTTCAGGCTTATCAAGGAAGACACGCAAACCTTTCTTTTCGATCAGGGCGCAGCTCTGGATTAAGGACAAAAAAGCGTTATTCTAAGACGTGAACTTATGTTCTTCAATAAGGGGGACGCGGATCCATTAACGTGGCCCTTGATTCTGTCAGGATGCAGTGGAGACGCGGTCTTAGGCTCCTCAAAAACTGATGCATGGATCTCAGTTAATTGATGAGGACGTGGCACTGGCTCAGTAGAGACGCGTCTCTGGACCCTTGATAAGGCGTAAACTTAGGTTGTATTGAGTTTATAATGAAGGCACGACTTTTGTTTCGCAATGAAGATGCAGTTCCGGGCTCCTCAAGGGCGACATGGGCCTTCTCTAGTCGTTGAGGACGCAAGCTTCAGAACGCAGCTTTCAAGTTGATGCAGACTCAAGACGCAACCTCTGAATGGACCCCATTCGCTGAGGAGACGCGGCTCTGAACTACTCTAAGAGACGCGGTCACGGATCTCTTAGTAGGAATGAAAAGAACGCAGCCTTCGAGTTCATGAGAGGACGCGGGTTTCAGGACGCGACCTTTGAGTCTGCGCTTGACGCAACCTCCCAAGCGTCACATGCAACCCTTCTTAAAGATCTGGTTGGACCTTTAAATGCCAAGTCGACGTTGATGATTGGGGACCTGTGTCCTTTAATGTTTCCCGAAGCAGCAGTCCACGCGTCAGCTCTTTATTGGACTTTGACGTTAAATCTTTAAATGTCAAGTCGGCGTTGATGATTGGGGACTTGCGTCCTCTGATATTTCCTGAAGCGGCAATCCACGCGTCAGTTCTTTATTGGGCTTCGACGTTCGTGCGGGAATTAAGGCCAATGGCTCTGATTTTTACGCTATTAATTACAGGCCTTATGGCTGGCCTATAAATAGGACTCGCCCCTTAACAGTTCATTGCTTAGACTATTTCCCTTGAGAGCAGGTGCTCTGAGGGTCTTTATTTTGACTTAATCTTCTTCCTTCAATGGGATGTGCCCTTATGGACAGCGAAAACTCAAAGCTTTCATGCTTTTCTTTAATCTTCCCTGAAGATTATCACTGTCAAGTGATTTCAAGATCAAAAAGCGTCCTTCTGAGTACCTTTATATCCGCGCCTTGATGCAAAAAGTTCAACCTCTAGAGGGTTCTTCTCCGGGTAGGAATTATATGTCACCATGAAATACTCAGCTCAACTGGGTTTCAGTTTTGCTGTCCCTTAAAGAGATTCACTCTCTTGACCTTCTCTTGAAGCCTGACTGGTGCGCCCATTATTCGGAAGTCGCGCCTTTTAGACTTCTTGATGAAGCGCGAGTTGATTGAGTCTGAACTCTAACTCAAAGTCCTCTGGACACAAGTGTGATAAACTCTGTATCTGGACTGTGAGACGCGAGCTTTGCATATAGAGCTCGCGTTCGAGGTTGTTGACTTAAAAAATTTTTAATTCTGGCCGAGGGCTTCAGACTTGGATGTAGCAACCCTTGTTTCTCGAACAAGGATGTGGCAATTTTCGCGTCTGGTTCTCTTCGCGTCTCATATTTTAGACGTGGGTCTAAAACTAGACCGTATTCAGATCTGTATGTATCTGAAGTCCACAACCTCGATCGCGTCTGTTTCTGTCGTAACAGAATTTTGACTTTCTACGCGGGTCATCCTGTGTCTGAAGTTTACAGTTATACCCGCGTCTGTTCTTCTGTCTTTCTGTTTTAGAATTCTATGTTGGCCCAAAGGCCTATCACTCTAGTTTTGATGATGATCAACTCATGTAGTTATATTTGCTAATGATCTTGTTTAATTAGTGACAGATTCTTTATCAAGATCTTAGTAGGTGCAAAGCTCAACAAAGGATTAAATGTCAAGATTTGGAGCTAGCACGAGGTGATCCAAGGAGCTTTGGATCAAGCTTGGACCAAGTCAAGAAGATGAGAAGCCTTCAAGTGAAGACTTCAAGAAGATGAAGACTTGTGTCTAGGTATAAGATTTTGTTTTTGTTTTAGAAAAAATGTAAAGGATAGATAGTTGGTGGATTGCTCAAGTCTATATCACACACACACTCTTGATAGAACTCTTGATAGAATGATTTTCATAAAAGATTTTCCTAGTTAAGAAAAGATTTTTATTTGTGATAAAATACAATTTGGTTTTTGGTATTCATGTATACATATCTTATATCCAAAACCATGTTTAGAGCCTTATGTCAAAAACTAGATATTCATCTTATTTGTGTAGTGGATCATATCCATACACACTATGCTTTAAAAATATATCTTGTTTTTGTATTTGATGAGATTTTCCTTATGACAAAATATCTACTTTGGGTTTTGGTAATTTCTTATATACATATCCTTTAACCAAAACAAGTTTAGTGCTTTATGTCAAAAACTAGATATTTCATCTTGATTGTGTGGTGGATCATATCCATACACACTTTGCTTTATAAGTTCAAAATATCTTGTTTTTGTATTTTGTGAAGTTATGGATAAACAAGTTTTAGAAAAACATATTTTTAGAAAAACAGTTTTTATTTTGATTGAAACTATTTTTCTGGATTTACTGTGAATTTCTGGGATTTTTATTAAGTTAAAAGACCAATCTTTAATCCCATTTTTCTGGTTCTGGCAGTTCTGATTTTTCAGAACTGACAGTGGCCGGTCGACCGGGTCGGTCGACCGGACGTGCACAGCGTGCACGCCAGTGTGCACTGGAGGATCGGCCGACCGGGCCGGTCGACCGCTCCAGAGAGCTTGCTCTCGGGAAACTTCGGTCGACCGCACCGGTCGACCGACAGAGAAGGAATTCTCTGCTCCAAGTGCTCGGTCGACCGAGCCGGTCGACCGGAGGCTGCAACGGTCGGATTTTAGACCGTTGCCGGTCGACCGGACCGGTCGACCGGTAGCACTGACAGAGCCCCAACGGCTCTATTTTCTGACAGCCTATAAAAGGGGGTCTTGTCAACTGTTTTTAGTAGAAGATTTTGGAGACCTTTGAGCTAGTTTTTCCAACTGATTTCAGAAGTTCTCTCCACATAATTGAGTGCAAATACTTCCCATCTTAAAGGGAGTTTTTATCAAGAGAGTGTTTTAGTGATTCTTTGAGATTTTCACCATAGTCTTTCCTTGCTTTTCTCACACCACACTTGAGCTATCCATTACTAGATATTCTTATAGGTGTGTTGTAGTGAGAGTGCTCTTTAGGTGATCAAGTGTTGTGATCATCAAAGAGATTTTTCTTTGTTCTTTGAGGATACGGGCAAGTGTGCTCGTTGGTGGTTGAGTTCGGTTGTGAACTCTTTGGTTTGAGGTGCGGCCTCGGCGAGTCGGTGGACTTGCGTGTGTACGGGACTTGGGAGTCCGAGGGCTTGTAGGTGTTGCGGCACCGGGAGAGATCCATTGGGATCTTGCATAGTGGAAATCCTTCGTGTGTCGGAGGCGGGGATGTAGAGCAAGTGTGCTCGAACCTCGAAACAAACCCTTTGTGTTTGCGATTGCTCACTCTTGCTCTCTTACTCTTTTTGTCTCACTTATATCTTGCATTACTTTATAGTCTTTATCTCTTATATGCTTGATATACCTTTGTGCTCATAATTACTATACTTGCTTGGGATTGTTATTAACACTAGTATTCAACCAAGAGAGCCAACGCGGCACCTCAACCCATTCAAGGGGAATCTAGAGGAGTTTGTCCAGAGCCTCGCAAGGGGAATTCGGCAACACTCTTGTGTTATACATAAGTGTTCAATTAAAAGAAGTTTAATTTGGTCATCTTAGTTTTAATTCCGCATTATTTGTTCATAAGTGACCATTAGATTAGCCATCACCTATTCACCCCCCCTCTAGGTGATCTTACATTCTAACCCTCTAGTTTTTACTTCCTGCAGGTAGCCTTAATCAGTCTTTCGCATATTCGCTGGGCCCTTGGGAGAATATATCGGCCAGCGAACTCGTTCGATGGTCAAGCACTGGAGGAGAAATCAAGGCTCCTGTTTATAGGAGATGAGGATTTGCGCGACTGATGACATCCGTCAAGACCTCATTGGATATGATGCACCGGCAATGCCCCCGGGTTCGTCATAGTCACAGGGGGTTGGTGGCGGGTATGGTCCTCTTGCAGGTCACGGGAAAGAGGACGTCACCTGTAAGTTCTCGGATTCTCCCTTCACCAACCTCACCCCAGAAGTGACATCGATAAAAAATTTATGCTCATTGGATGACTTTCTGGTGGTAGAGATATTCATCAACGAAGGATCATGACTTATACCAGTTGATCGTGTGAAATCAGAAGGCTTTGCTGCATTTTGACCTCAAGAAACACTATTGTTCTTGGTCAACGATGGACTCGTTCGATGTTTACATTATGCATCATGATGTAATCAGCATCCGATCGTCACAATAGTGCTCAACCCTTCTTTGGCGCTCTTTTAAACATCTTGTATTTAGAGTAGTGAAACTGCTTTAGGGAGTGAGTGCAACCTTTTACTAAGAGAGAGGGACTTCTTTGTACCCCTTTATTGTAACACTCAATCTTATTGAATAAGAGAGCGTCTTGTATCACTTTCATGTGCTAGAATATAAATAAAAGTGACACTTTTTCCTTGGCTTCTTCTATTGTCTTGAATTCTTTTTTTGCATTGAAAATCAGATGAATAGAAGTAAAGGATCTTTGACTTGCTAAAAATATGATAATAATCCTAACGAGCCAAAGTTTGTAGAAAAATCCTGTTTCAGGAAATTCATCAATGCTATCAGAGGTGTGATATTAACTTGACAGAAATAAGATAATTCTTGTGGACCTGCCAATCTATAAATGAGAATGACAAGTGGAATTTGTACCCCAACGGAGGATGAGTTTTCATCAGAGGTTCGGTGTTAACTTGACTAAGACTTAGTTGGGGATTTAATGAAAACACTGTTAACAGTATAATGTTAACCTAACAATGTTTTTAAGTGGACTTGTTATTCTATTGACAAGAATAACAAGTGACACTTGATTCGCGGAGAATCTTTACTATTAGAGGTGTAATATTAACTTAACGGGTTGAATTGAATCTTGTCAGAAGTGTGATATTAAGTTGACAAGGGTATGAGACAGAGGTGTGATATTAACTTAACTCAAGAGCGTTCCAGCTTCATTTGGGAAAACTGAAAGGGTCACTGTCATAGGTGTAATGTTTAACTTGGTATTGAGGGTAATGCTAGAGGTGCAATTTTGAACTTGGCATTGGTCATCTCGACTTCGACAAGGAAGTCCGAGGGAAAGTCATGGCCATAGGTATATTGTTGAACTTAGCAATGACCTGAATGCTAGAGGTGTAATGTTAAACTTAGCATCGCTCATCTCAGCTTCGATATAGAAGTTTGAGGGAAAATGACTGTCAGAAGTTTAATATTGAACTTGACAGCAACTGATTTGCGATATAAGCAATTTTGAAGACTTATCATTCTATTGATGAGAATTGACAAGTGAAGTTTGAATGTCAGAGGTGTAGTGTTAACTTGACAAATTTGAAGGCTTGCTACATATAAAGTTGAGACAAGTAAGGTTTGTACTTACCAAGGAGTATTGAGATTTTTCATTACAAGAGGTATAATGTTAACATAGCAATGACTGTATTTTGTAGACCTACCATTCTGTGTATGAGAATTGATAAGGGATTTTGGAGGAGAGAGTGGGACCAAGTCCACTTAGGATTTTTAGCAAACCCTTAGTTATTAACGGATTTGGTGTGCCTTTACCAACTACCGTTTGAGTTGGGCTAGCCATGCCATTCCCCTCGGCATGATGAGTTGTCGAAGACTTCTGTTGGGCTTAGAAGCCAACACTTTCTTCTGTCCTTAACCACTGGAGGCGTCGGACGTTAATTAAGAGAGCAATACTAAAACTCAAATTTCGTCTTTTGTTTCTTTCTCAATATTTACATCATACATCATGGTGCAGTCAGTGCTCGATTAGCTTGTCACTAATCTATCGTGATGTGACCTAGTAAAGGAAAGAAACTTTTCTTAGATCTGGAGCTTTAATCAGAGGTGTAATATTAACTTAATCAGAGGAAAAGTACTATTAAGGATAGTACTTCTTCAGAAATCTGCTGTTGATTGGCATCATGAGTGTATCACCGTTTGAAGTTATGAGGCGATATGCTCCATTTGAGTAGACTGACTCTACTACAAATGGTCCTTCCCATTTGGGTTGGAATTTCCCTTTTGTCTTATGTGTTATTATCATAGGTCTTCTAACGACTAAGACAAGGTCACCTTTCTTGAAAGTTCGCGCTTTAACTTTCTTGTTGAAGGCTCTGGTAATCCGGGCTTGGTAGATCTCGATTTGTTGTTCGGCCTGCAGACGTTTATCATCTAAGGCTTCTAGTTCTTGAAGTCGCAGTCGATGCTTCTCCTCATTTGTCATCTCTGCTGTCAAGGCGACACGTAGAGATAGAATTTAGATTTCTAGTGGAAGCACGACTTCACACCCATATACCAAAGAAAATGGTGTAGCTTTAGTTAGGGTTCGAACAGTTGTGCGATAGGCCCATAAGCATTCACCTAATTTGTCGTCCCAGTCACGCTGACTTTTCGAGACGAATTTCTTGAGAAGCTTGCCAATGATCTTATTGAAAGCTTCTGCAAGACCGTTAGCGGCGGGGTAGTATGCCGTTGAGGACACACTCTGAATTCTGAACTTAATGCAGAACATCTGGAAAGCCTGACTGACAAACTAGGGTCCATTGTCATGGACAATTCACTGAGGTATACCAAAATGGTAGATGACGTGATTTTTAACGAATTTGATCACATCAGATGACTTTACCTCCTTCAAAGGAATGGCTTCAGCCCATTTAGAGAAGTAATCGGTTATGGCTAAAATGAACCGATATCCTTTTAATGATGGTGGGCTGATAGGGCCAACTACGGCCATGCCCCACATCTCAAATGGCCAGGTAGAAGTTGTAGAGTGGAGGTGTCCTGGTACTTGATGGATGAAATCGCCATGAACTTGGCAGGCGTGACATCGTTTGGCATAAGTGATGGCGTCAAGGATCATCTTAGGCCAATAATACCCCAATCTTCAGAGCCGATCCCCAAGTTTTGGACCAGATTGATGGGCTCCACACATGCCGTCATGCGCTTCTTTCAATACCTCCTATGCCTCTTTTTGTGATAGGCAGCGAAGCAAGATCCCGTCATGCGATCGACGATACAGTGTTCGCGTGATCGCATTATAGTAAAATTTGAGGGTTTTCCTTCTAATGGCAGCCGCTTCTTTGGTATCATCAGGCAGGATGTCGTACAAGACATAATCAATGTAAGGGAATCGCTAGTCTCTAGGCTCTGGGCCGGTTGACGACTCAAGAACTTCTTTGACTTGACAACTCCTGTCAGTTTCTGGGAATTCTTAGAAGTGATTCTTGGACAATACAGGTCGTAGCTATGGACAAGTATTTTCTCTACTACTCTAGCTGGAAGGGCTAAAGAGGCAGCGAGAGACGCCAATGCATCTGCATGCGCATTTTGCTGGCCGGGTACATGGTCAATGTAAAAGTTTATGAACCTCTCGGCCATGTGGACAGTTGCGTTGTAATAGGGTACTAGATCTTTATGTCTGACTTCGTACTCCCCGCGAACTTGGTTGACGATAAGTTTAGAGTCACCATATGCCTTGAGATTTTTAACGCCAATCTCATCGGCGAGTTATATTCCAATCAAAAGGGCATTGTACTCCGCTACATTGTTGGAGTAGGGCTCGGTTAACGAGAAGGCTCGAGGAATCACATAGTTCTGTGGGGAGATGAGTATTACCCCCACTCCTGCTACGACATGTCCTTTCGGGCCTGTTCTCGATGCACCGTCAAAGAAAAGTTGCCATACTTGTCTTTCAAAAGATATCTGGGTTAGACAAACTTCAGCGACCTCGTCTGGAAGATCCTCGTAAAGTTCGGTTGCCCTCGGATCTGGATGCTCAGCCAGGAAATCCACCATTGCTTGTCCCTTCACGGCTTTTTGTGGTAAAAAGCGCATTTCGTATTCGGATAGCAGTATGGCCTATTTTGCCAATCGGCCGTTTAACGATGATGGCTTTGTCACGCGTAGCCTCAAAGGGTTAACCTTTGATATGACGTTTATATTTTGGCCTACCAAGTAGTGTCGCATTTTCTGAACAGCGAATACCAATGCCAAACATTCCTCCTCGATCGGGTTGTATCGATGTTCGGCCCCGATCATAGTTCTACTTAAATAATAGATTGCTTGCTCGTGTCCTTGATCATTATTCTGGGCTAGTAAAGCTCCTAGAGAATGATCCATTGCTCGGACGTATATCAGGAAAGATTTTTCGGACACCGGAGCTATAAGGATGGGTGGTTGCGTGAGGTATCATTTGATTTCCTCAAACGCTTGTTGGCAAGTATTGTCCCAAATAAACGAGATACACTTTTTCATTAATTTGGTAAAGGGTTGGCATCTTCCAAAGAGATTTGAGATGAACCTTCGGATGTATGCCAATCGTCCTTACAATCCCCTAAGTTCTCTGAGGTTCCGCGGAGGTTGCATCTCCTGGATAGCGCGAACTTTTTCCGGGCCCAAATGAATTCCTGTGAAAGTTACCACAAACCTAGGAATTTACCACTGGCCACCCCCAGAAAGGATTTGGCGGGGTTCATCTTCAACTGATGGGCCCGCATGATGTTTAAGATTGTCTTCAAATCGGTTATGTGATCACCTTTGGCACGACTTTTCACTGCAATGTCGTCAACATAGCATTCTACTGTTTTATGCATATGCTCGTTGAAAATGGCATTCATGGCCTTCTGATATGTAACCCCTGCATTCTTCAGTCCGAAGGGCATGACGGTGTAGCAGTATACCCCAGTGGTGTCCTGAAAGAAGTATGTTTTTTATCATCAGGATATATTTTGATTTGGTTATACCCTGAGAATCCATCCATGAAGGACATTCGCTCAAATCCATACGTATTGTCAATCATGATATCTGTGATTGGGAGAGGGAATTTGTCTTTGGGACAGGCCTCGTTTAAATCGCAAAAGTCAATGCAAATCTGAATCTTTCCGTTCTTTTTGGCAACGGGGACGATATTGGCTACCCAATCAGGATGTTGTTCTTCCCTAATGAAGCCAGAGTCTATAAGTTTTTCGACTTCTGACTGAATTGCCTCCATTACTTCCGGACGGAACCGTCGCTGCTATTGTTTGACTGGCTTTACGTCTGAATTAATGTTTAGGTGATGCATAGCCACTCGAGGATCAAGTCCAGGCATGTCCTCCTAATTCCAAGCGAAAACATCTATATATTCTCGCACAAGAGATATTAAATCTTCTTTCTCGGAGGGTGACAGGCTTTCGCTTATAAAGATGGGCTTAGGATTAGCCTCATCTCTTAGATTAATCTAAGCAACCTTATCCTCCGTGGGTGGCTCACGCTGTTCAAAGCGAGTATCCCAAAGAGCATTTAAGTGTTTGATCTAAGGATCTGTATCAGATTGGATCATCTCTTCATCTCTGTCTTCCAGGTGACTTGTTGAAACCATATTTACTGAATGTTCTCTGAAGATGTTGCCGACACTAACATCTGACTCCAATGATGACGTGCCCGATGAGTAATTATGGCATAATGACTCTTCAGATTCAGAGGCTGATGGGATCGGAGTTGACACATAGCTTAACCCCCTGCGAGTTCGATGATAATAATCAGGGGTTTTCCCTTTTGGCACAAAAGATCGAAGTAGTGTTGTCCTTCCTTTGCCGAAGTTTAACCCTGGACCGTTTATCAGATTATACTCCATGCTTTCCATCATTCTGAGTACATTTGGCTCATAATGACCGAACTGAGGGGGTTCTTTCTTGCTTTCTGATTCTTCACGAGACATTGGCTCAGATTTGATTTGTCTGAAAAGAATTGATTTTTGGCCTTTCCGTCTTACTGGAACCACGAATATTGATTCTTGCGCATCACCGGCATCTTGGTACGTTTCGAAGGATGACTTCACTGATACATGCAATGATGTCAAAGCATCCATTGCCGACCAGAAGTCATCATCCACTTTAGTACTAGTGTCTGACGGCACTGAATCAGAAGCGAACATAGAAAAATAAGCCAAATCTAATTCTTCATTAATATACCATCCACCTACATCATTGGCTATGTTATCAACATCAAGCTTATTAATGCTCGTTACAAGTGGATCTAGTTCCCACATGAACTCTTCTTTCTCTGGCTCGGTGTCAGCTTCAGTACCAGAGTCCGGCTCCTCTGGTTGCGGGATCTCGTTTGTTTCCACAAGTCCCGGATAGGAGAGAGTCTGTGAAATGGTTCTCGACTCCCTTGAATGGATGCCTTTTAGCAATCAACGTTCGTACCTTTCCACTCCCGTCGATGTATTTCATGACTTGGTGGAGAGTGGAGGGAACGATGGAATTACGATGAATCCATGGTCGTCCCAGCAGCAAATTGTATGAGGTGTCGGTATCGATCACGTAGCACGTCACTTGCGATTTTAAGTCCCCAATTTGGCATTTGAGCTTGATCTTCCCCATTGGGCGGGTACCATTGGCATTGAACCCATAAATGGTAGTCTGGGTGGCGCTTAACCGGTGGGTAGGAATCCCTAAATGTTGCATGACCCGGCGAGACATAATGCTCAACACAGACCCTAGATCTACCTGAACGCGGGTTAATTCAGATGATCCAATGTACTCTGTGAAGTATAGGGGTCGATCATGTTTCTCCTTAACCTGCATATCATCTACCGTGAAGGTGATGCAGGGAGCATTTTAGGAGGCATGGAGGCAATCCTCTAAATCTTCTTCCTGTGGTCCAGCCGATATCTGGGTTATGAAAATCTCGGCATTAGCTAGAGCCTCTCTTAAAGCTTCTTTGGTTGACTTTGATAGCCTCAGGAGCTCGTAAAGAGTGATTCGAGCCGAGATTTAGCTAGTTGAGTCAGGACGTCAAAGCGGTAAGGTGTTGCGGATCCTTCCGCGTTGTCTTTTGAGAGAGTTTTAGAAAACTGAAGCTCTTTCTGCCTATCCACGGGTTGTTTCGTAGGGGGCTTGACTGACTCTGTAGCGGGTTTGGGAGAAGCTGCTACCATTTCGTCATACTTTTTCAAATATGACTGGCCCGAATGAGCTTCCACCACAAGTTGATTGGGTTCTACAGCGAGAACTATTGTTTCCTCTTCTGAATCAGTCAGTGAGGGAACATTAGTTTCTGCTTCACATGAAGAAACACACATCACATTGCAGGACGAAGCCTTCGCCTTGCCTTTGGACCATTTGCTGGTAACAGTGGTCCATCGCTGGCCATCCACAAGGTCAGGATGAACCCACATAATTTTACCCTGAGGTGTGGGGACGGGTGCAAGACCCTTCTCTCGTTGATGGTGAGGGTCTATGTTGATCATTATTAGTTCCCCTTTAGGGATGGAGACTACTCCAGAGAGTGTCGGAGGTTGTCTTCCAAACTGGAGGAATGATGTCATATTAGCCGTCACTTGCTTCTGCTCTGGACGGAGTTTTAGTACTGTGTCAATCAGAGCCTGATGTCTTTGAAGACATAACAGTTCTTGGTGGGGTGTCCCAACATCCTATGATACAGGCAGTAGTTGGGATTATCGGTTTTATCGACTTCTTCAGGACGTCTAGCTTCAGGAAGGTTCAATCTGTTGCTCTTATTAAGTAATTTGAACAGCGAGTCAACATGTTCGTCCTTGAAGGAATACTGCTTACTGGCACGCGGCTGGCTTGAAAAGCCATTTCTCTTGACTGGTTGAGGCTTGACAGGGGATTTGACTTCTGTCGCCAAGTTATCCTTCCTTTTTATTTGAAGGGATGCGTCTGGCGCACACCTTGTCGACCTTTCGAGTCTGGGCTTTTTTTCTTCTGCCCTAACCCTGGCGATAATTTCTTCAGCCTGTTCACCTTGCTGGACCAATTGCTTTCAGGTGCGGCTTTCAGCAACTCCTATTTGGGCGAGGAGCGGAGTTTGTAGATTGTGGCGGCATGTTTCCACCAGGGTGACCTAGGTCATACCGCTAGGACATAGGAGTGCTACATTCTGGAATCTTTCTACAAATGATTTGACGGACTCCTCATTTCGCTGCTTTGTAGCCAAAAGAGTAGACATTGTGACCTCCGAGTCGTCTTCAAAGAAGCGTGTTAGGAAAAACTTCTCCAAATCGCCCCAATTTTTAATGGAGCCTTCTGGGAGCTTCATGAACCATTCAAAAGCGAGCCCTTTTAGGGTGCCAATGAATAAACATGCCAAGATGGCATCGTTATCTACCACGTTCCCCGTCTGAGACTTAAAGTAGTAGATATGTTGGTTCGGTGACCCTTTGCTGTCGAATGCTTGGAGGGTCGGAGCTTTGAACTTGAGAGGGTATGGAACAGGGTCTCACTCTGCTGGATATGGCCGCACCACTCCTGCTTCTTGGAGGCCTTTCTGATTAATAAGGGCCTCGAGACGTTGCTCTAATTGATTCATTCTTTTAGAATGAACCCCTCCATGGTCCTAGTTATCTTTCTCTTTGGATGAAGATTTAGACGAGCCAGAAGTAGATTGCTCTTTCTCCTCAATGTGTACAGAAGATGAGCTTTTTCTCTCTTTTCGTTTGCCTTTAGACTTTTTAGAGGAAGCTTTATCGATTGACTTCCTCTTGTCTTCAAGTAATTGTGCCAGCATCTGCTTGAGGGTATCGATAGATTCTTGTTGAGCACGAATCATCTCGAATTGTTCCTTCTGGACCTAGGCTTGCTGCTCCAAGCGCCTGACTGTCTCCTCAGGAGTATTTATCATGTATATAAAGGCCTCCTTCTCTATGGAAGAGTTCGAAGCTTGTGACTCTGCAATAGCGGAATGCGAGTCATTTACTTCAATGCCCCGAGCCAGGGCACTGTAATTGATCGGGGCAATTACCCCAGTCAAGGTGCGAGTATGTCGACACACTCCTTCTGGTTCTGTGTCAGACTCATCGGAGCTGACCACAGGTTGCTTCCCCCTACTCCTACTTGTCATGTTTGCAGTGATTTCATGGTACTTGGTGTCAGAGAAAGTCCTCCTTCTGTAGGAGCGATTTCTTTTAGCTGATCGGGGAGCTAGAGTTAGCTGTCTGAATCTAGACTGCTGGCTTGTACGTGAACTGCAACGGCACTCAGAGAGCATTGTGATAAGCCATTCGCAGCAACACGATGGAGTAATCCGACTAGTACTTCTCTTCCTCGTCAAATAATCTCTTAGATCCGCGGGAGGGGGATCGCAGAGATTAACCTCGGATTGTCGAGGGTTTTTTAACTTGCAAGAGCTCTCCTCGCTTCGCAAAGCTGAGACGCAAGGTTCTGAGACGTGAGGCTCATGAACGCAACTCCTGCGTTGCGGCTCTAGAACGCGAGTCTGGTGTCTCTGCTGAGAAGAGACGCGGCTCTCGTGTTGCCGATTGTCACATCTGGATAGAGATGCTTGAGAAACACAAGGCTGCTGGGTCCCGCGTACAGAGGCGCGGGTCTCGTGTCTTTGACAAAGAGCACGGACTTCGCATTGCTGTTTGTGGCATTTAGGAAGCGGTGCTTCAGAAATGCGAGCTTGGTGAATCTCACGTTTAGGTTGCCAAACGCGTACTTCACGCGTCTGACATGGTTCAGAAGAGACACCGGTCTGAACGTCGCGTCTTACCTCTGTTGAACAAACTGTTTTTCCAACTTGTAGTTGACGCATACGCCGTCTCTGTCACCGCTCGGCATTCCGGTTATGTCGTGTGGGTTGAAAGGAACCCCCGGTAACATGGCGCTGAGAAAGAAGATGAACAGGCTGAACATTAGGAACGTTAACCACGCGGGCCTCCTGAGAGACGTTGACGCGGGCGTTACGTATGATGCGATTAATTACGACATCCTTCTCACCAATCGCGTCTGAGAGGATCTCAGAACGGACTTGAGAGCAAATCCCCAAAGAGATTTTTCGGTAGACCCGCGCCTTTGAGCTTTTGGAGCCGGAAGAGAGGAACTCTTCATACTTCGCCTGGTCGAATTTCACGACAAGTGATTCGACCGTTTTTCCCATACAGGTGACGTTACCTTGCGCCACAACTTGCTCGTTAGTAGAGAAAATGGTCCCCAGCGGAGTCGCCATCTCTTGTTAGGTGGGAGAAACTCGTGTAAAGTTTCCTTGAATCAAATGAAAGATTACAACGGATTAATACTCCGACTACAAGGGAGGGAAGATATTCACAATTGAATCTCCCCTTTGTTTAATGCTAGGTTTTTGGTGTGGCGGTGGAAAGTAAATCTTGTTTTCCGTCGACCGAGTGAACGTCAGGACCTCTTACGAATTCTCTCTTTGGATAACAGACGGAGTAACACAGCTCATGTCAACCAAGAATCTCAAAGAGATTATAGGCAAAAATTAACTTGTACGCAGCAAGTTGTTCGAAGAGTTGAACTCACTCTTTCTTTTCAGTGGAAGTCTTGGTGCTTCTACAGCTCACAAGCGAAATTCTTTTTCAAGAATTATCTGCCCGACCGACCCCTTCTCCTTAGCAAACGGGACTATTTATAGAGGCTTCAGGGGTTAACGTGCCCCCTAAAAACGCTCCATAATGGGGCGTTAACTTCCTCATTACGTGAGCAGTACTTGACCCAATAACGAGGGCAGTTATAACTGAGACGCAGGTTTCGACCCTCGCGTCTTGGTGCTGCAATGATGCTGAGACGCGGGTTTCGACCGTCGCGTCTTAGTGCTGCAAGATGCTGAGACGCGGGTTTCGACCCTCGCGACGTGGGTTTCGACCCTCGCGTCTTGGCGCTGCAGTGATGCTGAGTTGCGGGTTTCGACCCTCACGTCTTGGCGCTGCAGTAATGGCTATGATTGTGTCTGGAGTTTCGCCTCTACTTTTTGATGACTTGTCTTTAGTAATTTTTAGACAGCCTACAATAATGAGCGATTTTGATATTATTGTTGCTAAAAACTACTGTTTAAATTGACAGATACTGAGACTTGACAACTCTGGCATATCTATTTAATTGGATCCAGATCCAACAACTCCATAATGAAAATGCGAGGATACCCACTTATTTTGAGAGATTTTGCTTTGTCCACAATTCTTATAATTAGTTTTTGATCAATGGAGGGGGCCACAAGTGCACTCTCAATTGTGGAAAATGAAGCTAATGGAAGCACGTTCTATTGTCACTCTCAGAAGGAGCAAACTTTGGATTTACTTTGCATTCTCACCTAAACTTGGTCTATGACCTTATTTCGTATATATACCTAAGATAACAAGGATTAACTTTTAGATTTGTTGTCACAAATATATCAAGCATATTTTTCAAAAAAAATTCCACAAATTTGAAAATTTGAAATCAAGGAAAAAAAATATTCAACGTTTTACAAAATTTGAGACCCATCAACGCACGTGATCCACACAAGCAGACAACGCTATCGTATATATACATATATAGGGCTTGTTTGGTTGTCGTAATTGACCGTAATTCGTAAGTCATAATTGATAAACTCTTTTACGATTGCAAACGAGTTACATGTATGTAAATTTTACGGTGTTTGGTTGGTAATGTAAAGTTGTAAAAGAAAAAGTGTACGGTGTCTTATGGTGTTTAGTTATCGTAATGTGAAGTCATAAGTAGAAAAGTTGACCACAAAATTAACTATTTCGTGATTTAAAAAATTTAAATATTACAAATAAATATTAAAAATACTAACTATTGAAAAAAATTAATATTAATATAAAAAATAATACAAATTTGTATGATTACAAAATTAACTGTAAGTGGATTGTAAGTGAGTGGTAATTGGGTTGCAAGTCAGTGATAATTGGGTTGCATAAGTCTTTTACGAATAATTGTCCAAACAAACACCATAGTTGTAATTAAGTTGCAAGTCATTTACGAATTACGACCTTTTACATCCTTTTACGCGAAACAAACATAAATATTTGTCAAATAAAAACGAAAAATGGTCAAATAAGCAATTGTTCCGTCAAAAGAATTTTTAAACTCTGAAATGTATTCTGCCTGCCTGACGATATTCGTAGATATTCTATATTATTATACAAAAATGAGTCAACGCAGGACCCAGACCAATTTTATCACACTCTCTCTATTTCTAAAAAAAGAATAATTTAAAAAAAAAAAATCTTTAGCTTTCAAGAAATAAAAGTCGCATGCTGTTGCATTATTTGACCACTTCCAAGAATTTCCAAGTGCGTGCTTCCCCCTAATGAAGTCAAAAGAATTCTATCACGTAAACCAAATAATTTTCCAAATATCATGATGTAGTCAGAAATAGGCAGATGAGAGGTAAGGCATTGTTTTCTCTCATTGTTGTTCTTGAATTAAGTTGGTCATAGTGAGATTTAGATCCACTCTATAATCCATATTTATAGTAAATATTTGTAATTTCGCTCAACCAAAAAAGACGAGTTGTAAATGTACATTTGGATACTTATGAATTGTTAATTTGCGAATTTGATTTCCTGAATTTAACTCAGAAAATTTTGAGAATAAGATTAAAAATCCTGTTTGGCAGCAGAATATAAGATGTTTGTTTTGATAAACTTTATATAACCGAGCAATTAGATGAAATAGATCACACAATTATTCAAAATTTATGTAGTAAAGAGATCTGGAGACATACAATCATACGTCAGTAGCGTAACTAGAACTTTAAACTCAGAGGAAGCACGTTTTTTATACTAATTCAAATATTTTACCGGTCACTCCTAAAAAACAAATAGATATAGTGATGGGTGCACAATGTTTTCTCACTTCTGTGAGCAACGGAGAAGTAGTAAACTTTTATTATATGAGATGTAGTCTTAAAATATTAAACGTTTGAAATCTAATTCTAAGTTTCAAAATATATTTTATCAAATCA
Source organism: Agave tequilana (assembly GCA_038442645.1). Classification (NCBI taxonomy): domain Eukaryota; kingdom Viridiplantae; phylum Streptophyta; class Magnoliopsida; order Asparagales; family Asparagaceae; genus Agave; species Agave tequilana. Next base: position 69,258 of record JAVJIF010032019.1, read on the forward strand.
TGAACATTAATTGATAAAATATGTTATAATTAAATTTGTTGAAATCGAATTAAACAAATGTATTAGTTATAACTCTAACATCTTTAAATTAAAAATTCATGTTCCTAATCCAAAAGTAATAATATGTCAAAAGTTTTTAAGTTATTCAATAAATTCTAATTGTCTTTAAAATTTATCTCCATTACTTTTTAAGTAAAGTATAATCTATATGTCAACTATTATAAACCCTAAATTATTCTAAATATGTAATCCATATTTATTGTTAAATATTTGATTTTTTTAATAGCATAGTAGTTAATTTTTTTTCTTCTTTCCCTCTTTTTTAGTTTTATTTCTATCATGTGTTGGAGACTTTGGGGGGACGAAGAGATTATGCGAGCTAGTATATTCTTTTTGACTAATATATGCAAGAAAAACATGAAAAAGTTATGGGAAAAAAATAGAAAAACATAAACTTATTCTCTTGAATTAATAAAAAACTATGTGCAGAGAAATATGAAAAAGGTAAGGAAAAAAATAAAAAATATTAAATTTTACATAAACAAGAATAGTGTGAGACCAAGGTCTCTTGGGATGTGATGACAATGCAAAAAATCAACTATGCTACAATATTATACTAATAATAAACTACAATAAATATATTTAATTGGTATAGTAAATTAGAATCAGGGAGGGTTCTTGTTTTTCAGGTTGGGCGCAGTTTTGATCATCGTCTCTCATAATCTCATCATGTCACTGCTATATTCAATTGTAATATTTGTGAGAGACTAGTTGGTAACTTGTTGGTAACACTAAGAGCTGTAAAACAAGAAACACCCTGAGATTTTGTGCCTATCGTGCACGTTTATTGAGATGGGGATGAAACTGTAAATAGAATAAAATTAAGACATTAGAATATAAAAGTAGATGCCGTCAACAATTTTTGTTTTCAAAAAGTCTTTGAATATATCATTCTCACATTTATAAATTTTACATTTACGCAAAATAATTATTCTTAAACCACCACTGGCAGCCAACGTTTATAAATTTTATTGTGCATACATTTTAAATTCAAATTGTTGCATTAGATGTTAAGTCTAACAAATATATTTTTACATATTTTAATTAAATTGCCCGTGCTCACCACTATTGAGAAGATTTAAATACACAACCTCTACATCTATTTTTTTTCAATGAACTCATCTACATCTATTTGTGCTAAAATAATTGGTAAAATAAATAAATAAACACTTAAAACCACCTAACGTACATTTCCCTCTTTTCCATCAGCATGATGAATGGGTCTGTTTGGTTGTCGTAACTGGCCGTAATTCGTAGTTGTAATTGGTAAAGTCTTTTACAATTGTAAATGAGTTACATGTATGTAAATTTTACGGTGTTTGGTTGGTAATATAAAATTGTAAAGTGGGAAAGTGTATTGTACTTTACAGTGTTTGGTTGTCATAATGTATAAGTCGTAAGTGAAAAAGTTAACCACAAAATTAACTATTTGGTGATTTTAAAAGTTTTAATACTGTAAATAAATATTTAAAAAGTTAAATATTAAAAAATTTAATATTAATATAAAAAAATATTACAAATTTGTATGACCACAAAATTAACTGTAACTGGGCTGTAAGTGAGTGGTAACTGGGTTGCAAGTGAGTGTTAGTTGAGTTACGTAAGTCTTTTACGAATTACGGTCCAAACAAACACCGTAATTGTAACTGGGTAGTAAGTCATTTACGAATTACGGAGTTTTACGCGAAACAAACGGCCCCAAAGAAGAGTTGAAACTGAAGCGTTTGCTCTGCAAAACCTTCACTAGCCTCGGACAACAGATCGAATAAAAAAAATAAACACTTAGGTGTGTTTGGTTGCAAGGAAGTGGGCGGAAGTAAGGAAATAGGGAAGTATAATTGCTCACTTCCCTATCTATCCAAACACCGGAAAAGAAAAATAAGAAAACCCTTTTTCCTTTTTTCTTCTCTCTTTTACATAACCATTTTCTCACTTTCAAAGTGCTACAGTTAATTTTGTGGTCATGTAAATCTCATTTGTAAAAAGTTATAGCATCAAACAGTTAATTTTTTGGTCATATAAATCTCACTTGCATTCTAATTACAGTCCATTTTTTATTTTTCTTAATTAATTTTTATTTTAATAATATTTTGCGGTCAACTTTTCAACTTCCACTTTCCATTACCATCCAAACACTGAAAAAGACATAACATTTTCCAAACCACCCTTCCCAATAACATCCAAACACCGAAAAACTTACTAACCAATTCCCAATTTCCAAAGGGAACTATTACTACTTCTTCACTTCCTTACTTCCTCACTTCCACCCTTAACCAAACAGGCAGCAAACCTTATTTTTATTTTTTTTTTTTCCTTCCCCTTATTAACCACAATAAATGAAAATAAATCTCCGTAGATTGAAACAAAGTAGGTCCAAGGGCATTCTCGTCATTTTTCGTTTCTTCTGCCGGTTGTACCGAACGGTCAAAAACAACCCCCCAGACCCGTTCCCTCAACCAATCAAATTCACCCGCCCCGCTGCCACACCCGCCAATCTTACCCACCCACCCGCCGACGCGCTCACGCACCCCCGGATTCCAAACCCCCCACTTAATTCCACACTATGCCACCGCATACGTCCACCGTGGCCGTCGAAAAATCGCATATTCTTTTATTTCTTTTTCCCCTATTTATTTATTAAAAGAAAATATGCCACCCCTATATAAACTCCAACCCTAAGCCCGAACCATCCTCATCCCGAAACGCTCTTCCTGCTCTCTAAACTCTCTGCGATTCTCACTTTTTTATATTTTAATTATACGGCTGTTTTTTCTCTCTTTGTTTATTTCAATGGAGGAGGCGTGCGGCAGCGACAATGGCAGCAGCAAGAGATACCGAGGCGATTCGGCCGAGTTTCCCCAGCCGAAACGCCCTCGAGTGGCACCCAATCTCATCTTCGACATCCTCGATGACGACGACGACGGCGGCGGCGCTGGATCCGGCGGCCTCGCCGACGTTATCAAGAGCTTGGAGGAGGAGGTCATGGCGACGCCGGAGCTCACCGGTCCTCCTCCTCCTCAGGTGGACCTCGGGTACCTTCTAGAAGCTTCCGACGACGAGCTCGGCCTCCCGCCGGCGGCCGAACCCTCGTCGTCGGTGCCGGCTATGGACGGCGGAGATGAGGTCGAGATCGTTGGTGCAGAGTCGGGATTTGGTCAGATACTTTGGGGATTCGAGGACGAGGGGTTGGGTCCGTACGAGGGACTGGAGTTTGGGATTTTGGAGAGTGATAGGGGCATTTTCGGGGATGGAGATTATTTGTATGATGATGGTGGCTTATTGTTTGATAGCTCCGGTTTAGTTTCTGGACCCTTGGATAATGAGAACTTGACGTGGCAGGCCGAATCCCTGCCGTCGGTTTGATAGATGGGATTAATGAATTTAGAGAAGAGAATTACATATCACTATTGTGATAAAAGGACAAGAATGAAATTTGTCCAAACAATTACATTTTTCTTAAAAATTAAGTTTTTTTTTTTTTGTAAATTTGGACAAACTATATTGCAGATTAATTTTAGAACATTCTAAAACTAGTGGTTTCAGATTTTGGGTTTTTGGTCGGGATTTATGTGTAATTTCTCATAAATTTATATAACTATATGTGATGGGATCGAATGAGCACTCTGTATCTCGATCGCTGGCTGAGAGAAACAGACAGTGAGTTGATTAATTTAATGGTGAAGAATATTTGAAATCTAACAAAATTTCATTTGTAACGGTTTTTAAATGTTTAGATCATGATCAAATGACCGGATCGAGAATTTGTATGTCTAAAGACATAGATCTAACAAACTCACTACTTTTAACCGTCCATTTTGCGCCGCTTGATCGATGGGCAAAAAGTATTTAAAGCACTTGATTTTTTACTTATAGATACTTGAAATAATATAGATCAAGCTCAACGGAGTGGATCTTATATTCGAATGTTGGAGGTTGTATTTAAGGTGAAAGTATTCGGGCTAAAATTCTTTTGGAAGGACACAAGTCTCTCTCTCAAAAGTAGATCCGGCCATTTCATTATGACTAAACATTTAAAACTCCTTATAAATTAATTTTTGTTAGGTTTTAAATGTTTTACACCGTTAAACTAACCAGCTCACTATTGAGGACGTCCCTTTTATTTTTCCCACTTGATAGATGTACAAAAAATATTAATAATACTTGATTTTCTATTTATAAATACTTAAAATAATATAAATCAACTTCAACGAAGGGACCTTCTATTCAAATGTGAAAGGGTTAAATAAGCTCCACATTTCGGAATGTTTTGATGTGAACACCCCCAAACACTTAGAAATCAGTGGCGTATGGGTCTTTTGAGTATGGATCAGTGGCTGTTGCCTGTGGTTGAAGAATACCCTCTTGTTCTTCAGGAGCCAAAAAATTTTAAGAATAAGGTAATAATGAAGGTGTCTCATCTGTCTCTGACTTGACGCCGAAATGCTCTGCACTCTCTACGAGCTAAAATAAAAAAAAAAATCGACAACAATATCGAGGGAAACAATTGCATGTAGATTCAACATAGGAGTCCAGATTTATCGAATGGGCATTCTAAGAATGAATGATGCTTAGTTACCAACACTCGATGCTCCAAATTGGCATCGGACGGCAACCAAGAACAAGCCGGCATATTGAATTATCCAACCCCACTATTTGGAAGAGAGAGAGAGAGAGAGAGAGAGAGAGTAGGATCAATCCAAATTGTCAGAATTTAGAATACTACGACAATTATCATCCACCACTCTCAGTTTGGGATTGGATTGTAGCTCTAAAATTCAATACAACAACTCAATGATCAAGCCATAACCTAATTAAGAATCCCTTGCTGGCTACATAACAAAAGCCCAGTAATAAAGACACTGCAGATTTGAGGATTTCTCACTAAGAGATGAAATATAATGGGATGTAATAGGTGATCGAGAAATCAAACATTCCTTCGACGTGAAATGCAAAACAATTTTCAAACAGGATTGAAGAGAGTGATTTACTGGACGCTATTGCCATTTTTTGAATGTAATCAATAAGAATTTCTACTTAAATAGAACACTGGAGTATCTGCTAATGATATTTCTCACAAGATAATATCAGATGTTTGTCTCGACTAAAATCTTTGAGTATTGGTCTCTTTTGAAGTTTTCTCGAACACTTGTATCCCCATTTAGTATTACACTAGTACTTGTGTGTGTCTTTTTCGATTGGTAAATGAACGATCGAGGGTAAAACCCTTTCCACCAAAGGACTTTGATACACCGGAGACCCCGCAAAGTCCTTGTCAGCTTTGTCAACAAGTTTTCTAAGTCTTTGTACTTGGATGTTTCTAGCAAACTTACCAGAAACAAATAATAGATCTACTCAAAAATTTAAAAAATAATAATAAAATATAATTGTTCTATTAAATTAATTAGATCCACCAGAGAGACTAGAATCTCATGCTTAGAAGAAAACCGCAAGAAACCTAGCTAGGCCGGACAATGTCCCATTCAAAAGGAATAATGGTATAAGTATTCATCAAGAAACCGAGTCCTTGGGAAAATTATTGTCATCAAAGCTTTCGAGGAAATTTCCCCATGGATGCTTCCTTTGAAAGTTTTCTGATGAGCAGAATATTGGGCCCCTTGTGATATAAACTAAACTAGGGTTCGACAAGCAAACAAAGAAGAAGAGACGGCAAAGGGAAGAATCAAAGGCTCATATCATTATGGAAACATTGCTTGTTTTTCTTAGTAAAATAAAATGTCGGCCATTTTAAATGCTAATATCTGTCACGTACAAGTCCCTCGCTATCAAATTACTATACTATACATTAAATGGTCGTAATATTTAGGATAATATAAGCAAGTTGTGATGTAGGAGATCAACAGTTCTCGGTTGACCGTCTGGTCGACCGAGAAAGCAAATGGAAGCCGCCAGTCGACCGGGCAGGCGGTCAACCTGCCGGTGTACCGGCCAGAAAACAGAAAAGAGGCCAAAAAATTGAGTCCCTTAGCTGGTCGACCGTCCGGTCGACCGACAATATAAATTTGATTAAGTGGTCGACCACTCGTCACGTATCGGCTATCTCAGATTCTATTTAGGATTTGATTTCGGGTCTGTTTTGAATTCTATTTTTTTCGTTTCTCTTTATTTATTTCTAACTTCCTAGTTAGAATAGACTCGTACTTTTTGATCTTGTTTAAGGCCATTATACCTTTGTAGTTTGATTCATTGAATTTTGATTATCAATAAAATTTAGTTTTTCTCATCAATTGCTCGTGGATTAGAGTTGTCTATCTTTGCTTGTGGATTCAGATTGTTTTTGCTCGCAGATTCGAGTATTATCCTACTCGAAGGTTCCTTTCAGAGTTCACTGATGCGAGAATGAGATCTAGAAGACATCTTCGCTTCCTTATCTGCGTCAAGTGGTATCAGAGTTTCAGCAACTTCCAACGATGGTAGGAGACGATGATAGTTTACAACGCCTTTCCATAAGGATGAGCGTTGTTGAAGGAGACATCTGCACTATAATTACCTTTGATCTTATGATCCAAGAGATCAAGAAGTTGTCTCTCAAGATTGATGACCAAAGTCTAACCGATGGTACGTATCAAAGCAGACATGATCATCAATCAACTCAACCTCAACCACGACAACCCCCACCACAACAACCTCCACTCCAACGACCACCGCCACAACAAGCACCACTACATCAATGACCGCCACAACCACCACCACCACTACCAAACATCCTCTATGGGATTTTCTGTTGGGTATTCTGCTTAACAAGAATCAATCTGACAACTTATCAAGATCACTGAGATATCAACAATCTAATTGGCCAGGTCGGCAAATATCAGGTGGAAGGTTTTTCGTTCAATAGAACGTTCCTTAATTTAAGAACCACCTTTCAATTTCCTTCCTTGGTTTAAGCACCAATTAGACTGAATCCAAGTCAGTCACAATATACTGTAAAGTATATCCCCTGTATAAAGGATTTAATCCACTTATACAGTTTCACTTAGACTGAATCTAAGTCAATCTCGATATACTATAAAGTATATCCCCTGTATAAAGGACTTAGTCCACTTATACAGTAATTGAAGTGAGGTACGCTTACAGCGAATCTCCTTAAGACAATTACGTCCCCCGCACCGGTGCTTACGGGATAATGGACGCTGGTCTCCCAAGATACAACACTTCTTCACGGTATTTGGATAGCACTACCAAATCACCGTACGGTCGAACCGTAGTCAACCAGTACCTACACAGGATTAGCAAAACAGCGGTATAACGATAAATTTCAAATGAATATTTGTCTTACTCTTTTGGAGGAACACCCACTGTTGAGGACGTAGGAAGGTTGAAGAATTTTGTCAGAATCTCCTTTAGGAAGTAGCTTCGGATTCCCACTTCACTTGGAAGTCGCAGATTCCCACTTCGTTGGAAGTCGTCTATTCCCACTTCACTGTTGGAAGTCGCTCTGGAATTCGAGGAGTCGAAATTCGCCGGAGCCCAGTTCAGAACGGAGTCAGAACTTTATAGAGAGAGAGAGAGAGATCTTTCAGAAGAGAGAAAGATTCTTCGGATTGGTGTGTCTGAGAATGGACCCCTGGAGCGCTTTTTATAGCGCTCTGGAGGGTATTCTCGTCCGCCAATTCCAGCAGTTGCGACGGTTCGGACAGAACCGTCGCAACCGATCAACCGCCCTGTCGGTTTTCCGACAGCAGTTGGCGAACGGACGGATCTGTTCGCGCGGACGGACACCCGTTGGAGATTCGAAACCTTTCGCGGACCAACTGACCCTGATTCAAAAAGAACCAGGTAGGGAACCCAGGCCACGGACCACGGACCACGGACCACCGGACCACGAGCCACGAGCCACGAGCCACGGACCCGGACCCGGGCCCGGCCCGGCGCCGGCCGGCCGCCGCCGCCGCCGCCGCCAGCGGCGGCGCGCGTGCGCGCACGTACGTAAGTACGTGCATAGTTCCCTCCTTTTCGCGCGCGAAAACTCCAAGTACCCAAAGGGCACGCCCTTTGTTCTCATTTTTCTCTATTTATACCCCATGAGCTTCCAACACATGGCCAATGTGGGACTAAATGCTTGTAGCTAAATTTAGTCCCTTTTGGCTTTGAATTAGGCAATCTTTGGACTTGAATATCTCATTCATTCGAAGTCGGAATTGAACATGTAAATATACCACGTTCATCACAAATGGAAGGAGAACACACTCCAACCATCATCCGGTTGATTTGATCAACGGATCTCGCCATAATTCATCTCGAAGATTCAGCTTTATATTCTTCAATTCCAACAATCCCCCACAATGAATGGAGATTCAAGGAAATGACACACAAAGAGACTGACTCTATTGTGTAAGATACTTGAGAAAAGAAACTGCATAAGGATAGGTGAACTAGGTCTTGAACCTTCCATAGTGAAAGCTTTATTGGACTTACTGGCTAATCAGTGAACTAGGTCTTGAACTGTTAGCCGTTAGTGTAAGTCAAGTCAACAAGCTTCACACAGTAACTTTCCAAATCAACTTTGGTTCTCTGTTGTGTCCGTTTTGGCCCTGGACATTCTTGGTTTCAGAGAGTATCTTTAGGGAATAACAGCCTCCATAGAGATTCCCAAAGAGCCGACCCAACTCTATACTCACATAGGTGATGGACCTATTAAGAGTAGTCTACTCTACTCCACTTGTTTAGTAACAAGATATAGGCATCATTAAATGCGTTAAGCTTATCCTTAACCCACTTGTAGAAAAGCACTTATGTGCACCATAGGAATGGATTGGAGTCAAGCTCCCAAGTGCTTACTTGCTGAGTCAATCATAACTAGTTTTTCCTCTTGAACTTAGTCCGTGGGATCTCCAGTCGCTAAGTGAGGTTTCCATTAAGCTGACTCGGTAAGGTTAGGCTTTTAGACCCATTCCCCTTGATGCGCAGTTTATACGCTCTCCACTTAAACCTTTAGTAAGAGGATCCGCTAAATTATCCTTTGACGATACAAAGTCAATAGAGATAATTCCATTTGAGAGCAACTGCTTCACGGTATTATGTCTACGACGAATATGTCTAGACTTACCGTTGTATATCACATTTTGTGCCTTAGATATAGCTGCTTGATTGTCGCAGTGTATACATATAGCGGGCACTGGCTTTTGCCACAACGGTATATCTTCTAAGAATTGTCGAAGCCATTCTGCTTCTTCTCCAGCCTTATCTAAGGCTATGAATTCCGATTCCATAGTGGAACGGGCAATACATGTTTGCTTAGAAGATTTCCATGATACTGCTGCTCCTGCTAGAGTAAATACGTATCCGCTAGTTGATTTTGATTCCTCAGAATCTGCAATCCAATTAGCATCACTGTATCCTTCCAGTACAGGAGGATACTTTCCATATCTCAAGGCATATTCCTTGGTATGTGATACGTAACCTAATACTCGTAGTAGAGCGGTCCAATGTAGATCACTAGGGTTGCTAGTATATCTACTTAACTTGCTTACAGCGTAAGCAATATCGGGTCTAGTGCAATTCATTAAATACATTAGACTTCCGATAATCTGAGAATACTCCAACTGGCGTATTCCAGTTCCTGCATTCTTATGAAGGTGGACGTGTGGGAGAAAAGGATTTGTATTCTCTTTTATCCCATGATCCTTGAATCTTTCTATTATCTTATCCACGTAGTGAGATTGAGATAGACTGATTCCATCTGGTGTTCTAGTAATTTTAATTCCTAAAATTACATCAGCAACCCCCAGATCCTTCATATCAAAACAGTTGGATAACATTCTTTTAGTGGACTTAATAATCTCAATATTAGTCCCAAGTATCAACATGTCGTCTACATAAAGACAAACAATGATACATGCATCTCCAACTGTTTTAGTGTAAACACACTTATCGCATTCATTGATAGTGAATCCATCTTTGATCATGACACTATCAAATTTCTCATGCCATTGTTTGGAGCCTGCTTTAAACCGTATAAGGATTTTACCAATTTACACACCTTGTGTTCTTGGCCCTTGACTTTAAATCCTTCAGGTTGCTCCATATATATCTCTTCACTTAATTCACCATTTAAGAATGCAGTCTTGACATCCATTTGATGGATATCTAAGTTGTGCAATACTGCAATTGCAATTAACATCCGAATGGACGTTATTCTTGTTACTGGTGAATAAGTATCGAAGTAGTCAAGTCCTTCTATTTGTCGATAACCCTTGGCTACTAATCTAGCCTTGTACTTATCGATAGATCCATCGGGTTTTAATTTTCGTTTGAAAATCCACTTACACCCAATTGGTTTACTTCCAGGAGGCAAGTTTACCAATTCCCAAGTATGATTACTTAGTATGGATTCTATTTCGCTATTTATAGCTTCTTTCCACATTTGTGCTTCTGGGTTTGACATAGCCTCTTTAAATGTTTGAGGCTCGCTCTCAATAGCGTATGCTATGAAATCTGGACCAAAAGATTTTGAGATTCTAGATCTCTGACTTCTTCTTGGTTCAATTTCCGCATTTACATTTCGTTCCTCGGGGCTTTCGTCCCTGAATGCCATCTCGTGTGTTCTTTTCCCAGAAGTCTTATCTGCTTCCCGTTTGTACGGAAAGATATCTTCAAAAAACACAGCATCTCGAGATTCGATAATCATGTTTACATGAATATCAGGTATTTCTGATTTATGAACCAGAAACCTATAGGCACTACTATTCAAGGCATAGCCTATGAATACGCAGTCTATAGTTTTTGCTCCCAACTTAGTCTTTTTAGGTAATGGTGCTAGCACCTTTGCAAGGCACCCCCACATTTTGAGGTAATGGTAGGAAGGTGTCCTTCCATGCCATAACTCGAATGGTATAAGACCAAGTTTCTTGTGGGGTACTCTATTTAGAATATGATTTGCAGTTAATAGAGCTTCCCCCCACAAGTTCTGCGGAGCTCCAGAACTTACGAGCATGGAGTTAACCATCTTCTTCAAAGTTCTGTTTTTCCGTTCAGCAATTCCATTCTGCTGAGGAGTGTATGGTGCTGTAGTTTGATGTATTATACCAAAACTAGCACATAACTCACTAAAATCATTTGATTCATATTCTCCGCCTCTATCGGATTTTAGAATCTTGATTTTCTTGTTGAGTTGATTCTCAACTTCGGCTTTATATGTTGTAAACATATTTATTGCCTCATCCTTACTGTTCAAAAGATACACATAACAGTATCTTGTACAGTCATCGATAAAAGTAATGAAATACTTTTTACCGCCTCTAGTTGGCATAAACTTCAAGTCACATAGATCGCTATGAATTAACCCTAAAGGTTCTGTATTTCGATCTATTGAGTGAAATGAATTTTTAGCCAACTTGGCCTCAACACAAACCTCACACTTGCGAATTTCTTCCAAGTTGAGTTTAGGAATATATCCCAGATTAGACAAGTTTTTCAAAGACTTGTAATTTACATGACCTAATCTAGCATGCCACAGAATAGGAGACTCAAGCAAATAAACAGAAGATTTTCCTTTTATTAGCTTTGGGTACAAATACACGGACTTTTTATCAACCACTGCAACATTGGCTTTGAAAAGTCCATCTACAAGATAACCCTTTCCCACATACATCCCTCCCTTAGTAAGTACAAATTTGTCGGATTCAAATACAATTCTAAATCCTTTCTTACTAAGTATAGATCCGGAAATCAGATTCTTTCGGATGTCTGGAACATGAAGGACATCGTTAAGAGTAAGCTCTTTGCCCGATGTCCACTTCAGGATGACCTTGCCCTTTCCTTCAACCTTTGAGGAAGCTGAATTACCCATGAATAATTGCTCATCTTGCTCTAGCCTTTGATATTCTGAGAATAACAATTTCTCCGAGCAGATGTGCCTGGTAGCTCCCGTGTCTACCCACCAGTCTTTGTTATTGGTTGTCAGATTTACTTCTGACACCACAGCAGAAAGACTTGGTGATTCATGGTTGGTCATGTTGGCCTGTGGGTGGCTTTTCTTGTTCTTCTTTTGACGGCTGCGGCATTCATTTGCTTTGTGACCTTCTTTGTTGCAGATGTAACAGGTCCCTTTGAAGCGCATTGTTCTGCCGTCTTGAGCCTTGCCTTTGTACCCCTGGGAAGGCTTCTTCCTCTTCAAGCTTTTGGAAGTAGATGCTTTCCCCTTTGAGTCCTCGATCACATTTGCTTTTGCTTCGTAGGAGTTCTTGCTGCTCCTTTTCTCGGACTTGCGTTTGTCCTCCTCTATACGAAGCCTCACAATGAGATCCTTCAACTTTAGCTCCTTTCTCTTGTGCTTCAGGTAGTTCTTGAAGTCTCTCCACGCAGGGGGGAGCTTCTCCACGATGGTTGCAACCAGAAAAGTTTCAGGAAGAATCATACCTTCGGCCTCTATCTCGTGCAAGATAAATTGGAACTCTTGCACCTGACTGATGACAGTCTTGCTATCCACCATTTTGTACTCCAGAAATCGTCCAACGACGAACTTCTTGGTACCAGCATCTTCAGTCTTGTACTTCTTGTCAAGACTGGCCCATAACTTCTTTGCCGTAGTAATCGGACTGTAGACATTGTAAAGAGAGTCATCCAGTCCATTAAGAACATAATTTCGGCAAAGGAAGTCACCTTGTGTCCAAGCATCGAATGCAAGGACTGAATCCCGATCAGTTCCGGGTTCTGGTGGATCCTCCTGCAGGAATTTGGCCAGATGTAGAGTGGTCAAGTAGAAGAGCATCTTCTGTTGCCACCTCTTGAACTCTGTGCCATCAAACTTTCCTGGCTTCTCCGGCTTCGGGTTAGGAAGTGGAGTTGGCATCAAACCTTGGAGCGGTATGTTTGTTGCCTTGCTGGAGGTATCTTGATTTGTCTCAGACATTTTTTTCTGCAAGTTCAAGCAGAACAGAAGTGAGAAACATTAATTGTCTTAAGATTGTTGGGTATTCTGCTTAACAAGAATCAATCTGACAACTTATCAAGATCACTGAGATATCAACAATCTAATTGGCCAGGTCGGCAAATATCAGGTGGAAGGTTTTTCGTTCAATAGAACGTTCCTTAATTTAAGAACCACCTTTCAATTTCCTTCCTTGGTTTAAGCACCAATTAGACTGAATCCAAGTCAGTCACAATATACTGTAAAGTATATCCCCTGTATAAAGGATTTAATCCACTTATACAGTTTCACTTAGACTGAATCTAAGTCAATCTCGATATACTATAAAGTATATCCCCTGTATAAAGGACTTAGTCCACTTATACAGTAATTGAAGTGAGGTACGCTTACAGCGAATCTCCTTAAGACAATTACGTCCCCCGCACCGGTGCTTACGGGATAATGGACGCTGGTCTCCCAAGATACAACACTTCTTCACGGTATTTGGATAGCACTACCAAATCACCGTACGGTCGAACCGTAGTCAACCAGTACCTACACAGGATTAGCAAAACAGCGGTATAACGACAAATTTCAAATGAATATTTGTCTTACTCTTTTGGAGGAACACCCACTGTTGAGGACGTAGGAAGGTTGAAGAATTTTGTCAGAATCTCCTTTAGGAAGTAGCTTCGGATTCCCACTTCACTTGGAAGTCGCAGATTCCCACTTCGTTGGAAGTCGTCTATTCCCACTTCACTGTTGGAAGTCGCTCTGGAATTCGAGGAGTCGAAATTCGCCGGAGCCCAGTTCAGAACGGAGTCAGAACTTTATAGAGAGAGAGAGAGAGATCTTTCAGAAGAGAGAAAGATTCTTCGGATTGGTGTGTCTGAGAATGGACCCCTGGAGCGCTTTTTATAGCGCTCTGGAGGGGTATTCTCGTCCGCCAATTCCAGCAGTTGCGACGGTTCGGACAGAACCGTCGCAACCGATCAACCGCCGGACCAACTGACCCTGATTCAAAAAGAACCAGGTAGGGAACCCAGGCCACGGACCACGGACCACGGACCACCGGACCACGGACCACGAGCCACGGACCCGGACCCGGGCCCGGCCCGGCCCGGCGCCGGCGCCGCCAGCGGCGGCGCGCGTGCGCGCACGTACGTAAGTACGTGCATAGTTCCCTCCTTTTCGCGCGCGAAAACTCCAAGTACCCAAAGGGCACGCCCTTTGTTCTCATTTTTCTCTATTTATACCCCATGAGCTTCCAACACATGGCCAATGTGGGACTAAATGCTTGTAGCTAAATTTAGTCCCTTTTGGCTTTGAATTAGGCAATCTTTGGACTTGAATATCTCATTCATTCGAAGTCGGAATTGAACATGTAAATATACCACGTTCATCACAAATGGAAGGAGAACACACTCCAACCATCATCCGGTTGATTTGATCAACGGATCTCGCCATAATTCATCTCGAAGATTCAGCTTTATATTCTTCAATTCCAACATTTTCAATAAGAAAATCTTTTCGATGAAAAAGAATTGAACAAACTCTTCTATCAAGAAGATGACTTTGAAGATGAAGTTTACGATAGAGGGATGGGTATGGGTGAGACCACAAGCGGATGGCCAATTCTAATCCTAATAGGGGAGTAGGATTTTTTTTTTCTAATCATGATAGGAGAAGAGATTACTCAAGTCCTAATGAATATATGATGAAGATCGAGACACCTTTCTTTAGTGGGAATATTAATATCGAATTCTTTTTGGACAAGGCATATAAAGTGGAGAAATTGTTCGACTTGTCTTACGTCCACAAGAGAAGCATGTCAAGTTCGTAGCATACAAGCTCAAGGGAGGAGCAGTCACATGATGGGACCAATTACAAATCACAAGGAGACGCCAAGGCAAGCCAATCGTGTTGACATGAAGACATATGAAGCGACTCCTAAAAGGTAGATTTCTTCCACTCGATTATCAATAAATCCTTTATAATCAATTTCAACACTGCAAACAAGTTACAAGAACTAATGCGACGTACACGGAGCAATTCTATCGCCTCTTATCACGATGCAATCTATTCATGACGAAAGAACAACAAGCAGTAAAGTACATCAGCGATTTAAAGTATCCTATTCAAGAACGCGTGATCCTTCATGACGTTTTCTCCGTTGATAAAGCCCATAACAAGGCCATGAAGATCGAGAGGTTGTAAAATAAAGCTTCACCTTTTAAGAGTGTAGAAGAGAAGGCATCCAGTAGTAAAATAACTTAGCAGAGTTCCACATCAGGCGATCGACTTCCAGCCCATAGGTAACCGACACCCTTACAGTAAAACTAGTGACAACAATAGCCCCACTACAAAGGATAAGGAGAATTCATATGCCAAGTGTTGATCGAGTTTTCCTGCACACAAAATATGAATATTAGATCTGAGAATTAAAGGTGTGCGAGGTGCTCAATACTAATCCGCGGTAGCAAGGCTATGCGGGTCGTGATCCTCAGGGAGGGACTGCGATGGAAGCGTTAAGCAAGTTTCTCTAAAGTTTTTATCTTTTTTATTAGTTATGATGGTGGTATTTACAATGGGTGGTATTTACAGTGAAGTGGAAGAGAAGAATTTAGGAAGATGTGGATCTAAACTAAAGAAAGAAAAGAAAGAAAACACGTACAAACCTCTTCAACCTGCTTACCTTTGATCCGTGCGATGATTTACCTTTTCTCGGAAGACTTGCAAGTATGGCATATAGGATGTTCATCGCCATA
The DNA here is from genome assembly GCA_038442645.1 of Agave tequilana. Taxonomy (NCBI): domain Eukaryota; kingdom Viridiplantae; phylum Streptophyta; class Magnoliopsida; order Asparagales; family Asparagaceae; genus Agave; species Agave tequilana. The sequence continues at coordinate 84,954 of JAVJIF010032019.1, forward strand.
AGCCATCAAGGGATCTTCGTTGGCTAGGCAGTCTCGAAGCAGTTGGGTCTCATTGTTCACAAGGCATTAGAGAACACATAGAAGAAAGAAAATAGGAACATAGAAACACAAGAATAAACAAGAGATGAAAAACATAAAATAATAACAAAAACGAACCTTAAATGGATTTCATTAACAATGGAAGATAAGCGGGCTTATACCGCTGTCACCTCAGTACAAGCGAAGACTCCATCCTCCATGAAAGTTTCCTCCACTCTCAGTTACAAAGTTTACAAAATAAAAACGAAAATAAAATCTAACCTAAAAACTAAACCCTAGCTTTTGGCCCTTTGCTCGCCTCTGGACACTCTGTACGTTGCACTGCAGGGGGTATTTATAGGTGCAGAAGGAATCAGAGTCCCAATCGAAGTGGTCCACGAAAACTGGTCTCTGGATAAGCTCAAAGTGCCGCGGAATCTTGGATTTTGCCGCGGATTTGCGGCAATTTTGTGGAATCTGGCCACGCGCTTTGGCGCGTGGCCTCACCTGGTCCGTCCATCTGGGCGCTTTCTTCTGGAAGTATGATCCTGGCTCTCCATATTGGGATTTCGAGATAACTTAGTAATCAAGTTACCTTGATCTCAATTATCCCAAATCTTTTATCACGAATTTCCTTCTTATTTTTGGCTTTTATGCTCATCCTGCAAGAGTTTAGGGTTGGGTAGAATTCTATCCTTCCCTCATCTTTAATAATTGCAACTTTAGCCCTTGTATATTTGCACTTTAACAATCTGATATTTGCACTTTGACTCTTGGGCTTCAAATATGGGCTTGGATCTGGGCTTTTGGGCTCTTTAAGCTTTATTTATTGTTAAAATAATAATTCGAGGTCTGCACACAATAAATTACAAATTATTAATAAATGTGCAGAATTAAATGAATAAATATGAAAATGTGATGGTAAATATGATGATAAAAATGCACTTTTGACTACCAATCACCAAGCTAGATGTTGGAAAGTATTATAGGTGTAGTGAACCCAGATACAAGTTCAATGAGTGTCTAAGAAGAAGACAAGTCAACATAGCGGACTATGAGAATGAAGACGAAGTGAAAATTGAGAACGAGAGGAAAGATTCCAACTAAGCCGAAAAGCATAGAGAATCAGTCACCTGCGTATAGTGGTTGTTATGCAATCAAAAGGCCCTCAACACTTCACAACAACGTCAAACCTTCTACTCAAGGTATTCAGTCAAAAACAAGGTGTGCAACCTCGTCATCAACAATGGATGTTGTGAGAACATCATTTTTAGTGTATTGGTGGACTACTTGAAACTAGATACGGAACCATATCCTCACCCTAACACTATTGGGTGGGTCAAGAAAGGCTCCTCCATCAAGATAATGGATCTCTATCATGTCTCTATTTCAATTGGCAAGTTTTATCAAGATTACATTGCTTATGATGTTGTCGAAATGGATGCATGTCACATACTTTTTGGTAGACCATGGCAACACTATGTCGATGCTACCCATCGAGGTAAGAAGAACATCTACATGTTCATTTGGGAGGGCAAGATGATCACCATGAAGCCTATTCTACCTGTTCCAAAGCCGGCAAAAGAAGAGAGGCCAAAGTTCATATCCATATGCAACCAAGGCGCGTTCTTGGTGAAATCAAAAGAGATGAAGAAAAAGTTTACTTTGGTGGACAAAGAAAAAGTCATTCTATCCATTGAAGTTACTGAAAAGACGAAGCTCATGTTGGAAAAGTTCAAAAGAGTTATTCATGTGAGCTTCGAGAAGGACTATCACCCATGAGGGATATCCAACACCATATTGATCTTATTCCTGGAGCAAGTCTACCTAACCTTTCACACTACCGGATGAATCTCAAGGAGAGCAAAGTTCTAAGGGAGAAGGTCAAAGAGTTGATACACAAAAGACACATTAGAGAGAGAATGAGTTCGTGTGCGGCACCGGCCCTTTTGATACCAAAGAAGGATGAAAGTTAGCACATGTGCGTAGATAGCCAAGCCATCAATAAGATCATTGTTAAATATTGATTTTTCATACCTCATCTTGATGATTTATTGGATCGATTGGGAGGATCATGCATGTTTTCGGAGATCGATCTAAGGAATGGCTACCCTCAAATTCGCATTAGGTTAGAAGATGAATAGAAGATGACGTTCAAGACTCTAGAGGGATCATATGAGTGGATAGTCATGCCTTTTGGACTATCTAATGCCCCTGACACTTTCATGAGATTGATGAACCAAGTATTGAAGCTATTCTTGAAAATTTCATGGTTGTCTACTTTGACGACATTCTTATCCACAATTCGAGTGAAGATGAATATATACAACACCTACGAGAGGTGTTGATGGTGCTACAAGACAATAGTTGTATATTAACTTGAAGAAGTGCAGCTTCATAACTAGCAGCTTGATATTCTTAGGGTTTGTAGTTAGCTCTCAAGGAATTCATGTTGATGAAGATAAGATAAAGGCAATACGAGAGTGGTCCACATTTAAGAATGTCATAGAGGTAAGGAGTTTTCATGTTTTAGATACTTTCTACTAACGTTTCATCTAAAATTTTAGTAGTTTGGTGGCACTTATCACTGATTGTTTGAAGTAGAAAGGTATTTTTCTCTGGACCGAGGTGGTCGATGAAGCTTTTGCACTAATCAAAGATAAGCTTACCAATGCCCCATATTTGTTTTTTCCTGATTTTGAAAAGGTGTTCGAACTAGAGTGTGATGCTTGTAGAGTTGGCATTGGAGAAATTCTTTAGTAAGAGAAGATGCATATTGCTTTTCTAAGTGAAAAGTTGAATGAAGCAAGGTAATATTAATCTACTTACGAGAAAAAATTGTATGTAGTGTATCGTTCTTTGAAGACTTGGGAGAGCTATCTTATAACTTGTGACTTCGTACTTTATTCGGACCATCAATCGCTCTAACATTTCAAAAATCAAAGGCATATCAACAAGATGCATGCAAGATGGACATATTAGTTTGAACAATTCAACTTGTTATATGACACAAAATCGGTGTTGACGATAAAGTTCCTGATGCATTGAGTAAGAGAGCCTCATTATTGGTTTCTTTACAAAGTAAGATCATTGGCTTTAATTTCTTGAAGGAGTTATATTAGAAATTTGGGAAAAGTCTTCGACGAAGCAACTGCACAAGGCTATCATATTATGGAAGATTTTCTTTTTAATTCAAGGACTTCTTTGAGAGAAAAGATCATTCAAGATTTGTATGGAGTTGAGCTTGGAGGACACTTTAGAAGAGACAAGACTAAGGTTAGTCTTAAAGAGAGGTATTATTAGCCTCAATTGAGAAAAAACATGGCTATAATTGTGAGCAGTTGTTTGATTTGCCAAGTTGTTAAAGGACAAACTCAAAATATAGGTTTATATTGTTGGCCCAAGGTTACAATCACCCGATTTATTGAGTTTGATGATTACAAAACATATATAGTTATTTGTACTAATATTTTTAATGTTTAAGTGTGTTTCAGGGTTCTAAGGATCATAGAGTGTTCTTCCCTGAAGGAAGATTATTTTGACTCAAGTCGGTTCATTTCGGGTTCAAAATAATCAAGCTATTCAAGATCACTTATGGAGAAGCCCATTTGAAGACTTTGTAGTCACCTAGAACCTATGTAAGACTTAGTTTGTTAAAGAATGAGGCTGTGTTAAATTGGCTCAAGCAAACACACACATTTTCCAAAATACGGTTTTTGTTTTTGGTTTTTGATTTAAGTTCATGCTTTGATATTTATACATGATTCAAAATTTTTATGAATTTTATATCTTGTCTATATCATGTATACCTACCTTTTCAGCATGATACTTAGTCATATATCCTTACAAAATTAATTTGAAAATTTTCCAAAGTTCAAAATATTTCCTATAAAAATTCTGTTTCAGGCCTGATGGTCGACCGGGCCGGTCGACCGGTCCATTCCAGGCCTGACCGGTCGACCGGGCCAGTTGACCGAGCCTTGTGATCAGGGCGTGCATGTTTTGTGCACGTCTGTCGGTCGACCGACCGGTCGACCGACTGGAAGCAGCTTGCTCTCTGTTTTTGGTCGGTCGACCGGGTTGGTCGACTGACAGTTCAAAGTGAAAATTTTCTTTAGCTGTCGGTCGACCGACCGGTCCACCGAGTCCAACGGCTAGTTGGCCAATTGGACTGCTGGTCGACCGGGCCAGTCGACCGACAGCCGCCAGCAGCCATAACGGCTAGTTTTAAGAGATTTCTTTTTGGGATTTGATTGGGATCCGTGTGTCAGCTAGTTCTGAATTTTTTGCAGCTATTTTCTGACCTATTAAGCTAGATTTAATCATGTTTAGATCTCCTCTAAGCCCTATAAATAGAGGGGATTGGTCACTTGCAAAACATAAGAAAAATACCTAGTTTTCAAGTTTCCAAAAGAAAGAAAAAGTTTTCAAGAGCTCTCAATTCTCTTTGTGCATTCTTAGTTTCTTATTTTCAATTGTTTTTCAAGCAAATTTTCTTCACAACTGAATTTGTTTTCTCACTACACTTCTTGAGCCAAATATCCTCCTAATTCTATAAGGAAGTTGTAAAGAGAAGTTTGTGATCCCTTGTTGATCACTTGGTTACTTGTTCTTCTTGTGTGAGATCCCTCTTCGGTAGAGGATTGTAATTGGTGGAGTTCGGTACTTCGGTCTTCGGTAGACCTTTGTAATTCCTCGGTGGATATAGTGGAAACCCTTCACGGCGGTGAAGGTGGGGAGTAGAGCGGTGGCTCGAACCTCGAAACAAACCCTTTGTGTTTGCGATTGATTTCTATTCTTTGCTACTCTTTATTGCTTCATTCCTAGCTTGTGATATTGCTCTTTATTCCTAGCTATTGTTATATCTTGTGTGCACTTCACTATTGCATCCATTTCATTTCTTGCTAAACTGTCGATCAATACTCATACAACAAGATTGCAATACGCACCTCAAACTCTTATCTAGAGGAATCACGAGGAAGGAGTTCAGAGCCCTTCACCGGGTATTCGGCTTCTAGTCTTGTTTTGGGTGATCGTTGCATCATATATTCATACTTGTTTAAAAAGATCATTAGATTAGCATTAACACCTATTCACCCCCCCCTCTAGGTGTTTTTCATATATATGCTCTTATAATTTGTCTCCAAAGATAGTAATGAAGATTTAAGCATGAATTTCGTATTGGGACTTTCTCGCACACAAAAAAAGTGGATCCCATCTTCGTTGTGGTTGATCGATTTTCAAAGATAGCACACTTTATTTCTTGTCTGAAGACTTCTGACAAATCGCACGTGACAAAGTTATTTTTTCAATAGGTTGTGTGATTGCATGTTTGTGCCAAGTTTCATTATTTCGGATTAGGATAGTAAGTTCTTAACTACTTTTTAGACTACTCTATAGAGCAGATTTGACACATCATTGAAATATAGTAGCATGGCGCATTCTCAGACTGATAGATAAAAGTTTTCAACCGCACTTTAGGCAACTTAATGAGAAACATATGTGAAGACAAGCTAAGAGCATGAGATCAAACTTTACCTCAAGCGGAGTTTACTTACAAGAACACATACTACAGTTCAATGGATATGTCACCTTTTGCTATTGTTTATAGGAAGATACCTCATCATCTCTAAGACTTAGCCAAGCTATTGGAGAGAAGTTTAGTAGTGCAGCTAATGCCATGCCTGAACAAGTTCTTGATATTCAAGAGTCAGTTCAATCGCTAGAGATATCTAATGCGAAGTACAAGGCAACAACTGATAAGAAGAGGCGAGAGAAAGTCTTCAAGGAAAGAGACATGATGATGGTGTATTTGAGAAGAGAGAGAATTCCTGTTGGATCCCATAACAAGTTGAAACTAAAGAAGTATGTGCTATTCAAGATCGTGAAAAAGATCAGTGATAACGCTTATGTCGTAAATCTTCCAAGCAATATGGAAATGTCCAGAATATTTAATATGGTTGATCTCTATAATTATCACCCTACCGAATAGCTCTTACAAGATTATAACTCGAGGACAAGTTATCTTAAAGAGAGAGGGACAGATGTTGGAGATCTATAGTTCTTGATCGACCACCCGGTCGACCCAGAAAGCAAATGGAAACTGCCGGTTGATCGACCGATCAATCAGCCAGAAAGTAAAAAAGAGACCAGAAAATTGAATCTCTTAGCCGGTTGATCGCCCGGCCGACTGGCAATATAAATTTAACTAAGCGGTGAACCCCCTGGTCGACCGCCCGTCACATATTGGCTATTTCAGATTTTGTTTAGGTTTTGATTTTCAGATCTGTTTTGAATTCTAATTTATTTTGTTTCTCTTTATTTATTTTTAGCTTCTTAGTTAGGGTAGACTCCTACTTTTTGAGCCTATTGAAGGCCATTGAATCTTTGTAATTTGATTCATTAAATTTTGATTATCAATAAAATTGACTTATTTCTCATCAATTGCTCTGGATCAGAGTTGTCTATCTTTGTTGTGGATTCAAGTTGGTTTGCTCATAGATTCGAGTATTATCCTACCTAAATGTTCGTTTCAGGGTTCATTGGCACTATAACGAGATCTAACCGGCATCTTCGCTTTCTTGTCCGTGTCAAGTTGCTAATCACTTATACAAGAGTAAATTAAATCGAGCCAGTGAGATCTAGCTCACAGCTAAAAAAGGGTGGAAGAGGATTGTGCGGAGCCATAAGTTCAAGTCCCAGCTACGATCTTTGTTCAAAAAAAAGAGAGTAAATCAAACCTCCAAAGCTTCTATTTGCCAAAAGGATAGAACAAAAAACATATATTCCCTTATTTATATCTTTTAGAAGCGTGTGTCACATCTTTGAATGTGTGTTATGATCGAGATGAATGAAATTAGACAACACTGTTTCTCTTGAAAAAATAAAAAACCAACCAATCGAAGTTTATAGATATATATATATATATATATATATATATATATATATATATATTATAGAGAGAGACTTGTGTCCTTCCAAAAGGATTTGAGCCCGAACCTTTTCAACTCAAATATAACCCTCTGACATTCGAATATAAGATCCATTCCATTGAAGTTGATCTATATTATTTCAAGTATCTATAAATCAAAAATCAAGTGTTTTAAATACTTTTTGTTCATCCATCAAGTGGCGCAAAATTGACGGCCGAAAGTAGTGAGTTGGTTAGATCTATGTCTTTAGACATATAAATTCTCGATCCGACCATTTGATTATAATCCAAACATTTAAAACCCCCTACAAACTAATTTTTGTTAGGTTTCAAATGTTCTATACCGTTAAACTAATTAACTCAGTATTTAGGCTGTCCATTTTTCTCTACTTGATCCATAGGCAAAAAATATTCAAAACACTTAATTTTTGGTTAATACATATTTGAAATAATATAGATCAACTTCAACAGAGTGGATCTTGTATTCGAATGCCAGATGTTGGTATTTGAGTGGGAAGGATTCGACTTCAAATCCTTTTAGAAGGACACAAATCTTTCTCTATATATTTATATACAGAGAGAGAGAGAGAGATAGACTTGTGTCATTCTGAAAGGATTCGAGCTGAATCCTTCCCATTCAAATACAACCCTCCGACGTTCGAATACAAGATTCACTCCGTTGAAGTTGATCTATATTATTTCAAGTATCTATAAACCAAAAATCAAGTATTTTGAATACTTTTTGCCTATGCATAAAGTAGGAAAAAAACGGACGGCCTAAATAGTGAGTTGGTTAGTTTAACAGTGTAGAACATTTGAAACCTAACAACAATTGGTATGTAGGGGTTTTTAAATGTTAAGATCATGATCAAATTGTTGGCCCAAGATTACAATCACCCGTTTTAGTGTGTTTTGATGATCACAAAACATATATAGTTATTTGTACTAATCATGTTTGTTGTTTTAGTGTGCTTCAGAGTTCTAATGATTCTAGGAGCATTCTTCCCTAAAGGAAGGTGTTTTTGACTAAAGTCACCTCATTTCGGGCTCAAGTATCAAGTCTTGTAAGATCACATATGGAGAAGCCCACTTGAAGACCTTGTAGTCAATTAGAACCAATGTAAGAAATAGTTTGTTAAAGTTTGAGGTTGTAGAATATTGGCTCTAGGACACACACACACATTTTTCCAAAAATACAGTTTTTAGTTTTGATGTTTTGTTTAATGTTCATGCCTTGGTCTCTATACATGATTCAATGTTTACAAATTTTATATCTTATTTATATCATGTATTTCTATCTTTCCAACATGATACTTAGTAAAATTTTCCTACAAAAATTATTCTGAAAATTTTCAAAGTCCAAAATTCCTCTCAGTTTTTTTTGTGTCAGGCTGGACCGGCCGACCGGATCCTGTGTCCTGGACGTGCACGCTCGTGCACGTCTGTCGGTCGGCCGACCGACCGAAAACTTCTGCTCTCTGTTTTTTGTCGGTCGGCCGACCGGTCGACCGCCTTCACAAAACTGTATTTCCTTTTTGAGGCCGGTCGGCCGACCGGTCGACCCGGGCCCAACGGCTATATGCCAGCAGGGCTGACGGCCGACCGGGACGGTCGACCGCCAAGCCTGCCAGAGCCCAACGGCTCTTTCCTCTTTGGTGCAAATCTAAAATCTGTTTTAGACTGTTTTTGTGGCAGATTTTTTCTAGTATTGTGGATTATTTTCTGATCAAATAAGCTTAAATTAAATAAGTTTTAATCCCTTCCTCTCTCTATAAATAGAGGAGATAGGTCTCTTGCAAAGACACCAAGAAAAATTCCTAGTTTACAAGTTTTCAAAAGAAAGAAAAAGTTTCAAAGCTCTCAATTCTCTCTTGCATTTTTGGCCTTTATTTTTCAGTTGTGTTCTCAAGCAAGTTTCATTTACAACTGAGTTTGTTTTTCTCACTACACTTCTAGAGCCAAAATTCCCATCCTCATTCTATAAGGAAGTTGTAAAGAGAAGGTTTGTAAGAAGTTTGTGATCCTTTTGGTGATCACTTGGCTACTTGTTCCTTCTTCTTGTTCTTGTTGAGATACCTCTTCGGTAGAGGTTTGTAAGTGGTGGAGTTCGGTACTCCGGTCTTCGGTAGACCTTGTAAAGTCCTCGGTGGATAGTGGAAACCCTTCACGGCGGTGAAGGCGGGGAGTAGAGCGGTGGCTCGAACCTCGAAACAAATACTTTGTGTTTGCGATTGATTTTCTCTTTGCTCTCATTACTCTTACTTTCTTGCTTGTGTTATTGTTATTCTTTCATACCTTGTGATATATCTTGTGTGCATTTCATTATTGCTTCAAATTCATTTCTTATTACATTGTCGATCATCACTCATACAATAAGATTGCAATACGCACCTCAAACTCATATCTAGAGGAATCACGAGGAAGGAGTTCAGAACCCTTCACCGGGTATTCGGCTCTTTGTCTTGTTTTGAGTGATCGTTGCATCATTCATACTTATTTGTTTTAAAAAGATTGTTAGATTAGCATATACACCTATTCACCCCCCCTCTAGGTGTTTTCAATTAGTATCAGAGCTTAGATCTCTAGGCTCTTGGCTTAACAACCTTAGAGAGATCCTTTATTTGCTAATCACCACATTCATTTCATACTCTTTCACTTAGTAAAAATGGCCGATGGAATTAAGACCCCCCAAAGTTTGATGGCCTTAACTTTCCCATATGGAAGGTTAAGATGACCGTTTTCTTGCAATCCCTAGGAAGCCGGGTTGCAAAGGCGGTGACCAAACCATTTAGTGCACCCACCGGTGATGAGTCCACTTGGTCCGAAATTGAGACCAAAGAATTTGATGCTAACTCTAGAGCACACTATGCATTACTTCAAGTACTTAATGATGATGATATTGCTAGAGTAATACATTGTAAATCCGCATTTGAAATTTGGTCACATTTGCTTGTTACACATGAGGGGACCTCACAAGTGAAGAAGGCTAAGATAGACCTTCTTCGGTCCCAATATGAGAATTTTTCTATGAATGAAAATGAAACCATAGATGATATGGTTACTAGATTTACCAAGATTACTAATGGACTTTCTTCTCTAGGTGATGGTATTGACAACGACCAAAGAGTAAGGAAGATCATCCGGGCGCTTCCTCCTTCATGGGAAGTCAAAGCAACTACCTTGAAGGAACTCAATGACAAGGAGGAGATGGAGCTTATAGGTCTCATTGGGAACCTCAAAACCCATGAGATGGAGAGAAAAGCAAGGGAGGAAATGGCTCCCTCCAAGAAGAAAGCTATTGCCTTCAAGAGTCAATCCTCACACTCTGACGAAGACGATGAAGAAGAAGATGACGAAGAGCTCTCACTTCTTGTTAAGAACGTTCGGAGGATGTATAATAAGGCAAAGTTCCAAGGAAGAAGGAGATGGTAAGGAGGTAAAGAAGAAAAGAAGATTATTTGCTTCAATTGCCAAAGACCGGGCCATATTGTGGCGGAATGTCCGGATAAAGTCAAGCCTTCTACCTCCAAGAAGCCTTACAAGAAGAAAGCATTGAAGGCTACATGGGATTCCGAGAGTGAATCCGAGGAGGAAGTTGACACCGCCAACATGTGCTTCATGGCTAATGAAAGCACAAGTAAGGTAACCCCTTCCACTTCTTTTAATGATGAGCTTTCCATGGATGAATTAGGAGAAGCATTTGTAGAACTCTCACATAACTATGATGTTCTTAAGAAAAAATATTTAAATATGAAAAAGAAAAATGAGTCTCTTAATCATCATGTTTTTACTCTTATTAAAGAAAAAGATGAATTATCTTCTACTTTAGTTTCCACCCAAAAAGATTTTGACAACTATAAGATTTCTTGCAAAGGTAAGTTTCCACAAGTTAATGAAAATGAGATTTCCATGCTTAAAAAGAAAATTGATTCTTTAGGAGTAGTTTTGAAAAAGTGTGAATTTGATAAGAATAGACTTGAGGCTATGTTTCCTAAGAAACAAGCTTCTAAGAAACAATCTCATGCTCATGTTCATGCTCATGCTCATGTTCATACCTCACAACCTTTACATCATGCCAAACCCCCCAAACATGCTCACACTTCACACACACATCATGCATTCATGTATGGTAAAGTGTTTTCATGTTCATATTGTGGTCGTAAAGGTCACTTAGTTAAGTTTTGCTATGATAGACTTAATGCATCTCATCATAATGTTTGGGTTCGAAACATTAACTTTCAAGGACCCAAGAAAATTTGGGTACCAAAGTCAATGAATTTGCTAAATGATGTAGGTACTTTCCAAGGCGCAACGACGTAAAGGGTTGTGGTATCTTGATAGTGGTTGCTCAAGACACATGACTTGGGATATCAACAACTTTGCAACCCTATCAAGATACCATGGAGGTGGCACCGTCACCTTCGGAGATGATGCCAAGGGTAAAATAATCGGTATTGGTAATGTTAAACTTAGTACATCCCCTTTAATAGAAAATGTTGTTTTAGTTGATGGACTCAAGCATAATCTCTTGAGTATTAGTCAACTTTGTGATAAAGGTTTTGATGTTGTTTTTGATAACATAGCATGTAGAGTTTTTGATAGACAATCTAAGACATATATATTTTTCGGTTTTCGTGAAAGCAATATGTACATGATTGACTTGTCTAATATGTCTTGCAATATTACTTGTTTGAAAGCCCTCGATGATGACTCTTGGTTATGGCATAGAAGATTAGGCCACATTTCTTTTGACCATCTATCTAGGTTAAACAACAAGGATATGGTGAAGGGTATTCCTTACTTGAACTTTGAAAAGGACCGCGTTTGCGACGCGTGCCAACTTGGGAAACAAACCAAGTCCTCTTTCAAAGTCAATTAAGGATATCATGACATCACATCCCTTGGAGTTGATCCATATGGATTTGTTTGGTCCTACTCAAACTAAAAGTCTAAGTGGGAATCGTTTTGCATTTATTTTGGTTGATGATTTTTCGCGTTTTACATGGGTTTTCTTTTTAGAGCACAAAAATCAAGCCTTTTCATATTTTCAAGCCTTTAAGAAAAGAGTTGAAAAGGAAAAAGATTCTTCAATTTTAAGAATAAGAAGTGATAGAGGTGGTGAATTCATTAACCTACCCTTTATTACTTTTTGTGAAGAACATGGAATTAAGCATGAACTATCTTGTCCTAGAACTCCACAACAAAATGGAGTAGTTGAACGGAAAAATCGGACATTACAAGAGATGGCTAGGAGAATGATTAGTGAATACGATCTTCCACATTATTTGTGGGCCGAGGCCGTTAATACATCATGCTATATATCAAATCGTGTTTTCTTATGCAAAAATACTTCAAAAACATCTTTTGAGATTTATTTTTCTAGAAAGCCAAATGTTTCTTACTTTAAAGTTTTTGGATGCAAATGTTTTGTTTTAAATACAAAAGACAATTTGGGAAAAATTTGATGCTAGGTCTTATGAAGCAATCTTTGTAGGTTACTCAAATACTAGTAAAACTTATAGAGTTTTCAATAAGTCATTTTTAACTATTGAAGAGTCTATACATGTAAAATTTGAGGAATCTAATGTGTTTGTTAAGAATGTTGTAGAAATAGATTCTTTACATGAAGACATGGAGAAAGTCACTTTGAAGGATTCATCTACTATTGAAGACATGCCAAAGGATGATGAAGGAAGTGCAACTAAGGATCAAGAGGCTCAAGAAAATGAAATTCAAAGAATTGAAGTGGAGCCTACTCAACAACTTCCAAAGGATTGGAGATACAATCCACATCATCCCAAGGACCTTGTTTTAGGTGAAGTATCTCAAGGGGTAACTACTTGTTCTCAACTTCATGACTTTTGTGGACACTATGCTTTTATTTCTCATGTTAAACCCAAAAGCATCCTCGAAGCCGAGGCAGACTCATATTGGTTGCTAGCCATGCAAGAGGAACTCAATCAATTTGAGCGCAACCAAGTTTGGCACCTTGTTCCTAGGCCCCACGATAGACCAACAATTGGTACTAAGTGGATCTTTAAGAACAAGTTGGATGAGTCGGGTAACGTTGTTAGGAATAAAGCTAGGTTAGTTGCCCAAGGTTACACTCAAATCGAAGGTATCGATTTTGATGAAACCTTTGCACCCGTAGCACGGCTTGAAGCCATACGGATGACACTTGCATTTGCATCATATAAAGATTTTAAGCTTTTTCAAATGGATGTTAAAAGTGCTTTCTTAAATGGATTTATTGAAGAGGAGGTGTATGTTGAACAACCCCCGGGTTTGTTGATCCTACACATCCGGATTTTGTTTTCAAACTTGACAAAGCTCTTTATGGTTTAAAACAAGCCCCTAGGGCTTGGTATGAAAGGCTTTCTTCATTTTTAATCTCAAATGGTTTTAAGAAAGGAAAAATTGATACAATTTTGTTTACAAAACATGTAAAAAATGGTATTCTTATTGTGCAAATTTATGTGGATGATATCATTTTTGGTTCTACTAATGAAACCCTTTGCCAAGCTTTTGAATCATGTATGAAGGAAGAATTCGAAATGTCTATGATGGGTGAGCTCAACTATTTCCTTGGTCTCTAAATCAAGCAAAGAAAGGATGAGATCTTCATCAATCAAGCCAAGTACACAAAAGAACTTATCAAGCGATTTGGACTTGAAGGAGTTAGAACTAGCAAAACTCCCATGGCAACAACCACCAAGCTTGACAAGGATGAACAAGGTAAAAGTGTAGACATTAAGTTTTATCGTAGCATGATTGGTAGTTTATTGTATTTGACGTCTAGTAAGCTGGATATTATGTTTTCTGTATGTCTTTGTGCTCGTTTTCAATCATGTCCTAAGGAGTCTCATTTAGTAGCGGTAAAACGCATTATTAGATACCTTAAGGGCACAATTGAAATGGGTTTGTGGTATCCGAAAACCGGACTATTTGAAATGAAGAGTTTTTCGGATGCCGACTATGCGGGTTGTAGGGTAGATAGGAAGAGTACAAGTGGAACATGTCAATTTCTTGGTAATTGTCTTGTTTCTTGGTCTTCCAAAAAGCAAAATTCGGTAGCCCTTTCAACCGCCGAGGCGGAGTATGTTGCAGCCGGAGCTTATTGTGCACAAGTTTTTTGGATGAAACATACTCTCCTTGAATATGATTTGCATTTTGATCATATTAAAATATTTTGTGATAATACTAGTACTATTCATATGACTAAAAATACAAATCAACATAGTAAAACTAAGCACATTGACATTAGATATCACTTTCTTAGAGATCATTATGAGAAAGGTGATATTGATATTGATTATGTTTCTACCGAGTTTCAACTTGCCGATATTTTTACAAAACCTCTAGACTATGCTAGATTTTCATTTATTTGTGGTGAGTTGAATGTATGGATTATAGATTCTTGAAAGAAAATTTTCTTACTTTTTTTACCCTTTTTGATGTATGACAAAAAGGGGGAGAAATAGTTAGTTTTGAAGAGTTTTATGCACTTGTATTTTGTTTTTGTGCATTGTGTTTTGTATACTTTTTATGCTTTATGTATATAGCCATTCTTTTTTTTTATACATAATCATTCTTTTATACATAGCATAATTTGAGGGGGAGCTTCCATGCTCTTTCCCCATGTTTAAAATGACTATATGTTTTGTCATCATCAAAAAGGGGGAGATTGTTGGCCCAAGGTTACAATCACCCGTTTTAGTGTGTTTTGATGATCACAAAACATATATAGTTATTTGTACTAATCATGTTTGTTGTTTTAGTGTGCTTGTAATACCCTGTTCCCGGAATACGTACTTAGTTGCGTATTCAGATTTTCCGATCGTATTTTTTTCGATTTGTTTCCTGTATTTATTCTGTATTATGAATTCCTTTTATGACTGTTTTGTCTTGGATTTGGATTCGTGGATTCGGAGTCAGCCCTAGTCTGAACCGAAGGCCCGATCCTAGAATATTACTCGATTTGGTCTTTTTACTATTCCGATTTAACCGATTTTAGTTTTAAATATCATTTTCCATTATTATATATTTTCTATGATTTTCTAGATTTTTCTGGAATTAAAATGAATTTCTTCAAAACCGGTGTCGGCCAGTGCCGCTGACCGATTCCTGGATTTTTAATTCTCAAACTGTTTAGAATTTCATGATGGTCCTTTAGACTTTATCTTTTAGAATTACATTTCTTACTTACATTCTTTTTCTGAGGATTTTATGATTTTATGGAAATTCCTTCGGAGTCGGTAGGTAACTGATTCCAGGATTTTTAGTTTACAATCGGGAATTTCTGAATTCCGCTTTCACTTTACGTCTTAAAATCATGTTTTCTTCTTTAATGCATTTTCTGGGATTTTTCGGAATTTATCAAAATCCGGCCGACCCGGTGTAGACCGGTATCGGCGTTTGGCTTCCGGATTTTTAATTTGAAAATGAGATTTTATTTTGGAAAACCGATTTCATATTATTCATCAGGATGACGTTTTCTACCTCCGGGTATTTTTGGGGATTTTTCGGAGACAGTCGATTTTTCAACCTTATTATTATATTATTATTTTTTTAATCTTTCTTTCTTTCTTTTCCTTTCTTTTCCTTCCCTTTTTCCACCAACTTCCACACACTTCCATTTTCTCCACCTCATCAACAAATATCTCCACCTCACCATCTCCCATCAATCCTTTCTCCTTTTCTTTTTCTTTTCTTTTTCTTTTTCTTTATTTTCTTTCTTCCTTCCCTTTATCTTTTCCCTTTTTTCTTTTTCTTTTCTTTTTCCTTTTCTTTTTCTCCTTCTTCTCCCTGGCGCCAACGACAGCCGCACCTCCTCCTCTTCCTTCTTCTTCCCCAAATTCTCTCCCTCTCTCCCTTCACCTCTCAATCTCTCCCTCAATCCTCTCTCTCTATCTCCTCCTCCTTCTTCTCCACTCCTCAATTTCCCCCGTCTCTCTCTCTCCTCTTCCCGCGAGATCCGGCCATCTCCACCTTCGCCGGCCTCGCCTCCCTCCTCCGGCGCTGCCCCGGCGAGGGCAGACCGCCGCCGGCGCAAGGCCGGCGGCCTTGGGCGCGACCAGGGGGCCTGAGGCCCCCTGTGCGCGGTTGTGGAGGGGGCAGCAGCCCCCTCCTTTTTCTCGTTGGGGTGGCCGGCGCCACCCCAGTCCGGGCGCCGCCGGCGCCCTGCCGGCGGCCGTGGGCGGCCAGGGGCCCGCCTGGGCCCCTGCGCCAGTGCTGGAGGGGGGCAAAGCCCCCCTCTTTCTCTGCTGGAGGGGGCGCAGCCCCCTCCTTCTCTCTGTTGAGGGGGCGCTGCCCCCTCTTCTTTTCTGCCGGCGGCCAGCGCCGCCCGGCGCCGCCCTGGCCGGCGACCGGCTGAGCGCCCCCAGTGGGGGGGGGCGCTGTGTGCGGGAGCAAGGGGGCAAAACCCCCCTTCTCTATTTCTCTCCTCTCTCTCTCTCTCCTGGACTCTCCCTCTCTCTCTCTTGGATCCCTCTCTCTCTCTCTCCTGTTTCTCTCTCCTCTCTCTTTCTCTCTCCTCTCTTTCTCACTCTAGCTCTCTCTCTCTCTCTCAACCACACCCTCTCTCTCTCTCTCCTGATTCTCTCTCTCTCATCATCTCTTCTCTCTCTAGAAATCTCCTTTCTCTCTCTAGATTTCTCTCTCTTTCTCTCTCTTCACTTTCTCTCTCCTGCTCCCTCTCTCTCTTCACCACAACCACCACCACAACCCTCCTTTGGTTTTGGACCGTAGCTTCCTTCGTCGATCGTGTCGCCGTGGATCCATTTGGCGATATTGTCAACCTCGATCCTTCCGAACACGTAGAGCTTCCAATCACCGATCTAGGTGAGTATTCCTACTCACCAAGACTTGTCTAATTCTTTGTATATTCATGTATCCATATCATATAGGTTTGTATCTTCGTAAACATGCTATTTGATTATCAAACCCAACCCTAGAAATCTGTTCTATTTGCTGTTTCCAGTCGACTAGTCGACTTGACCTAGGACCTAGTCGACTAAACCATCTGTTATTGAAACGTAACCTTTCTGATTACACAGTCGACTTACCCTAGTTCCTAGTCGACTTGAACCCTTAGTCGACTACACTTTTGACCCTAGTCGACTAACTCTTCCTGAATCAGAAAACCCCAACTCTCGGCTCCAGTCGACTTATCACAAACCCTAGTCGACTTGAACCCCCTAGTCGACTAACCCTTCTCCCTAGTCGACTCCTGAATCAAAACCCAACTTTCTGTATCTCAGTTCTAGTCGACTTGACCATACAATTAGTCGACTTAGAGTATCTGTTAGTCGACTACCTATTTTACTCCAGTCGACTAACTATTCCCTGAAACCAAACCCAACTCTCTGTTACACAGTATTAGTCGACTACCCCATTTTCCTAGTCGACTAACTCCACTATTAGTCGACTACTATTCCACCCTAGTCGACTAACTTTGGATATCTGTCTTAATTGATTCCTTTCTTGAAACTGAACCTTACCCTCTAGACTTACATCACATATAGGTATCTCTTGACTTGTCACTTGACAAACATCGTCTTCTATTCTTTCTCTCTCATCTTCTCTCTACATATTTATATCAGGTTTTGTGGCGCATCCCGAGCTTCCGTGGATTTCGGTATATTGGTGACTCAGGCGAGTGTTCTCACTCGCTACCCTCTTGTTTTCCTATTTCATTGATTGCTCTAGTCTTCATGTATTGTATTTCATGCTTTATATCATTTATTGCTTTATGCTATGCGTGGCCGACCCTTCGTGGTCGTTGGACTTGTTGGACTTTGGGTCATTGCTTTTATGTTACCAGGCCATACCATTATTTTAGACCTGTCAGTTACATGCTACCTTTTAACACATGTATATCACCTGACCATCTAGTGTATGCCACCTGACCACCTGACTTGTTACTATTTGGTAAGACCCTATTGGTATGACCTGACTTACCCAGACTATTATCAATCTCTTGACATAACCTTGCCACCCGATTATTATCTATCTTTTATCATGTTTGGTTGCTTACTTAATATCACCACTCTGTCATGCTATCACTTGACACCCAGCATGATGACTTGACTTGTGATTATCATCTTTACGGGGACCTTGACTTATGATTCTGTGTCATGATCAGTGACCTGTTTTCCTGCTTTACATGCAGTGACCTGACTATATAGTACTTATGTACTCCTTATTCCTGATCATGTCTATTTCCTGTTTTTCCCGTAAAGTGATAATTAAACTAATGAATCCTAAAAAAGACCAACTTGTATTGGGTCGGGGGAAACATGCGGATATCGATATGTGTTCGTGTTTACAGTGGCATTAGGTTGTGCACTTTATATCCGGTCTGACCTGTGGTACTCCAGGGGACCGAGGGGAGAGCTGGCTCCCTTATTCCTGATCTATAGGGCATACATAAGTCCCTCCTGTTGAGCCTTGCGGCTGGCTTCCGTTTCCATGCAACGGAACAATCCTGTGGCCGTGGTCCCGGGTATGTACGGGACCCACTGTAAACATAGTTCGTCGATACAACCGCTGATTTCCAATAACAACCTCGACTTGCTTATATATGGATGTATGTGAGTTGGCCGTACACCGAGACACATACCTAGATATATGGGTAAGACGAGTAATAATAAAGTGTCATAATAATCGGCTTTTTAAGTTGTAAGTAGAGGTATGTGGAATGGGACGCATACCAAAGCCTGCAACTTAAACGGCTATGAATCTGTGCTGTGCCTTACCGTATTTGCTTTTCCCGGACTTTATATCGGATTTCGTGTTTTATGAGTATTATGGTAGTTCGGATTGGTTTTATTCGGATTCCCTGTTTTATGATTATCATGCCATATCTATTCTTACCTGCTCTATCCTATCTGCCTACTGAGTATTCCCACTTGATATATGCATTATTGTGCTCACCCTGCTTCACCACTTGGTTTTGCTTCTACACTCGCCTGGGGAGTATCATTTGACTCCCCTGGATTCTCACGTCCAGGTCTTGGAGCTAGGAGCGGGTGTTCAGAGTAACGCAGCAGTAGCGTGGATCTTCAGCCGACCTTTCGGAGCTCCATCCTTCCAGACCCCCTTTGTGCCTCTCGAGTTTTCCCTTAGCAAACTCGTGAGTGCTCTTTTACCCTTTTCACTTGTACAGTTCCTTGTATACATGTATGTGAGCCCCTTTTATACTGTTCATATATATTGTGTATCTCTTGTATTCCCGCATTTGCGCATATTAGTGATATGATATTCATGTAATATTAGATCACTACTGGTGATAATTCTGTGATTGTATATATGTGTTGGAATGTATAATGCACCATTTGCTTCCGTACTCTGATTCTTGTCTGTACTGATGCTTAGCGTATATACGGGAGGGTAGTTCTGACCTACGTATATACGTTGCAGTGACGTCCCCGTATCCGCGGGATCGGGGCGTTACAGTGCTTCAGGGTTCTAATGATTCTAAGAGCATTCTTCCCTAAAGGAAGGTGTTTTTGACTCAAGTCACCTTATTTCGGGCTCAAGTATCAAGTCTTGCAAGATCACATATGGAGAAGCCCACTTGAAGACCTTGTAGTCAATTAGAACCAATGTAAGAAATAGTTTGTTAAAGTTTGAGGTTGTAGAATATTGACTCTAGGACACACACACACATTTTTCCAAAAATACAGTTTTTAGTTTTGATGTTTTGTTTAATGTTCATGCCTTGGTCTCTATACATGATTCAATGTTTACAAATTTTATATCTTATTTATATCATGTATTTCTATCTTTTCAGAATGATACTTAGTAAAATTTTCCTACAAAAATTATTCTGAAAATTTTCAAAGTCCAAAATTCCTCTTAGTTTTTTTTGTGTCAGGCTGGACCGGCCGACCGGACCGGTCGACCAGATCCTATGTCCTGGACGTGCACGCTCGTGCACGTCTGTCGGTCGGCCGACCGGCCGACCGACTGAAAACTTTTGCTCTCTATTTTTTGTCGGTCGGCCGACCGGTCGACCGCCTTCACAAAACTGTGTTTCCTTTTGAGGCCGGTCGGCCGACCGGTCGACCCGAGCCCAACGGCTATATGCCAGCAGGGCTGACGACCGACCAGGACGGTCGACCGCCAAGCCTGCCAGAGCCCAACGGCTCTTTCCTCTTTGGTGCAAATCTGAAATCTGTTTTAGACTGTTTTTGTGGCAGACTTTTTCTGAGTATTGTGGATTATTTCTGATCAAATAAGCTTAAATTAAATAAGTTTTAATCCCTTCCTCTCCCTATAAATAGAGGAGATAGGTCTCTTGCAAAGACACCAAGAAAAATTCCTAGTTTACAAGTTTTCAAAAGAAAGAAAAAATTTCAAAGCTCTCAATTCTCTCTTGCATTTTTGGCCTTTGTTTTTCAGTTGTGTTCTCAAGCAAGTTTAATTTACAACTGAGTTTGTTTTTCTCACTACACTTCTAGAGCCAAAATTCCCATCCTCATTCTATAAGGAAGTTGTAAAGAGAAAGTTTGTAAGAAGTTTGTGATCCTTTTGGTGATCACTTGGCTACTTGTTCCTTCTTCTTGTTCTTGTTGAGATAACTCTTCGGTAGAGGTTTGTAAGTGGTGGAGTTCGGTATACCTTATAAAGTCCTCGGTGGATAGTGGAAACCCTTCACGGCGGTGAAGGCGGGGAGTAGAGCGGTGGCTCGAACCTCGAAACAAATACTTTGTGTTTGCGATTGATTTTCTCTTTGCTCTCTATTGCTCTTACTTTCTTACTTGTGTTATTGTTATTCTTTCATACCTTGTGATATATCTTGTGTGCATTTCATTATTGCTTCAAATTCATTTCTTGTTACATTATCGATCATTACTCATACAACAAGATTGCAATACGCACCTCAAACTCATATCTAGAGGAATCACGAGGAAGGAGTTCAGAACCCTTCACCGGGTATTCGGCTCTTAGTCTTATTTTGAGTGATCGTTGCATCATTCATACTTACTTGTTTTAAAAAGATTGTTAGATTAGCATATACACCTATTCACCCCCCCTCTAGGTGTTTTCACAAATGACCGAATCGAGAATTTGTATGTCTAAAGACATAAATCTAACTAACTCACTACTTTCGGTCGTCCATTTTGCGCCACTTGATGAATGGGCAAAAAATTTCAAAACACTTGATTTTTTTTTATTTACTTTATATAAAATAGATCAACTTCAACGGAATGGATCTTATATTAGGATGATGTATGGTTGTATTTGAGTGGGAAAGATATATAGAGCGAGATAGACTTGCGTATTTCCAGAAGGATTCAAGCCCGAATCCTTCCCACTCAAATACAACCATACATCATCCGAATATAAGATCCATTCCGTTGAAGCTGATCTATATTATTTCAAGTATCTATAAATCAAAAATCAAATATTTTAAATACTTTTTTGCCTATGCATCAAGAAGGGAAAAACAGTTGGCCTAAATAGTGAGTTAGTTGGTCTAACGGTGTAAAACATTTGAAACCTAACAAAATTTGGTTTATAGGATTTTTATGTGTTTAAATCATGATTAAATGGCCAGATCAAAAATTTGTATATCTAAAGACATAGATCTTACCAAATCACTACTTTCGACTGTCTATTTTGCATTGCTTAATGGATAGGTAAAAAGTATTGAAAACACTTGATTTTGAATTTTTAACTACTTTAAATAATATAGTTCAACTTCAACGGGATGAGTCTTGTATTTGAATGTCGGATGTTGGTATTTGAGTGGGAAAGATTCGGGCTCAAATCTTTTCAGAACTACACAAGTCTCTCTCTATGTGTGTGTGAAAATCATATAACAAAAAAATTTATGAAGGATACACATTTTATCCTATGTCAAACAATACTTATAAATTCTGAAATGAATCGAAGAAGTTGTCTGGTAACGTAATTATATATGCTCGGGATTGAACGTTTAGATCGGCTTACTTCTCTTGCTACATTCTCAAAATACTTTTCTGTAATGGTCGAAAAGATAAATTTGTGTTCAAAAAGAAAATTTTGTGTTACTAACTTATGATTTCAGGGTTGATGAATTTTAAAGAGGTGAACTGTATACAAAAGGACGAGTTAGGAAGAGTCCAAGTTATCTTTGTGTGTCTCGACAAATTTTGAATAATGAATTCCTTTAGAAAGTTACTTGTCGATATATCTTGTGAAACATGAAATATGAAACGCTGAGACAAGAGAGGAAAAGAATCTCAATTATAATTTTTTTGGTCCGTGCAAATAAAACATGGGAGGGCGAGAGAGAGTCTAAGGGCTGAAGGAAGCAAAGGCATGTCAAAACACCAAAAATAAATTGAGATTGAGCATACAACTTGCAAGTGGACGAAAGTTGGCCAAGTTTCTGCTGGTCAATAATAAATAGTGTCCAATTAGAAGGCTGGATACGAAAAGTATATTCTCAAATGAGTTGTAATATTTTTTTGGATATTACTCAATTAAACAATTAATGGACTGGAAATAAAATTGAAACTAGAAATTGGAAAAGGAAGACCAAAAGTGTGCGATTTTCTCATTTATTTATTTATTTATTTATTCATGATGACAGACGTATGACAGTATGAGAGATCAAAATGTTCACGGACTATGCCACTGTATTACACTTCCACGTGCCTCTGTCGACAGCTTCCATGAAAGAAAGCCATGTGACTTTTAAGAAAAGAAAAGATTTTAAAGGAAAAAAAAAGAAGTTCAAATTAATAGCATTCAGAAAATGAATTACACTTTATTTTAACAAATTTTGTACCTAATATTACATATGGTAGAAATGAATTCTAACTGGATGTTGACAGCTTAATTTAGTGGTCATCCACAGAGCCAAACATGGGAGAGGCTAAGAATAATTGTTGAGAAAAACAGACAAAAAAATTCATTGAGATTGAGGGAGAACCTGTACTTGTGATTTGGACTTTGCTTGGCAAAATTGTGGGCAAATGAAGAATATCAAATGGCATCAAATGTGAAACATGAGGCGCTTGGATAGACAAGCGGAATATTTCTAGTTGAGTCCCCATGCAAACTTCCAAAGGATACCAAGCATTGCTAGATTTAATTAGCTTCATGAAAATCTCGTTGAAATTTAAGTTGTACTCTCGTTTTATTAACTGTGTTGGCTTTTTCTTGAAATGATCACTGTAACATAATAATAAAATCTCTTTTACAGTGACAATAATTCTTTGAGGTTTAAACCTCGCTTGCGCTAGATTACAATCTATATTAAAAAGAAAAAGAAAAAAATTGTTCCCTATTGAAACGGGCAATATGCTCCATTTTTTTTTTTTAATTATACACTTTTATAATGTAAGAGCTCTATCATGACTCCATCCTGCCAGTTGAGAACATTTGGGGGCATGCATTTTCTTTGTTTTTCTTTTATTTTTAGAAAGACTATAATCTTATTTTTAATCTGAGGCTAAATTAATCACGGCAAATTTAATCCACTGCAATATTTTAAAGATCATTATTTTGAATATGCGAGCCCTTTCCACCTGCCACATAGGTTATGTGTTGTCTCTAGTTTTCTTCCTGTCTTTGCTATATTAATAAAGAGAGTGATCGAGCCAAATGCATGGCTATGGCCGAGCGATTTCCCTGGCCAGCAGGCCCGTGGTCAAGGGAATTATTCGACCATGTAGGCGGCTGGCCGAGGCCAGCACTCGGCCCAGGCACAATGCAGACCAGCAGACTCGACCCTGAAACTCGACCATGAGTTTGCTTGCTCAGATTCAGATACAGAGACTCGACAAGATCAGGAGTACTTTAAACGTGTTGTAGAGATTCAGTAGTTGTTTTGCTTTCATTTCCAGCTCGTGAAAATTCTTCCTTTATTTTCTTTTGATGTAATGAATCACGACTTTGTGATATTGTTGTACTTGTGTGATAAAAATGAAAATTTATATTATATTGTGTTTAATTTTTTGTATCGAGATTTAGCGTATTTTGAAAAAAATAAGTCACCAACTCTGGTCACGTACTCGCATTAGGTATTTTGGTTAGCGAGGTGTGACACGCCGCCATCTCCTTCTTTGAACTCGCTGCCATCCATCTTCGCCGGAGTTGAGAGGGGCTACCGGAGATCAATCTCGCGGTGCGACCACTGAAGTCCATCTTCAGGGTCCCTGTTGAGGCGGGGTGTAAATGACCATTGACAATCATCGTGCCAATGCTGTAACGGTCCCAGATTTCTTATTTTCTCATTATACATAAACATCTATATTGATCAACTGATTATCATAATCATCTCCAAATTCTTAAAAATTTTGGCAGCACTTCCTCTATAATACGGAGTCTACTTGATACATTGATACATACAACTCAAAATTTCATTAATCATAAATTTATATACAATATCCCACGCAGTTTATATCACAATTTCGGCTTGACATGGCCCACATATAAATTTCTCAATTAGTCATGTGGATACAACTCAAGATAACAAATTAAACACTTACTTGGGAATATTCTCCTCGGTATCACCGTCTAACCCAACCAACTCAAGATAATATCCATATAGAACTTATACACAGGTCTACGTATATACATCATCGAACCAAATCACCAGTATTCGACTATTCAGTCTAATCTATAACATCAACTTTATGTACATACATATAAACAAAATACTCAATTATAAATCAGAAATAAAAGCTTGGTAGGCCCACACAATGAATGCTTAGAACCCTTCCAGTGCTCTCTACTCTTGCCTTTATCTACTATTCATCCCTGGCTTGCCCTAAAAAACATGAAGCTGTGGGGGGTGAGCTCGACAGCTCAGTGAGTGGAGTTAATCTCATTCTTAATTATAGCATGGAATTAGTGATGTGTAATATACAGATTCATGAAAATATGATGTATGTGGTACATGAGATGTGATAATGAATGCTTATACTTGATTGTGTATTTTTTTCAGCTATTGTTCAAATGATACTGATAGATGCACACATGACCAGTATCAGATGTCTCCAATACCGTATACAATAACACATCCAACATACCCTTAGTGTCACACACACATACACACACACACGCACATACATATATATCACATATAGCCATTCATTCTCAATCATTTGTAAAGTTGCACATATATATATCGTAGCACCGTCTTCGCACTCCGCCCTGCAATACGGCTCCCTTCCTCCTGATATATGATAGGTACCCCGTCTTCCCTCCTCCTCCAGTGCCGTACTCCCTTCCTCCTGATATATATAATTATATAGCACCGTCTTCGCACTCCGCCCGTGCAATACGGGTCCCTTCCTCCATTATATAGTATATATATACATATATATACACACACAATATCAGCACATCCAATTTCATAAGATTCACATATTATGCACATCATTTCATATATGGGATGATACTCTCAATTAGTGTTTACCTGTTACCTTATATACTTATACGAATATTTACACAATTGTCTTAGCCAAAATATGTCACCCATATATATTTTGTACATAAATCAAGTAACATACACCAATCATATTCATGTCAATCATAATAACTTCTATTCAGTAATGTACATGTCAATGCCCTTGTACACCATATTCCAAAATGCTATATTAAAACAAGTTATTATTCATCAATATTTATATTTGCAATTATGTATAATGCAATCCAATTTATTAAAAACTCCACTCACCTTTGTCTAACTTCAGTTATCAATCCTACAGATATGTAGCTCTCGATTTCACGATCGCAATGGTTCAAAAATCGCTTGAATCCGACTCCGGATGGTCAAGTTATCACCCAAAAATCAAACCAATAACTTAAGGTTAGATATCAAATATTCAGAATTATCTGGGGACCCATTATAAATTTTCTGGCGTCTAAAATTTAATAACTAAAACTTTCAAGGGGTTAAATGGAATTTACCTTTCTTTAAGTGATTGGGTCGGGTTTAGGTCTTAATGGGTCGGATTTGAAACCAACCCGAAACCCTCACCTCCTTTCTCTTCTTTTCTTTTCTTTTTCTTTTTTTTTTGTTCTTCTCAGAACAGCAGCAGCAGCAAGCTGCTGCTGCTCTTCCACCTGTGCCGCGGCCATGGCCGCCGCGCCTCCGGCCGCCGAGCCTGGCTGGCATTGGCGCCGGCAGGCCTCCCCGGATCCCCCCCTCGGTCGCCGCCATTCTTCCAAGCCAGAGAGAGAGGAGTCATAGAGAGAGGGGGGAGAAGGAGAGAGTGCACCAACACCCCAAACCATCACTACCACCACCCCTACTGCTGCCGCCCACCATGCAGAGAAGTAGGGAGAGAACTCGGCTGAGTGAGGAGAGAAAAGAAGAGAGATGGAGTGGGTTTTTTTTTTCTTTATATATTCCCTTTTGATTTCTATGATGCCACCTAGCAAGCACAAGTTCCAATCCCTCTCCAAAAGACTCCACCTCATGCTAACACAAAATTGACTCAGCCATCTACTAACTCTCCCCAACTAAATGTAGATTAGTTTAGTTAATTATCAAGGTTTATTGTTAGATGAAATGGGAAAGGAAACATTATGGACTTGGGCTCATTCATTCCATTCAAATAAATTTTAGAACCATTGGCTTGGGCCCAAGTTATATACAGGAGTAGATAAAGAAAAGAGTGTAAAGATTGGGCTTTTTACAAACTAGTTATAACCTGAATACAAAGCATTACTCCCTTTTCCAAATAAACTTCCAATAAATTATTATCACCAAAATTATCAGTTCTGAATATTGATTTCATTTACGGGCCTCATCTGATTTAATTTGAGTTTAGAATATTAATTCATAGTTTAACAACCCGGTGTTACAAGTATTATTCATGTTCACAGTCTTGTTGTAACGGTCCCAGTCTCTAATAAATAAGATTAGGCCTAAAACACCAATTATCTCCAATACTCCAATAAAGTAAAAATTTCGGCAGCATCTTCCTTAAAATTTTGCCACTTCCCACATACATTAAATAACAATTTCGGCTCCAAGGCCTACTTAATCCCATCAAAGATTTCGGCCCACACGGCCTACTTATCATGGCACAATACACTAATCCTTAACTATATAAATATGTCATAACTTGCATCCGCCTTCGCAATCATGTATCTTATCATCATAGAACCACAAGAGTTAAATCTCCAACACAATACTCCCACGCATGGTCATCTTTCGAAGTTCCTGAACATTACATATAAACGGAGTCCATAATTCCAAAATATTACAACACATATAAGCCCCTAGTTTCAAATACCACAAGGACAAATATACACAGAGTGCATCACAACATGATTTATCCACAAGAAGAAGTCTTAAGTAGAGCCTATACATACATATTTATATAACAAGAGTCAATCAAAATGATACAACAATATGCCATACATTCCATAACTTAATTCTTCCGGCTAGAGTGGACCTTTACCCTTATCCAAACCTGAAAAGATGGAAAGAAATAAAATGAGCTCGACAGCTCAATGAGTAAACCATGCCTAAGGGTGTTGATACAGTAATTTCATAAGACAAGCATTCTAAAAGGGGTAGTTTACAACTAAGCCCATGAGATAATAAAATTCTCCAACCTAACTTACTTGTTCTAGGCCCATACATTTGTGGTCTACAGGTCTCCACTATCAAGAGTTACATTCTGCTATGCCATGACACAAAGTGAATTACATACATGAATATGTGCGTAAATTGTCGTGGATTAGTCCTTCCACATCAACTCGGTTCGTTATATACATAGTGTGACATTCTAGGTTAATACAAATATTACCAATATGGGATAAGACTCGACGGTTTGCTTTTACATGCCCTTCAATTTAAATGCAATTCCCCGACTTCCACCTCCTACCGGCTCCCGCCCGGCCCCTTCCTCTTTTTATAATTCGTATATATAAAACGTATAAATTTCCCGTCTTCCCCCCTCCTACCGGCTCCCGCCCGGCCCCTTCCTCCTTTTATATATTCATAATTATATATCAAGTCCCCATCTTCCTTCCTCCTACCGGCTCCCGCCCGGCCCCTTCCTCTTTGAAGCATAAATGCATGCATGCAAGTTTAAGTTATAATGCTCTTAGCAAGAAATTTAAAACTAACTTACACGTCATACTCAAAATTGATGCGTAACAAGAAGGAAGGAAACATGTACTTGGGGGTTTCCCAATATCGTGGTAAAGTCATAACATGCCACATTCAACCCCACATGAATATATGCATTATTCTCATATACTTGCTAATACTTAACACAACGCCATATTATAAGGAGGGGTCTTCCCCCTTACACTCGAGTAGATATAATGTAAGACTCGATGTCAATAGCTTGTCATTCATGGAGTGATATTGGTACGGATCATACACTTCACACATGCATCATACCATTTCTATTTATGAAAGGTAAAGGTTATGCCATATACATATCAAATTGACTATCATAATGTTGATAAAGAAAAACAGCGAATTAAATTATTAAATTGGCTCACTTAGGCATGATTAGTAAGCTAGAACACATATCTCACACATGCATTTCATCACAAGATAAAGTAGAGACATAACAACTATGTAATACTCCATTAGATCTTATTTAGCTTAAGGATAATCACAAAACAGCGAATTTTTATACAAAATCGTCTCACTAGACATGATTAGTAAGCTAGAACACATATCTCACACATGCATTTCATCACATGATAATGTAGAGAAATAGCAACTATGTAATATTCCATTAGATCTTATTTAGCTTAAGGATAATCACAAAACAGCGAATTTTTATATAAAATCGTCTCACTAGACATGATTAGTAAGCTAGAACACACATCTCACACATGCATTTCATCACATGATAATGTAGAGAAATAGCAACTATGTAATATTCCATTAGATCTCATTTAGCTTAAGGATAATCACAAAACAGCGAATTAAACACACTTGTGGGTCATCTATACATAATTAAAAATTTCTACTTCTCTAAATTTGATGAAAAATAACCCTAATAGTTTAGGTTTACTCACTTTGGTTTTCAGATCTGAAAATTGTGAGTTGGGCCTCAAAAATCTTTATGTAGAAGTGGTAGATCCTCCCCCAACTCACCCAAAAACCTCCCCCTCCAAGCTCCGGCCTCCCCCACCAAGACCCGCCGCGGCGCCCCCCTTTCCAGCCGCGCGTCCGCGGCCAGCCAGCAGCACGCGCGGCGTGCTGCTGCTGCTGTGCTTGCTGCGCGCGCGCGGATCTCCCTCCCCCCTCTCGTGTAGCTTCGATCTAGGGTGAAGAGGAGTGGTGAGGGGTTAGGGTTGGGCTAGAGAGGGTGTCCTATTTTTTTCAGAATTTTTTTTGAGAAGAGAAAGGAGTGGATTAGGGCTCCAAGTTCTCAATTTTGGAGAGGAGAGATTTTCAGATCTGATGGAGGATGAAGATGAGGGCAAATTTGGTAGTCAACCCTATTTTTTTGGTGCAAGTTACAAAGTGGGGGAGGGCTCTCTCTCTTGTTGCCACTTGGACTCACTTACCTCAATGAAATCCTAGCCCTTGATCCCACCCAAGCATGCATACCTACCCCTAATCCTAATCTTAGGGTAATACTTTGTTTGGTTAAGAGAAAAGGGGTTAGGTTACAATTCATGCCAACTCTCACACTTATTAAGCCACTAATTGGTACATTAACACATGTACTAAAGCCTTCATGTCATATATCCTTAGTCATCACAATCTAATAAATAAAAAAAAATTTAAAAGGGGAGTGGGTCACCTAATTAAGCTTAAATTGTTGCTATTTAAAGATGGAGGGTAACTACTCTAGATAAAACATTTAACAACAATTCTTTATAATTAAGATGAGGAGAATTTTAAGTAAAATAAAAATTTGGTTGTTACATTTCTACCCTCCTAAAAGGGAGCTTCGACCCCGAAGCCTGACGTACCTTAGAAAAGTTGTGGGTAGATTTGCTTCATCTCTTCCTCTGGTTCCCAGGTAGTTTCTTCGATCTCTTTACTTTTCCATAATACCTTTACTAAAGGGATTGCTTTGCTTCGCAGTTATTTCTCCTTACGGTCTAGAATTTGAACTGGCTCCACTGTATAAAATAAGTCTTCTTGGAGTTGCAGTGGTGAGTATTTAAGGACATGGTTCGGATCTGGTACATATTTTCTTAATTGTGACACATGAAATACGTCATGTATTTTGTCAATTTCTGGTGGTAAGGCTAACCGATAGGTTAGAGGTCCAATTCTTTCCAATATTTCAAAGGGCCCAATATAACGGGGGTCTAACTTATTCCGTTTGCCACCCCGTACCATTCTTTTCATTGGTGATATCTTCAAGAAAACTTTGTCGCCTTCTGCAAACTCCAAGGGTCTCCGGCGCCGATCCGCATATGTCTTTTGTCTACTCTGGGCCGCTTTCATTCTCTTCCTTATTATCCGGATTTTCTCCGTTGTTTCTTGTACTATATCAGATCCAAACAGCGTTCGGTCACCCATCTCTTCCCAACAAATTGGAGATCTACACTTCCTACTGTACAAGGCTTCAAATGGCGGCATCCCAATAGTGGATTGATGACTATTGTTATATGCAAACTCCACTAATGGTAGGTATCTATCCCAATTGCCTCCGAAATCCAACACGCATGCTCTCAACATATCTTCCAATGTTTGAATAGTTCTCTCTGACTGTCCGTCAGTTTACGGGTGCGCAGCTGTACCTGGGTGTAGTTTGGTGCCTAGAGTTTGGGATAGACTGATCCACAGCCTTGACTGAAATCGAGGGTCTCGATCTGACACAATTGTCTCAGGAACTCCATGAATCCTGATTATCTCTCGGAGGTAGATCTGGGCTAATCTATCCATCGAATAGTTTATTCGGATGGGTAGGAAATGAGCGGACTTCGTAAGTCGGTCGACTATCACCCATATGGCATCATATCCTTAAGGGGATCTAGGGAGCCCTGTTACAAAATCCATAGTAATGTTGCTCCACTTCCATTCAGGGATTTGCAAAGGCATGAGGAGTCCCGAAGGCTTCATGTGTTCAGCCTTAACTTGTTGGCATATCAAACATCTCTGCACAAAATTAGCTATGTCCTTTTTCATTCCTTCCCAACAAAAGTTTGTCCGTAGATCCTGATACATCTTGGTTGTTCCAGGATGGGCGGTGTAAGGGGTGCAATGGGCTTCAGTTAAAATTCGCTCCTTGAGCTTAAAATCTGGAGGTACAAATATTCGGCTTCCCTTTCTTAGCAAGTCCCTAGCAATGGTAAAATCTTGAGTTTCACCTCTTTGCACCCTTTCAAAATTTTTAGCTGCCTGATCATCCTTCCTTTGTGCTTCCTTGATTTCTTCATAGAGATCGAAGCCAATGCTAACTTGATTTATCTGGTTCATTCCATACCGGGGTCCTCTTATATGAATTTCAATTTGCATTCTCTCCATCTCCCTTAACAAGTCCGATTGCTGGGTTAACAATACCACTAAGGATCCTCCAGACTTCCTACTCAAAGCGTCAGCCACCACATTGGCCTTCCCAGGGTGATAATGAATGTCCAAGTCATAATCCTTCATCAACTCCAACCATCTTCTTTGACTCATATTCAATTCCTTTTGGGTGAAGATATATTTTAGGCTTTTATGATCTGTATATATATCACATGATACTCCATAAAGGTAGTGTCGCCAAATTTTTAAGGCAAAAATGACTGCAGCTAGCTCAAGGTCATGGGTTGGGTAATTTTTCTTATGGTTCCTTAGTTGTCTAGAAGCGTATGCAATTACTCTCCCATGCTGCATCAATACACACCCCAGGCCTGACTTTGACGCATCACTGAATACAACATAACCTTCGTTTCCAATGGGCATGGCTAAGATTGGAGCCGATGTTAGTTTATCCTTTGTTCTTGAAAGCTTTTCTCCTGATCATCTCCCCAATAGAATTTGAGGCCCTTCTTGGTTAACTAGGATAAGGGTGCAGCTATCTTGGAGAATCCTTCTATAAATCTCCGGTAATACCCAGCCAATCCTAGGAAGCTTCGCACCTCCGTGACATTGGTAGGTCGAGGCCACCCCTTAATCGCCTCGATCTTTGCAGGGTCCACTGATATTCCTTCCTCATCTATGATGTGACCCAAGAATCCGACTTTATTTAGCCAGAACTCACACTTCTTAAGCCAGAACTCACACTTCTTAAGCTTTGCATAAAGTTGCTTCTCTCTCAATAATTGTAATACTATCCTTAGGTGTCTTTCATGATCTTCTTTGCTCTTTGAATAGATTAGTATGTCATCAATAAACACCACCACGAATTGATCTAGGTATGGCTGAAAAATTCTATTCATCAAGTCCATAAATGCTGCTGGATCATTGGTCAAGCCAAATGGCATTACTAAAAACTCATAGTGGCCATATCTGGTCCGAAAGGCCGTCTTAGAAATATCTTCCAGCTTGATCTTTAATTGGTGGTATCCTGATCTTAGATCTATCTTAGAAAATATGCTGGCACCCTGAAGTTGATCAAAAAGGTCATCAATCCTCGGCAGTGGATATCGATTCTTGATAGTGACCTTGTTCAGTTCGCGATAATCTATACACAGCCTCATGCTCCCATCCTTCTTCTTAACAAATAATACAGGAGCACCCCAAGGTGATGCACTCGGCCGAATAAACCCGAGGCTTAGTAACTCTTGCAGTTGGTCCTTCAATTCTTTCATTTCTGCGGGCGACATTCTATAGGGTGCCTTGGATATGGGACTTGTCCCTGGTAGAAGATTAATGAAAAATTCTACTTCCCTATCTGGGGGTAAGCCGGGTAGATCCTCCGGAAAAACATCAGGATAGTCTCTTACAACTTCTATGTTTTCAATTTTTATCATCATGTCTTCCTCACCAGTAAGGGTTGCTAAAAATCCTTGACACCCTCGCCTCAATAACTTAGTGGCCTTTAGGGCAGAAATGATTGGAGTGCAGATTTTATTCTTCACCCCTTCGTAAACTCTTTCCGGAGCTCCCTCTAACTTAAAAATTATTTTCTTCTGATGACAGTCTACATGAGCCCGATATGTTGACAACCAATTCATTCCTGGGATGATGTTAAATTCCATCTCTCCTAATTTAATCAGGTCTGCTTGTGTCTTCATCTCACCTATGATGATTTCACATCCCATATAGTATTCGCTAGTGGTCACTCTTGCGCCTACAGGGGTTGACACCACTAGTTGATAGTTCAAAGGTTCGGATTCCTTGTTAATTATTGTAGCAAATGATGAAGAAATAAATGAGTGGGTAGCACCGGGATCAAATAATACTCGAGCAATATTTTCGGATACACAGACGGTACCTTCCACCACTGCATTGGATGCTCGAGCCTCCTGCGGAGTGATTGCATTCATTCTCCCTTGAGCTCTGGGTTGCTGTACCGATGCTTGAGTCATGGCCGAGCGAGTTCTGTTGAAAGGTTGCCGAAAGGCGGTAGCTTGTCCTCCTACTGATGGGGCGATGCCCATGGTCGGTCTTCCCGTTCCCCTACTAGCTCCTGGATATCCATGTAAGTTTGGGCAATCCCTCCTCATGTGACCCATTCTGCCACAGACAAAGCATTGTTTACCGACGGCGCAACTGCCAGTGTGACTTCGGTTACACCTTGGACACCACTGGTTCCCCGCAAAGTTGGAGCGTTGGGAGGACATTGGTAATGCCGAATGGGGCAATCCCCTATTCTTAGGCCATGAGTTCACCCTGGTCCCCTGGGCGGGCATAAAGAAAGATCTGGTACCTCTGTCGGGCCTCATGGAATGTGAGTTCCAAAGCTCGGGGCATTATTATACCGGGGGCGCTTCATGAAGGGCAGTTTCCTGGTCCTTATCTCCTGACTTTCCTACATGTCCCTTTCAATTTTCATTGCCTTCTCCACAGCTTGACTATAAACTTGTAGTTGGAAAGGGATCAGCTTACTCCTGATTCCAGGCCTCAAGCCCCTAACAAAGCTTTTTGTCCTATCCTCCTCTTCAGACACCAGTTTCTCAGCATATCTAGACAGTTGAGTAAATTTAGCTTCATACTGGCTCACCGTCAATTGATCCTGCTTTAGGTCTTGAAATTCCATTGCAAGTCTGTCCTTCACCACTCTCGGTATGTATTTTTCATTGAACTTTTTAACTAAAAAGTTTCAAGAGATCTCCCTCCCCAAAGTCTTAGCCCCTCCTTTAATCATCTCCCACCAACGCTCAGCCTCTCCTTGGAACATAAAGGAGGTGAAAGATACCCGTTGGTTTTCAGTACATTCCATAACATCAAGTATCTTCTCGATCTGACGGAGCTATTCTTCAGCTTGAATAGGATCAACCCCCCTCTAAAAGCTGGTGGATTTAACTTTTGGAATTGCTCAAGGGCTCTACGAGGGTTATTAACATTTGCCAGCTGTACCAGCCAATCCGGTATTCTGTCTGGAACTCTCGGATTGGCATTAGATTGCTTACTCATGAACTCGTGACTTGCCGGGGGATGGACGCTCCCGATTGCGCTGTGCAATGGGACGTCACCTTCCGAGTTGGCATCGGGTAGAGGAAAATTTAAGTCCATTTATACCTAAAAGAATAGTTAAACTTAATCAACGGTAACTTAAATAACAACAAGTAGAATAGCTCCAAAACAAAATACTAATTTCATTTATCCAAAAAAAAATGTTTCCATGATAAGATTTACATTGGGACGTTTACATTCTTACAAAACATACAAGTGCTGTCATAAGGAGATACATCGTTCACACATATTGCTAGCATAGCACAGACCATAATTTCTCACCCAATGTATATATATATATATATATATATATATATATATATATATATATATATATATATATATATATATATATACCACTTATATGAGTCAACATTCCTTTCCTCCAAAAATGCCACCCACCTAGACCTCTATCAGGGGGGTTATATTAGAACCCGAGGAGCTTTCCTCCCTGTCGTCCCCTACAGAATCATCTCCCTCAATGTCCTCTTCTTCTTCTTCTTCGGGGTCTTCTTCTTCTGGGTTTACTTCCTCAGGGTCTTCTTCTTCTGGGTCTACTTCCTCAGGGTCCTCTTCCTCTTCAGGATTTACTTCCTCAGGATCCTCTTCTTCTTCCTTCAGGACAGCATCATCTTCACATCTCCAATAATCATGGTCGTCGTAAAGATCCATGTCATCTGCCCAGCTGGAGTCCCACCAAATACCTCCAAAGAAAATCCTTCCTTCAGGATTCATCTCATCGTTGGGCAAGACTCCCAGGTCCATAGCTGTAGGTATATCCCCTATGGCACTCTCAGCCTCACTAATTTCCTCCTTATCATCCTGTCCCATGCGAACCTCTGTATCCTTACTGTCTGGGGGGCCTTTAAAAATGATAGCTGGATCAGTTTCATCTGATTCGAAATTCCAATCCATGTGATCCGCCAACCAACTCAGACTTTCCGACCCCGAATCATCGGATGATGATCCTGTCATCTCAGAATCTCCCATCTGTAGAAGTAAGAGATTTACATTAGACGATTTGTCTTCCAATTCTTCCAAAATAATAAGTTGCATGCATATATAACCAGACATGTTAGAGAATCATCATTTCTTTAATCATACCTATCTTTCATAAATTTCTATTGGGCACGACTGTCCTTCCAATAGGTTTAACCCCGACTTATGTGATATTTTGATTGCTCTCTCTTTTCCGGTGTCCCATAACACTGGAATTCCTTACAAAAGGGCCCGCATCCCTTGCAAGATCCATTTGAACTAAGGTATGCGGGTACCCAAATTTAAATGTAGAGAACAGTTAAATATCCTACATTTCAGGGTCAAATACCCTAAGATTCTTCTATCTCCCCAATACCCCATATCTAACTGACCCAAGCATACATACAAATTTCACATGATCACATAATCAGTCCCGTATGCTACATTTATCTAGGCTAACCTTGCCTAAACCAAGCTCTGATACCAACTGTAACGGTCCCAGTCTCTAATAAACAAGATTAGGCCTAAAACACCAATTATCTCCAATACTCCAATAAAGTAAAAATTTCGGCAGCATCTTCCTTAAAATTTTGCCACTTCCCACATTTCGGCTCCAAGGCCTACTTAATCCCATCAAAGATTTCAGCCCACACGGCCTACTTATCATGGCACAATACACTAATCCTTAACTATATACATATGTCATAACTTGCATCCTCCTTCGCAATCATGTATCTTATCATCATAGAACCACAAGAGTTAAATCTCCAACACAATACTCCCACGCATGGTCATCTTTCAAAGTTCCTGAACATTACATATAAACGGAGTCCATAATTCCAAAATATTACAACACATATAAGCCCCTAGTTTCAAATACCACAAGGACAAATATACACAGAGTGCATCACAACATGATTTATCCACAAGAAGAAGTCTTAAGTAGAGCCTATACATACATATTTATATAACAAGAGTCAATCAAAATGATACAACAATATGCCATACATTCCATAACTTAATTCTTCCGGCTAGAGTGGTCCTTTACCCTTATCCAAACCTGAAAAGATGAAAAGAAATAAAATGAGCTCGACAGCTCAATGAGTAAACCATGCCAAAGGGTGTTGATACAGTAATTTCATAAGACAAGCATTCTAAAAGGGGTAGTTTACAACTAAGCCCATGAGATAATAAAATTCTCCAACCTAACTTTCTTGTTCTAGGCCCATACATTTGTGGTCTACAGGTCTCCACTATCAAGAGTTACATTCTGCTATGCCATAACACAAAGTGAATTACTTACATGAATATGTGCGTAAATTGTCGTGGATTAGTCCTTCCACATCAACTCAGTTCG
The DNA here is from genome assembly GCA_038442645.1 of Agave tequilana. Classification (NCBI taxonomy): domain Eukaryota; kingdom Viridiplantae; phylum Streptophyta; class Magnoliopsida; order Asparagales; family Asparagaceae; genus Agave; species Agave tequilana. The sequence goes on from JAVJIF010032019.1 coordinate 121,728, forward strand.
TTATATACATAATGTGACATTCTAGGTTAATACAAATATTACCAATATGGGATAAGACTCGACGGTTTGCTTTTACATGCCCTTCAATTTAAATGCAATTCCCCGACTTCCACCTCCTACCGCCTCCCGCCCGGCCCCTTCCTCCTTTTATAATTCATATATATAAAACGTATAAATTTCCCGTCTTCCCCCTCCTACCGGCTCCCGCCCGGCCCCTTCCTCCTTTTATATATTCATAATTATATATCAAGTCCCCATCTTCCCCCCTCCTACCGGCTCCTGCCCGGCCCCTTCCTCCTTGAAGCATAAATGCATGCATTCAAGTTTAAGTTATAATGCTCTTAGCAAGAAATTTAAAACTAACTTACACGTCATATCCAAAATTGATGCGTAACAAGAAGGAAGGAAACATGTACTTGGGGGTTTCCCAATATCGTGGTAAAGTCATAGCATGCCACATTCAACCCCACATGAATATATGCATTATTCCCATATACTTGCTAATACTTAACACAACGCCATATTATAAGGAGGGGTCTTCCCCCTTACACTTGAGTATAAATAATGTAAGACTCGATGTCAATAGCTTGTCATTCATGGAGTGATATTGGTACGGATCATACACTTCACACATGCATCATACCATTTCTATTTATGAAAGGTAAAGGTTATGACATATACATATCAAATTGACTATCATAATGTTGATAAAGAAAAACAGCGAATTAAATTATTAAATTGGCTCACTTAGGCATGATTAGTAAGTTAGAACACATATCTCACACATGCATTTCATCACAAGATAAAGTAGAGACATAACAACTACGTAATACTCCATTAAATCTTATTTAGCTTAAGGATAATCACAAAACAGCGAATTTTTATACAAAATCGTCTCACTAGACATGATTAGTAAGGTAGAACACATATCTCACACATGCATTTCATCACATGATAATGTAGAGAAATAGCAACTATGTAATATTCCATTAGATCTTATTTAGCTTAAGGATAATCACAAAACAGCAAATTTTTATACAAAATCGTCTCACTAGACATGATTAGTAAGCTAGAACACACATCTCACACATGCATTTCATCACATGATAATGTAGAGAAATAGCAACTATGTAATATTCCATTAGATCTCATTTAGCTTAAGGATAATCACAAAACAGCGAATTAAACACACTTGTGGGTCATCTATACATAATTAAAAATTTCTACTTCTCTAAATTTGATGAAAAATAACCCTAATAGTTTAGGTTTACTCACTTTGGTTTTCAAATCTGAAAATTGTGAGTTGGGCCTCAAAAATCTTTATGTAGAAGTGGTAGATCCTCCCCAAACTCACCCAAAAACCTCCCCCTCCAAGCTCCGGCCTCCCCCTCCAAGACCCGCCGCGGCGCCCCCCTTTCCAGCCGCGCGTCCGCGGCCAGCTAGTAGCACGCGCGGCGTGCTGCTGCTGCTGTGCTTGCTGCGTGTGCGCGGATCTCCCCCCCTCTCGTGTAGCTTCGATCTAGGGTGAAGAGGAGTGGTGAGGGGTTAGGGTTGGGCTAGAGAGGGTGTCCTATTTTTTTCAGAATTTTTTTTGAGAAGAGAACGGAGTAGATTAGGGCTCCAAGTTCTCAATTTTGGAGAGGAGAGATTTTCAGATCTGATGGAGGATGAAGATGAGGGCAAATTTGGTAGTCAACCCTATTTTTTTGGTGCAAGTTACAAAGTGGGGGAGGGCTCTCTCTTGTTGCCACTTGGACTCACTTGCCTCAATGAAATCCTAGCCCTTGATCCCCCCAAGCATTCATACCTACCCCTAATCCTAATCTTAAGGTAATACTTGGTTTGGTTAAGAGAAAAGGGGTTAGGTTACAATTCATGCCAACTCTCACCCTTATTAAGCCACTAATTGGTACATTAACACATGTACTAAAGCCTTCATGTCATATATCCTTAGTCACCACAATCTAATAAATAAAAAAATTTTAAAAGGGGAGTGGGTCACCTAATTAAGCTTAAATTGTTGCTATTTAAAGATGGAGGGTAACTACTCTAGATAAAACATTTAACAACAATTCTTTATAATTAGGATGAGGAGAATTTTAAGTAAAATAAAAATTTGGTTGTTACCCTTGTATACTTGTAACTATATATTAAATCTCCAATCTATTTCTAGAATTTAGAGATTTGTTCACGAAATTTTCTCATTAATCATGTAACTTAATATTTTACGGGTCTCAGATATAATAATTCAAATCAATTAGAACCAAGTATTATCTCATAATTATATGTCAAACCAGAAATTAATAAGAAAAAATTAGGGTTGTTACATTCTACCCCCCTTATGAAAGTTTCGTCCTCGAAACTTATTGCAATTGGAAAAAGTTAGGGTCAAAGATTTGTAATTCATCTTCCGGTTCCATGTGGCTTTTACACTTGGCTTAAAATCTGTATAGGTTTCTAGCTGTAGAATATATCCCTTTCGAATTTCAGCTCACTTTTTGTTTGTATGGACATTGGCAGCTCAAAACTTTCAGGTTATGCAAGGAATATATAAAAAAAAATCTATGATGAATTGGAACAAGGATTCAATCCTTCTCACGCGGATGTTGCTGGCTGTCTCAATGCTTGATATAATAATTTTACCTCATAACCAATGGTTGTTCGTTTAAAACAGTTTCCCATTTTATTCAAGGTCAAGTCCTTTCTTAACATCAATATTGACCTTAGAGCTTTGTTATTCTGAATTTCCGGTGGTGAAGTCAATCGGTACTAACAGATCCAATCTAAACTCGGATATTCGACTGGACCAAAGCATTGCGGATTCAAACTACTTTTCCTTCCGATTCGTGTCACAACTATATCGGATATGCCTTAATAACAATTGAAATTTCTAGAGAACTCCAATATTAAATCCTATGGCATGAGAAGTGAGTGAGTTAGGGTCTCTATATTTCATCTCTCTGCTCTTTTATAACATCTTCGACTTGCAGGCTCTTCGGCTTTACTATTATCAGAGAAATGCTTTACATTTTAATTACATTACTTTGTAGACTAGAACTTGCATCAGTTCTTCCACAAAAATATATCTGTATTGATCCATCAAAATAAATAACAAAACTCAAAATCTCAGTGGCTTTAAATTAATAGATTGATTATCATTTAATACTTTATCGACTAGACGAAGTTAATTCAATCAAAGAATGCTAAAATCATGTCCTTCCATCCACTTATTCCTGTACAATCAGTTTTAACTCGTAGGATGTGTCCCTTCAGATTTGTAATGATTTACAAAGGATGTATCATTGCCTTACAGTCTTATTCAAGAATTATCACATTGTTTATGATGAATCGAAACGAACTTACAATCCTTCTTTTACAGATGACACCGAGTGTTTTAATATTTCAGCGACTGTAACACTTTACTTTATGCTCAATGTTTTCTAAAATAACAAGAATCTGCTCTAATCATGATAAATTTTAATTCTGACATAAATATATATTACCAAAGTTTCATTATTCTGTGCATATTTCTGGTTGTGAAGTCAATCAATATTCAATAGATCCAATTTAATTTGTTGTATCGAATAGTTAAATGCATTAGATATCCAAATTTGCTTTTCATTGTGACTTGAGTTGCCCCAAGAATATTATAAAAATTGCCAGAGTCATTGGTTCACACAATTCTTATCTGCCCTGAGCCACTTTCATTCTTCTCAATTATTCGAATTTCTTCAAAAATTTCCTGAACTATTATGATTATTATTTTTGAGACCTTAACTATATAAGGATTACCTCATGCTTCCCATTATAATCTATTGCATTTAACATATTCTCTACTTTACGAAGCCCTCCCTCTTTGCTTGCAAAAGATGAGAAGTTTGACCCTGAATTATCTCTTAACTTTATATTTAACTTCATTACTAGATCAACAGCATAGGTTCCCCACCTTATCACATGTTCGATGAATAAGTTATAATCACCGATATCATTATCCATTTTTTTTTTAACATTAGAGATCATACTATATCAAATTTCAATTTCACAAGTTTCGAAAGAATTACACTGTGTAAATAATAACTACCAATGTCACAGGTACATCCATACATAAAATTCACAATAAGTTACAATTATTATTCTCATGAATGTTGTTACTTGATCAGGTTTCATCTAGTGAACCCAAACGCTATTTCATGTTATTTGTCTTGATGTAACTTAGTGTAATATCAATGATAGTTGCAACTTACGGTAAGCACCCGACTTGAATTTATATACAATAATTGGTTGAGACAGAAAATAAGAATTTCTTATTTATCAATATGATTCACACAACTGAAAGGTCTCTTACTTAAGTGTAAACTTTTAAATCTTTGATAAGGATCTGTATAATACCACCCACGTAGAATTGTCTCACAACATAACTTACTTCTCAAATTTCACATACAAATGATCATGCCACTATACATACAAAACAGATGACATTCATACCATCAGTCTCTCAGCATACTGGTGGACTCACAATTATATACATAAGTATGCATTAACTGTCTTATTAAACACTATGGGTACCTATGATTCTGTCTCTAGATTCTCCAAAAATATCATCCTCTCTTCATTTTATATTCACACAGTATCAATTATCCCTATATAAGGATGCTCTTCAAAGAGTATCAAAATCCATAATCGTTTCAGTATGACATATCCCTTATATTCTTTTATCTGAGACTTTGGTTATCCCACAACCAGATTCTTAATAAGGTTCTTCTGCTCCGATTAATCTTGGTTTGCCTGATATTTTAATTACTTTCTTATTCCAGTGTCCCATACCACTGGCAGCTCATACTGAGGGCCTGCACCCACAATAGAACACATCCGAATCAAGACATGCGGGTATGCCCTCATTCGAATGTAAGAAAATAATCAATATCACGCACTTCGAGATCAATCATACACGTCAGAATCAACTACCCCCCTTAGAATTACTCATATACAGTCGCACAATCATTCAAACAATACACACACATACATATCAACCCTATAGATCAATCGTGATATAGAAATAACAATTCTAGGTCACATTCCTACGCCTATATTTTTCTAGGCCTTATATCTTAGCTCTACATCTCATTCCTAAACCTTTGCTCTGATACCAACTGTAACGGTTTCAGATTTTTTATTTTCTCAATATACATATACATCTATATTGATCAACTGATTATCATAATCATCTCCAAATCCTTAAAAATTTTGGCAGCACTTCCTCTATAATACGGAGTCTACTTGATACATTGATACATACAACTCAAAATTTCATTAATCATAAATCTATATACAATATCCCACGCAGTTTATATCACAATTTCGGCTTGACATCGCCTACATATAAATTTCTCAATTAGTCATGTGGATACAACTCAAGATAACAAATTAAACACTTACTTGGGAATATTCTCCTCGGTATCACCGTCTAACCCAACCAACTCAAGATAATATCCATATAGAACTTATACACAGGTCTACGTATATACATCATTGAACCAAATCACCAGTATTCGACTATTCAGTCTAATCTATAACATCAACTTTATGTACATACATATAAACAAAATACTCAATTATAAATCAGAAATAAAAGCTTGGTAGGCCCACACAATGAATGCTTAGAACCCTTCCAGTGCTCTACTCTTGCCTTTATCTACTATTCATCCCTGGCTTGCCCTGAAAAACATGAAGTTGTGGGGGGTGAGCTCGACAGCTCAGTGGGTGGAGTTAATCTCATTCTTAATTATAGCATGGAATTAGTGATGTGTAATATACAGATTCATGAAAATACGATGTATGTGGTACATGAGATGTGATAATGAATGCTTATACTTGATTGTGTATTTTTTCAGCTATTGTTCAAATGATACTGATAGATGCACACATGACCAGTATCAGATGTCTCCAATACCGTATACAATAACACATCCAACATACCCTTAGTGTCACACACACACACATACACACACACACGCACATACATATATATCACACATAGCCATTCATTCTCAATCATTTGTAAAGTTGCACATATATATATATCGTAGCACCGTCTTCGCACTCCGCCCTGCAATACGGCTCCCTTCCTCCTGATATATGATAGGTACCCCGTCTTCCTCCCTCCTCTGGTGCCGTACCGGTCCCTTCCTCCTGATATATATAATTATATAGCACCGTCTTCGCACTCCGCCCGTGCAATACGGGTCCCTTCCTCCATTATATAGTATATATATACATATATATACACACACAATATCAGCACATCCAATTTCATAAGATTCACATATTATGTACATCATTTCATATATGGGATGATATTCTCAATTAGTGTTTATCTGTTACCTTGTATACTTATACGAATATTTACACAATTGTCTTAGCCAAAACATGTCACCCATATATATTTTGTACATAAATCAAGTAACATACACCAATCATATTCATGTCAATCATAATAACTTCTATTCAGTAATGTACATGTCAATGCCCTTGTACACCATATTCTAAAATGCTATATTAAAACAAGTTATTATTCATCAATATTTATATTTGCAATTATGTATAATGCAATCCAATTTATTAAAAACTCCACTCACCTTTGTCTAACTTCAGTTATCAATCCTGCGGATATGTAGCTCTCGATTTCACGATCGCAATGGTTCAAAAATCGCTTGAATCCGACTCCGGATGGTCAAGTTATCACCCAAAAACCAAACCAATAACTTAAAGTTAGATATCAAATATTCAGAATTATCTGGGGACCCATTATAAATTTTCTGGGGTCTAAAATTTAATAACTGAAACTTTCAAGGGGTTAAATGGAATTTACCTTTCTTTAAGTGATTGGGTCGGGTTTAGGTCTTAATGGGTCGGATTTGAAACCAACCCGAAACCCTCACCTCCTTTCTCTTCTTTTCTTTTCTTTTTCTTTTGTTTTTTTTTTTTGTTCTTCTCAGAACAGCAGTAGCAGGAAGCTGCTGCTGCTCTTCCACCTGTGCCGCGGCCATGGCCGCCGCGCCTCCGGCCGCCGAGCCTGGCCGGCGTTGGCGCCGGCGGGCCTCCCCGGATCCCCCTCGGTCGCCGCCGTTCTTCCAAGCCAGAGAGAGAGGAGTCATAGAGAGAGGGGGGAGAAGGAGAGAGTGCACCAACACCCCAAACCACCACTACCACCACCCCTACTGCTGCCGCCCACCATGCAGAGAAGTAGGAAGAGAACTCGGCTGAGTGAGGAGAGAAAAGAAGATAGATGGAGTGGGTTTTTTTTTTTATATATTCCCTTTTGATTTCTATGATGCCACCTAGCAAGCACAAGTTCCAATCCCTCTCCAAAAGACTCCACCTCATGCTAACGCAAAATTGACTCAGCCATCCACTAACTCTCCCCAACTAAATGTAGATTAGTTTAGTTAATTATCAAGGTTTATTGTTAGATGAAATGGGAAAGGAAACATTATGGACTTGGGCTCATTCATTCCATTCAAATAATTTTTGGAACCATTGGCTTGGGCCCAAGTTATAGACAGGAGTAGATAAAGAAAAGAGTGTAAAGATTGGGCTTTTTACAAAACTAGTTATAACCTGAATACAAAGAATTACTCCCTTTTCCAAATAAACTTCCAATAAATTATTATCACCAAAATTATCAGTTCTGAATATTGATTTCATTTACGGACCTCATCGGATTTAATTTGAGTTTAGAATATTAATTCATGGTTTAACAACCCGGTGTTACAAGTATTATTCATGTTCACAGTCTTGTATACTTGTAGCTATATATTAAATCTCTAATCTATTTCTAGAATTTAGAGATTTGTTCACGAAATTTTCTCATTAATCATATAACTTAATATTTTACGGGTCTCAGATATAATAATTCAGATCAATTAGAACCAAGTATTATCTCATAATTATATGTCAAACCAGAAATTAATAATAAAAAATCAGGGTTGTTACATATGCTGCTCTCCCTGTCATCATGACAGTGTGAGAACCTCCAACTTTCTCTGCCTATCGTCCTCTCTCTCTCTCTCTCTCTAATATCTATACTTCTTCACTTATTCTTTTTCCTTTTTCTTTTATTTTTTCCTTTTTCTCTTTTTGTCAATCTGAAATATATTGTCGAGGCAAAAGAAAAGTCCATTAACACTGGTTATTTTTTTGAGAAAAATCTGTGGGATTGAAAAGCCCCCCTGCGTTTCATTAATAAGCACTTAACGAAACAACCTCAAAAAGGGTACAAAAATGTAAAAATTACAAAGTTGATCCTTCAAGAAAAAACAGTTCTAGCAGGAGGTAACTGACAACCAAACGTCATGGCGACTTCTGTGCAAAGACATCAGGCGCCATTGAGAAGCAGATGTTACAAATATCAGTCTAACCAGATCTATTGTACTCTCCTACACTAACCGACCACCTCTTCCAGCTCACCGCAACCCTAGAAGAACAACACCACTACAACATCGACACCTCTCCCGCTCAACCAGTGACTGGTCTACTCCTCATCAGATAACTCCTCCAAAATAAGAGACCCATAATCATCTCTCTGAACCTTTCCAGTTCACTCTGCCAACCTTCTTTTAATCTCCACTTTGGTAGATTATGTAACACCAAGGTTATTAAATCACCGCAACACCATGGTGATTAAATTGTCATGATTTATTTAAAATTTTAACTCTTGGTTCAAGGGAGTATACAATTTTAGTAGGAATGAGGATGGAATTAAGTTTTTATATAATGAATATTACTTTCACATTTATGTGGGAAAGAATTATAGTGGAATGGAAACTCAATAAATATGAATAAAGTGTGTATAAGTGTATGTACTTGTATATGTAAATGGATATATATGTATATGTACATATATATAAGTAATATACAAATATCATCATTTTGATAAATGCAAGAATTTAAAATAGAAAGAGAGTTAGTGGAGGGAGTAGGTATGCATGAGAGGGTATGATGTAGGGTTAGGATTTACCTTGGATTATGTGATTACATGTGGCATGAGAAAAAAAAAAAGGGAGATAAATTGATATGGTAATATATTTTATGATAGGGGCATTTGTGTAAAATGGGGGATGAATATTTTCCATCTCTCTTTTCATTCTCAGGCTGAAAAAGATTCCCTTCCTTCATCCCCAATCTCAAACCCTAAATATGATCTCTCATCTTCTCTCAAATCTCTCCTTCCTTCTCTCTTCCTCTCTCCCCCCTAACCCTCTCTCTCCCCCTCTTCGGAGTAGGCGGCGCAGCCCAGCCCAGCCCAGTACTTGGGCATGGGGGGGGGCTCGCAGCCGGCCAGCCGGCAGCGCGTGGCCTGGAGTTGTTGGCATGGAGGGGCCCTTGAATTTTTGGATCTCTTATCTCTCCCTTGGTATGTATGATCAAAACTCTAAAAGAACTTTAGCCTCTCTTCTGCATGATTCCTCTTTATGATTCTCTCCCCTCTTTTCATGGTGAAGGCTGACTATGGCATTAACGACAAGGTGGGGACATGACCACTTTGAAGAGAAGAAAATCTAGGTGAGGGAGATCTTTCTTGATCTAAGTATATTTTGTTTTCTTTGAAATTTTCAAAAAAAATGCTCATGATATGTAATGATTAACTTACATCATCTAAGAAAGTCTTCAATTTATGTGCCCCCATATTTTTCTTGTAAAAATTTTGGATAAAACAATCATTTTGAGTAAAGCAGTGAATCTTTCTGATAAGTGCAGAAATCTGTTAAACATCATAACTTGTAATATTGGGCTCAGTTCACTAGTGTATTGGGCTAAATGATATCATATTATATACTGTTAGAAAGATAATCGAGTTTACTTTCCAACGGTTCATACCATATTTCTATTGGAGACCTGTATCTTAAATTATGACTGAAATATTGCAAATTTGTCGAAACTGTTGTGCTACAAAACTCATTCACAACTGATGAGCTTCTGAATATTTGGAGCAGTTTAGTTAAATAAAACTTATCATGTAATATATCAATGGAAAGGTAGTAGAGTCTAGTTTCTAATAAATTTTTCTTTGTTCCATTTCAATTTGGAGAAGGAAAGTTATTATAAAAACTCCACTAGTTGTCCGAAAAGACTGAGCCACAAAAATGTGTTTAAGAAATAAGTTCATGACTAATGCCATTCCTAATCAAACTACTTATAGTATGTGATATATTGTCTAAGAGATATATAGAGCCATAAGATTCTACCTTTCAGTGGTTTATGTCACGTCTCATTTGGATGTATATGAGAGAGGCTTTGTCGAAACACGAGTAGATTGAGGGATTTTTGCCATAGTTGAATGGTGGTTGTTGAAAGAGTGATTCTTGTTGATATAGAAGAGGCCTCACAATCTCTTAATGTGTAAGGCTTGAATTTCAAGTTCATTAATTTACAAAGCTAAATTGTGTCCCTTTATATCTAAGAGAGACGTTTTGAGAACACGGAAGTCTCTCAATTAAACCTAAACCCTCATTTCATTAAAATTTTGTATACAAAGAAGATGTGATTGTCCTCCTAATGTCTACACCTAGAATACCTTGGATGATGCTCTAAGAGAGTTTAAGAGGTAGAAGAGCTGATAAAATCTCACGATCTTGTAACAAAAGATTTAATTAAGCTATATCCGAAAGTTTGCAATTAGCAAAATATAAGTCATAGAAGCCTCAAAGGATATCTTAACCCTATAAGGAAGAGATAGTACGTTGGAACTCTCCTATCGCTTGTTTTGACTATTCGTTGTTAATTAAACAGCCTCCTCTAACTTTCTCTCCAAACTACCAAATTTCTAGGGGAACTCTGTTAAGTAACAAGAGCAATCACGAATACAATAAGAGTATGATTTAATACATAACTCAAGTATAGTTTAATTCCTTATTTACTTGCTTTATCACCTATTTGATAAGGTAATTATTTAGGTATGCCATATCATTCTGTAAATTCACATTATCTTCCAATTCCTTTGATCATCTGTACTTGAACTCTTTCTAGACCCTTTGGACTATATTGCAGTAGTGTTGTATGCATCATACGTACTAGGAAGCAAAATACTCAAGTGACTCCTACAACATCACTATTTTACCTCCTAAATCAAGACTTGTGTATTTAAATTCACAAATAGTACACCTTAAAATGTGAGTATGGTAGGTGAATCTTGAAAAATATAACTCCAAATGTAGAAAAACTTTTATAGTGAAATGATTCAATGGCTAGTCAATGAGTGGGAAGGGCCAGAATTGTACGTAGAGTAGTTGAAAATTTTGTAAAAGACTATTAGATCAGGTTATGGGCGAGTAACCCATGTTTATAATTCTTAAGGATCTTTTGCGCATAATTAATAAATTCTAGTAAGTCTTCGGTTATGTCCCTTCTTACCGTTGTCATTCAGTTTTATTATAAAATTTGCACTGCAAATTGATGAAGTCTTCTAATATCTTCCACTTTAATTCTCAATACTGCATTAGACTGAGTTATCCATGTCGCAAAGTAATGATATGATTTTCACAAGTAGGATGGAAAAACTTTGTGATGGTTCATTTAATGAATAATCAAGTTAGTTAGATGAACGATTGAAGGCCGTAAGATACAAATTTGGGTTTAGAAGTCAAGTATTCAACTATGACTATGAATACAACCATTAGGATTAAGAAAGATAAGGTAAGACTACATTCGATAGCAAGCCGCATATGAGTTAATCTTGTATATGCTAACCTAATTAAGTACCATCGTACTTGGACTTTGGACATCTAAGCCTCTTCCAAATTTACATATAAAGAGGGGGTTAATTAAATAGTGTAAGAATAAGAAGAAGATATGATGATACAGTTAGTAAAAACTATACGAGTGTATAAGTAAAATTAAAACTACAGATGTGCTAACTGAAAGTAACTATAGTCAAGTGGATTAATCAACTCTACTAGCTAAACAATAGAATGTATGAAGGGTGGAGTATAACTAACTACAAGACTTACTAGTACGAATTAGGAATATATGTATTAGAAGTATAATCAATGGTTAGACGAAATATTGAACGGTTGACATTGATAATATATTGTGTGTAAAATGATTGTTGCATATGAATGATACTAAAATATGGAGGTTGAATAAGTGTACATGATGTATACAGTTATACATGCTCATACACATACACCTCTATTTGGATACACAGTTGTTGATAATATGAATGAGAACTCAATCTATATGAATGAGATACGTAGATCACTTAACTGTTGACTTATAATTCATGTGTGAATGTATAACCAGTGAACCACATACATCTTATTGATAGTAGAATTACTAAATAAGAAGGTGAACTGTAACTTGCATTTGCATACGCATATACAGTGAATTACATACATTTTCCAGTAATAGAAGTGATAAGCTAAGAATCAAACTCTAATAAATGGTCAAATTATTATAAAATGATGAATTGATTGTTATCTGGGTGTATGTATACACATGCAGTGAACCACATGAAATCCTTCAGTAATGGAGTTGATGAGCTGGAAAGCAAAGCATAGTTTTTAATTGATATTCATATCGTTACTATATTGGTTGCTATTTGAGTGTAAATATAAACATGTCTTTTGCATTCATGCTCATTAGAGGAAGGGGTCGGGCGGGAGCCAGTAAGAAGGGGAAGATGGTGTTATTGCATTAAATACGTACATATATATAGGAGGAAGGGGCCGGGTAGGAGCCGGTGGGAGGGGGAAGATTGTGTTATTGTTATATGATATTTATACATACACACACATATATATAGGAGGAAGGATCAGGCGAGAGCCGGTGGAGGGGAAGACAGTGTTATTGTGTTATATATCTTTATAAAAGGAGGAAGGGGTCGGGCGGGAGCCGGCGGGAGGGGAAGACGGAGAATTTTTACACTTCAAGTGCGAATTGCATATGCATATGAATAACGTATAATACGTATCTCATTATATATGATATGTGAATGTTGTGAAGTGTAATGTGATATTGTGATATGTGAAGCATGATAAGATTACATGATATAAAAGTATGTTTTGTGATGCATGTGTTATCTGAATGCATAAACTATATATAAGATAGTGGGAGTGTGATTGGCGCGCCTGTGCATGATATATGAAATATGTATGTGATACATACTGTGAATACATAAGAAGAATTTGATAATAAACTTTAATTACCGAGCTAATATTTTACTAAACTTATAGACCCTGTAATATGTGACATAGAATACGAAAAATGTCATAAGAAGTCAGTGACCAAAAGAGTCGGACCGTCTCTGAAGATTATGGAGCCCAATTGTTTATGTTATTGATTTTCTATTTCTCTTATTCGTCCAAATCTACTCTATTACTCAAAAATTTATGCTTATTATGTTGGCCCAAGGTTACAATCACCCATTTTTTAGTGTGTTTTGATGATTACAAAACATATTAGTTATTTGTACTAATATTGTTTGTTGTTTAAGTTTGTTTCAGGATTCTATCTCAACTAGAGGAGTTCTTCCCTAAAGGAAGGTGCTTTGGACTCAAGTCAACTCAATTTGGGCTCAAGATGCAAGTTTGAAGATCATATGGAGAAAGCCCTCTTGAAGAACTTGAAGTCTTTAGAATCATTGTAAGAATAGAATGTTAAAGTTTGAGTATTGGATATTTGGCTCTAGGATACACATACACAATTTGTTTTTGCTAAAATGAGAAGTTTTGTTTTTAAGTTTTCATGTTTTAATTTTTGTCTCATGCCTTAATAGATATTTACATGATCTTAAGTTTTACAAAATAAATAACATGTTTAGATCATATGCATATACCCCTACTAGCATGATACTTAAGATTGTTCAAACCCAAAACTATTTTACAAAATTTTCCTAAGTCAGAAAAATACTGATTTTCCCTATTTCAGGCTGACCGGCCGACCGCCCGGTCGACCGGCGCCAGTGCCAGGACGTGCACGTTTGTGCACGTCTGTCGGTCGACGGCCCCGGTCGACCGACTGTGAGCAGGTCCACTCTCGGTTTGTTTGGGTCGACCGGGCGGTCGACCGGCTTAAGGAAACTGTGTTTTCTTTGAAGGAAACGGTCGACCGAGCGGTCGACCGGAGTCCAACGGCTCTTTGCCAACAGGGCAAACGGTCGACCGACCGGTCGACCGCTACGCCTGCAAGAGCCCAACGGCTCTTTCCTCTTTGGTGCAATTCTAAAATCTGTTTTTATTTTCTGTTTTAACAGACTTTTTGAGAGTTGTTGGAGACCTTTTTCAGGCCAAATTAGGTGTAAAGAAATTGTTTTTAACCTATTCTCTCCTTATAAATAGAGGGGAATGGGTCCTTACTATTTACCAAGAAAAATCCCAAGTTTTCATTGTTTTTCAAAGGAGAAGAAAAATAGTTTTCAAAGCTTCCAATTCCAATTCTTTTTAAGCTTGTTTTTCAGTTGTGTTTGATTGCTAATATCACTCTACAACTGAAGTTTTTCTCACTACACTTCATAGAGCCAAAAATCCTTTACTCATACTATAGAAAAGTTGTAAAAGAGTGAGAGATTGTAAAAGAGTTTGGGAAAGAGTTTTGTGATCTTGTGGAGATCACTATTGTTCTTGTGATCCTTGTTCTTGTGGAGACACCTCTTCGGTAGAGGTTATTGTAAGAGCTCGGTGCTCCGGTCTTCGGTAGACCATTGTAAGGCGTCCTCGGTGGATAGTGGAAACCCTTCACGGAGGTGAAGGCGGGGAGTAGAGCGGTGGCTCGAACCTCGAAACAAACTTCTTGTGTTTGCGATTGCCTTGCGTCAATTTTGTCTTTAAATTCTCTTGCACTTTATTGCTTTCAATTACTTGCTTGTGATCTTGTTTCTTTATTTGTGCTTTTATTTCAAGCTTGTAATACTTGTGTGCACCTCACCATTCATCCATCATATCTTGCCTTGATCGATCATAATCTCATACAACAAGGTTGCATTGCGCACCTCTAACCCATTTAAAGGGGAATTGGGAGGAAGGAGTTCAGAACCTCTCACGGGGTATTCGGCTCTTAGTCTTGTTTTGAGAGATCGTTGCATCATTCATCATACTAAGTTTTAAAAAGATTATTAGATTAGCAATCACACCTATTCACCCCCCCTCTAGGTGTATTTCAATTGGTATCAGAGCTTGGACTCTAGGATTTGGCTTAACAACCTTAGAGAGATCCTAATATTGCTAATCATTTCATTCATACTCACATTGTAAAAATGGCCGATGGTATCAAGACACCCCCTAAGTTTGATGGACTTAACTTTCCCATATGGAAGGTTAAGATGACCGTTTTCTTGCAATCTCTAGGTAGTCGAGTTGCAAAGGCCGTGACCAAACCCTTTAGTGCACCCCCCGGTGATGAATCCACTTGGTCCGAAATAGAGACCAAAGAATTTGATGCCAATGTTAGGGCTCACTATGCACTACTTCAAGCCCTTAATGATGATGACATAGCTAGAGTTATTCATTGCAAGTCCGCATATGAAATTTGGACACATTTACTAGTTACACATGAAGGGACCTCACAAGTGAAGAGGGCTAAGATTGACCTTCTTCGGTCCCAATATGAGAATTTTTGCATGCAAGAAAATGAAACCATAGATGATATGGTTACAAGATTTACAAAGATCACTAATGGACTTTCTTCTCTAGGTGATGCTATCGACAACGATCAAAGAGTAAGAAAGATCATCCGGGCTCTTCATCCTTCATGGGAAGTAAAAGCAACAACTTTGAAGGAACTCAATGATAAGGAGGAGATGGAGCTAATTGGTCTCATTGGGAACCTCAAAACCCATGAGATGGAGAGGAAAGTGAGGGAGGACATGGCTCCTTCCAAGAAGAAGACAATAGCCTTCAAAAGCCAATCCACACACTCCGACGAAGATGATGGAGAAGAAGAAGATGACAAAGAGCTCTCACTTCTTGTGAAGAACGTCCGGAGGATGTACAACAAGGCTAAATTTCAAGGAAGAAGAGATGGCAAGGAGGTAAAGAAGAAAGGAAGATTATTTGCTTCAATTGTCAAAGGCCGGGACACATTGTGGCGGAGTGTCCGGATAAAGTGAAGCCCTCCACCTCAAAGAAGCCTCACAAGAAGAAGGCAATGAAAGCTACATGGGATTCCGAGAGCGAATCCGAGGAGGAGATTGATACCGCCAACATGTGCTTCATGGCAAATGAAAGCACAAGCAAGGTAACCCCTTCCACTTCTCCTAATGATGAACTTTCCATGGATGAATTAGGAGAAGCCTTTGTAGAATTATCACATAACTATGATTTTCTTAAGAAAAAGTATTTAAAATGAAAAAGGAAAATGAATCTCTTAATCATCAAGTTTTTACTCTTTCTAAAGAAAAGGATGAATTACTTTCCACTCTTGTTTCCACTCAAAAAGATTTTGACAAGTATAAGATTTCTTGTAAAGGCAAGTCTTCACAAATTGATTCTAATGAGATTACCATGCTTAAAGAAAGAATAGACTCATTAGGAATTGTTTTGAAAAAGTGTGAATTTGATAAAAAGAAGTTAGAGGCTATGTTTCCTAAGAAACAAGCCCCTAAGAAAAATGTTTACCATGCTCATGCCCATGTTCATACCACACAACCTTTACATCGTGGCAAACCCCAAGGCATGCTCACACTTCACACACACATGCTCACACTCCACACACACATCATGCATTCATGTATGGTAGAGTGTTCTCATGTTCACATTGTGGGCGGAAAGGGCACTTAGCCAATTTTTGCTATGATAGACTAAGTGCATCTTATCATAATGTTTGGGTTCGCAACACTAACTTTCAAGGACCCAAGAATTGGGTACCAAAGACAACAATTTTGTTAAATGATATAGGTACCTTCCAAAGCCCAAAGACGTAGAGGATTGTGGTATCTTGATAGTGGTTGCTCAAGGCACATGACTTGGGACATCAACAAATTTGCAACCCTATCAAGATACCATGAAGGTGGCACCGTCACCTTCGGAGATGACGCCAAGGGTAAAATCATCGGTATCGGTAATGTAAACTTGGCACATCCCCTTTAATTGAAAATGTAGTTTTAGTTGAAGGACTCAAGCATAACCTCTTGAGTGTTAGTCAACTTTGTGATAAAGGTTTTGATGTTGTTTTTGATCATATAGCTTGTAAAGTAATTGATAGAATTTCTAATACTTGTGTGTTTTCCGGTTTTCGTGAAAGTAATGTTTATATGATAGATATGTCTAATATGTCTTATAATATTACTTGTTTAAAAGCCCTCGATGACGACTCTTGGTTGTGGCATAGAAGATTAGGCCATATTTCATTTGACCACATATCTAGGTTAAACACAAAGGAAATGGTGAAAGGTATTCCTTGTTTGAGTTTTGAAAAGGACCGAGTTTGTGACGCATGTCAATTTGGGAAACAAACTAAGTCTTCTTTCAAGTCAATTAAGGATATCATGACATCACGTCCTTTGGAGTTAATCCATATGGATCTATTTGGCCCTACACAAACCAAAAGTCTAAGTGGGAATATATTTGCATTTGTTTTGGTTGATGATTTTTCACGGTTTACTTGGGTTTTCTTTCTTGAACACAAAAATCAAGCATTTTCATATTTCAAACTTTTAAGAAAAGAGTTGAAAAAGAAAAAGAGTCTTCAATTTAAGAATAAGAAGTGATAGAGGAGGTGAGTTCATTAACCTACCCTTTACCACTTTTTGTGAAGAACATGGAATTAAGCATGAACTTTCTTGTCCTAGAACTCCACAACAAAATGGAGTAGTTGAACGGAAAAATCGAACCTTACAAGAGATGGCTAGGACAATGCTAAGTGAATATGGTCTACCACATTATTTGTGGGCCGAGGCCGTAAATACATCATGCTATATATCAAATCGTGTTTTCTTGTATAAAAATACTTCAAAAACTTCTTTTGAAATGTACTTTTCTAGAAAACCAAATGTTTTATATTTCAAAGTTTTTGGATGCAAATGTTTTGTTTTAAATACTAAAGATAATTTAGGAAAATTTGATGCTAAAGCTTATGAGGCAATTTTTGTTGGGTATTCTAATACAAGTAGGGCTTATAGAATCTTCAATAAATCATCTTTGACTATTGAGGAATCTATACATGTTAAGTTTGAAGAATCTAACTTGTTTGTTAAGAATGTTGTAGAAATAGATGCTTTGGATGAAGGCTTTGAGAAAGTGACCTTGGAGGATACTACTACTATGGGAGACAAGCCAAAGGATGATGAAGGAAGTGAAGCTAAAGTAGAAGAGGCTCAAGGAAATGAAAATCAAACAAATGAAGTAGAGCCTACTCAACAACTTCCAAAGGGTTGGAGATACAATCCTCATCATCCCAAGGACCTCGTCATAGGTGAAGTATCAAAAGGGTAACCACTCGCTCTAAACTTCATGACTATTGTGGACATTATGCATTTATTTCACATGTTGAACCCAAGAACGTCCTCGAAGCCGAGGCCGATTCATATTGGTTGCTAGCCATGCAAGAGGAACTCAATCAATTTGAGCGCAACCAAGTTTGGCACCTTGTTCCTAGGCCCCACGATAGACCAACAATTGATACTAAGTGGATCTTTAAGAACAAGTTGGATGAATCGGGTAACGTTGTTAGGAATAAAGCTAGGTTAGTTGCCCAAGGTTACACTCAAATCGAAGGGATCGATTTTGAAGAAACCTTTGCACCCGTAGCACGGCTTGAAGCCATACGGATGACACTAGCATTTGCCTCATATAAAGATTTTAAATTGTTTCAAATGGATGTTAAAAGTTCTTTTCTAAATGGTTTTATTGAAGAGGAGGTGTATGTTGAACAACCCCCCGGGTTTGTTGATCCTACACATCCGGATTTTGTATTCAAATTAGATAAAACTCTTTATGGTTTGAAACAAGCCCCTAGGGCTTGGTATGAAAGACTTTCTTCATTTTTAATTTCAAATGGTTTTAAGAAAGATAAAATTGACACCACATTGTTTAGAAAACATGTTAAAAATGATATTCTCATTGTGCAAATATATGTTGATGATATTATTTTTGATTCTACTAATGAATCTCTTTGCTAAGCTTTTGAATCATGCATGAAGGATGAATTTGAAATGTCTATGATGGGGGAGCTCAACTATTTCCTTGGACTCCAAATCAAGCAAAGGAAGGATGGATCTTCATCAATCAAGCCAAGTACACAAAGGAATTAATCAAAAGGTTCGGGCTTGAAGGATCTAAAGTAAGCAAAACTCCCATGGCAACAACTACCAAGCTTGACAAGGATGAACAAGGTAAAAGTGTAGACATTAAACTTTATAGAAGCATGATAGGTAGTTTATTGTATTTGACGGCTAGTAGGCCGGATATTATGTTTTTCGTTTGTCTTTGTGCACGTTTTCAATCTTGTCCTAAAGAATCTCACATAATTGCGGTTAAACGCATAATTAGATACCTTAAGGGCACTATTGAAATGGGTTTGTGGTATCCTAAAACCGGATTATTTGAAATGATGAGTTTTTCGGATGCCGACTATGCGGGTAGGGTAGATAGGAAGAGCACAAGTGGAACATGTCAATTCCTAGGTAATTGTCTTGTATCTTGGTCTTCCAAAAAAAAATTCGGTAGCCCTATCAACCGCCGAGGCGGAGTATGTTGCAGCCGGAGCTTGTTGTGCACAAGTTCTTTGGATGAAACATACTCTCCTTGACTATGATTTACACTTTGATCATGTTAAAATATTTTGTGATAATACTAGTACTATTCACATGACAAAGAATGCAAATCAACATAGTAAAACCAAACACATTGACATTAGGTATCACTTTCTTAGAGATCATTATGAGAAAGGTGATATTGACATTGATTATGTTTCCACCGATTTTCAACTTGCCGATATTTTTACTAAACCATTAGATTATGCTAGATTCTCCTTTATTTGTGGTGAGTTGAATGTTTGCATTATAGATTCTTAAAGAAAAACTTTTATTTTGTTTTGGTTAACCCTTTTTGATGTATGACAAAAAGGGGAGAAAAAGTATAAGTTTAAGGGGAGAAAAGGTATTTAAAGCTTGTTTGTTTTTGTTTGTTGCTAACCCTTAACCCCTTTGGTATTTAAAGTTTTGACAAAACATGTGTTTTTCAATACTTCATTACTTCATGTACGCATAGTCATTTGTATTTAAAGTTTTGACAAAACATGTGTTTTTCAATACTTCATTACTTCATGTACGCATAGTCATTTTTTTTTACATAGCATTATTTGAGGGGGAGTTTTCCAAGCTCTTCTTACATTTTTTTAAAATAACTTATATGTTTTGTCATCATCAAAAAGGGGGAGATTGTTGGCCCAAGGTTACAATCACCCGTTTTTTAGTGTGTTTTGATGATTACAAAACGTATTAGTTATTTGTACTAATATTGTTTGTTGTTTAAGTTTGTTTCAGGATTCTATCTCAACTAGAGGAGTTCTTCCCTAAAGGAAGGTGCTTTGGACTCAAGTCAACTCAATTTGGGCTCAAGATGCAAGTTTGAAGATCATATGGAGAAGCCCCTCTTGAAGAACTTGAAGTCTTTAGAATCATTGTAAGAATAGAATGTTAAAGTTTGAGTATTGGATATTTGGCTCTAGGATACACATACACAATTTGTTTTTGCTAAAATGAGAAGTTTTGTTTTTAAGTTTTCATGTTTTAATTTTTGTCTCATGCCTTAATAGATATTTACATGATCTTAAGTTTTACAAAATAAATAACATGTTTAGATCATGTGCATATACCCCTACTAGCATGATACTTAAGATTGTTCAAACCCAAAACTATTTTACAAAATTTTTCTAAGTCAGAAAAATACTGATTTTCCCTATTTCAGGCTGACCGGCCGACCGCCCGTCGACCGGCGCCAGTGCCAGGACGTGCACGTTTGTGCACGTCTGTTGGTCGACGGCCCCGGTCGACCGACTGTAAGCAAGTCCACTCTCGGTTTGTTTGGGTCGACCGGGCGGTCGACCGGCTTAAGGAAACTGTGTTTCCTTTGAAGGAAACGGTCGACCGAGCGGTCGACCGGAGTCCAACGGCTCTTTGCCAACAGGGCAAACGGTCGACCGCTACGCCTGCAAGAGCCCAACGGCTCTTTCCTCTTTGGTGCAATTCTGAAATCTGTTTTTATTTTCTGTTTTAACAGACTTTTTGAGAGTTATTGGAGACCTTTTTCAGGCCAAATTAGGTGTAAAGAAATTGTTTTTAACCTATTCTCTCCTTATAAATAGAGGGGAATGGGTCCTTTACTATTTACCAAGAAAAATCTCAAGTTTTCATTATTTTTCAAAGGAGAAGAAAAATAGTTTTCAAAGCTTCCAATTCCAATTCTTTTTAAGCTTGTTTTTCAGTTGTGTTTGATTGCTAATATCACTCTACAACTGAAGTTTTTCTCACTACACTTCATAGAGCCAAAAATCCTTCACTCATACTATAGAAAAGTTGTAAAAGAGTGAGAGATTGTAAAAGAGTTTGGGAAAGAGTTTTGTGATCTTGTGGAGATCACTATTGTTCTTGTGATCCTTGTTCTTGTGGAGACACCTCTTCGGTAGAGGTTATTGTAAGAGCTCGGTGCTCCGGTCTTCGGTAGACCATTGTAAGGCGTCCTCGGTGGATAGTGGAAACCCTTCACGGAGGTGAAGGCGGGGAGTAGATCGGTGGCTCGAACCTCGAAACAAACTTCTTGTGTTTGCGATTGCCTTGCGTCAATTTTGTCTTTAAATTCTCTTGCACTTTATTGCTTTCAATTACTTGCTTGTGATCTTGTTTCTTTATTTGTGTTTTTATTTCAAGCTTGTAATACTTGTGTGCATCTCACCATTCATCCATCATATCTTGCCTTGATCGATCATAATCTCATACAACAAGTTGCATTTGCGCACCTCTAACCCATTTAAAGGGGAATTGGGAGGAAGGAGTTCAGAACCTCTCACGGGGTATTCGGCTCTTAGTCTTGTTTTGAGAGATCGTTGCATCATTCATCATACTAAGTTTTAAAAAGATCATTAGATTAGCAATCACACCTATTCACCCCCCCTCTAGGTGTATTTCATATTATTGATTATATTCACCATTCTCTAATTTTCTTCTCTCTTTACTAACTGAGCTATTAAGCGCACCCCCTCTCAGTTTCATATTTTCAGGTCGCGTCATGATCGAGAACCAACTTTAGCTTTATGCATTTTGTAGAAAATTTTGCTAATAATGAATGTATTAAGATGTAATTTAGTTCTTATTGTATATGTTCATTATCCTATTTGACGTGTACTTGTAGCAAGTGCTAGTATTATGAGATGGATAGTCTGAATCCATGTATTGTATGGAGATATGAGTTTAGTTATGATTATGATGAGTTAAAGTTAAAGATAATTTGGTATTGTTCTGTGGATGCCGAGAGGGGTGCTCTCGAGTATTTAATTATTGTGTTTTCATATAAATAAGCCGTTGGGAGCCAAAATATTATTAAGATTACGTGGGTGATTGTTGAGTTTGGTTATATGCTTGGATTGAGGATAGTAGGCTGGTGTTGGCCGAAATTATTGTAATGTGAAATGTATATTTAGACATATCAGTATTTACAAAGGAGCCGCAGCCAAAATTTTCAAGATTATTGGATATGAATATGATAATCTGTTGATCAATATAGATGTTTATGTTAATTGAGATTATTATAATCTGGGACCATTACAGTTCGTATCAGAGCTCAGGATTTAGGCATAAGGATTTGACCTAGAGCAGGTATCGTAGGAAGATGATTAATTGATAGGACTGGTTGCTATGTTTGAATTATATGCTTGTGTGTTGTATGTACTGAATGTGTTGTTGATATGAAAAATTCAAGGGGGGTAGGAGTTCTTATGTGAATGATTAATTTTAAAAAGCGAGATATTTGGTCACTGCCTTATGTTCGGATTATGGTACCCACATGCCATAATTCGGATGTGCTCTGCTGGGGGCGTGGGCCCCTAATTTGAGCTGCCAGTGGTATGGGAAACCAGAGTAAGGAAATGATTAAAATATCAAATGAGTCAAGATTAAGTCAGATCGTAAGAATATAGTGTAGAAAGTTGATCAAGAAATAACAAATTCTCGATGGTGAAAGATTGAACAAGATAAGGAATCTTTGAGGTGAATGATTGAAAAACATATTGCATAAGGAAGGATTTTGTGATATACCGGAGAAATGTATGACTTTTATTTATATTTACCAAGTTTCAAGGACGAAACTTTTGTAAGGGGGTATAACTGTAACACCATGGTTATTAAATCGCTATAACAGCCGGGTAATTAAATTGTCAAGATTTATTTAAAATTTTAACTCTTAATTCAAGGGAGTATACAAATTTAGTAGGAATAAGGATGGAATTAAGTTTTTGTATAATGAATATTACTTTCACATTTATGTGGGAAAGAATTATAATGGAATGGAAACTTGATAATATGAATAAAGTGTGTATAAGTGTATGTACTTGTATACGTAAATGGATATATATGTATATGTACATATATATAAGTAATATACAAATATCATCATTTTGATAAATGCAAGAATTTAAAATAGAAAGAGAGTTAGTGGAGGGAGTAGGTGTGCATGAGAGGGGATGATGTAGGGTTGGAATTTACCTTGGATTATGTGATTACATGTGGCATGAGAAAAAAGGGGAGATAAATTGATATGGTAATATATTTTGTGATAGGTGGATTTATGTATAATAGGGGATGAATATTTTCCATTCTCTTTTCATTCTCAGGCTGAAAAAAGATTCTCCTCCTTCATCCCCAATCTCAAACCCTAAATCTGATCTCTCATCTTCTCTCAGATCTCTCGTTCCTCCTTTCTTCCCTCTCTCCCCCTAACCCTCTCTCCCCCTCTCCAGAGTAGGCAGTTGGGCTGGAGGGTGTGCGCGGTCGCGCCGGCGGCGCGGGGCAGGCCAGCGCGCGTGGCCTGGAGTTGTTGGCATGGAGGGGCCCTTAAATTTCTGGATCTCATATCTCTCCTTTGGTATGTATGATCAAAACCCTAAAAGAACTTTAGCATTTCTCCCTCATGATTCCTCTTTATGATTCTCCCCTCTCTTTTCATTGTGAAGGCTAGCCATGGCACTAACGACAAGGCGGGGACATGACCATTTCGAAGAGAAGGAAATCTAGGTGAAGGAGATCTTTCTTGATCTAAGTCTATTTTGTTTTCTTCAAAATTTTCAGAAAATAAAATGCTCATGATTTGTAGTGATTAACTTCCATCATCTAAAAAAGTCTTCAATTTATGTGCCCTCATATTTTTCTTGTAAAAATTCTAGACAAAACAATCATTTTGAGTAAAGTAGTGGATCTTCCTTATAAATGTAGAAATCTGTTAAACATCATAACCTGTAATATTGAGCTCAGTTCACTAGTATATTAGGAAATGTATTATATACCGTTGGAAAGATAATCGAGTCTACTTTCCAACGGTTCATACCATGTCCCTACTAGATACTGTACCTTAAATTATGACTGAAATATTATATAATGATCGAAATTGTCATTCTACAGAACTCATTCACAACTGATGAGTTTCTGAATATTTGGAGCAGTTCAGTTAAATAAAACTTATCATATAATATATCAATGGAAAGGTTGTGGAGTCTAATTTCTAATAAATCGTTCTTTGTTCCATTTCAATATGGAGAATGAAAGTTATTATAAAAATTCTATTGGTTGTCTGGAAAGACTGAGCCACAAAAATGTGTTTAAGCAATAAGTTCATGACTAATGACCACTGCTAAATCAAACTACTTATAATATGTGATATATTATCTAAGAGATATATAGAGCCATAAGAGTCTACCTTTCAATGGTTTATACCGCGTCCGGTTAGGATGTATATGACAGAGGCTTTGTCGAAATACTACGTGTAGATTGAGGGATTTTTGCCAGAGTTGAATGGTGGTTGTAGAAAGAGTGATTCTCGTTGATATAGAAGAGGCCACACAAACCCTTAATGTGTAAGGCTTAAACTTTAAGTTCATTAATTTACAAAGCTAAATTGTGCCCCTTTATATCTAAGAGAGAAGTTTTGAGAACACGAAAGTCTCTCAATTAAACCTAAGCCCTCTTTTCATTAAAATTTTGTATACAAAGAAGATAAGATTGTACTCCTAATGCCTACACCTAGAATATCTTGGTTGATTCTCTAAGAGAGTCTAAGAGGTAGAAAAGCTGATAAAATCTCATGATCTTGTAACAAAAGATTTAATTAAGCTATATCCGAAGTTTACAATTAGCAAAATATAAGTCATAGAAGCCTCAAAAGATATCTTGACCCTATAAAGAAGAGATAGTACGTTGGAACTCTCCTATCGCTCGTTTTGACTATTCGTTGTTAATTAAATAACCTCCTTTAACTTTCTCTCAAATTTCTTGGGGAACTCTGTTAAGCAACAAGAGCAATCACGAATACAATAAGAGTATGGTTTAATACATAACTCAAGTGTAGTCTAATTTCTTATTTACTTTCTTTGTCACCTATTTGATAAGGTAATTATTTGGGTTGTCATATCATTCTGTAAATTCACATTATCCCACAATTCTTTTGATCATCTGTACTTGAACTCCTTTTAGGCCCTTTGGACTATATTACAGTATTGTTGTATGCATCATATGTACTAGGAAGCGAAATACTCAAGTGACTCCTACAACATCACTATTTTACCTCCTAAATCGAGAATTGTGTATTTAAATTCACAAATAGTACATCTTAAAATGTTAGTATAGTAGGTGAACCTTGAAAAATATAACTCTAACTGTAGGAAAACTTCTATAGTGAAATGATTGAATGGCTAGTCAATGAGTGGGAAGGGCCTGAATTGTACATAGAGTAGTTGAAAATTTTATCGAAGACTGCTAGATCAGGTTATGGTCGAGTAACCCATGTTTATCATTCTTAAGGATCTTTTGCGCATAATTAATAAATTCTAGTAAGCTTCAGCTATGTCCCTTCTTACCGTCGTCTTTCAGTTTTATTACAAATAATTGCACTGCAAATTGATGAAGTCTTTCTAGTATCTTTCACTTTGATTCCACATACTGCATTAGACTGAGTTATCTATGTCGCAAAGTAATGATATGGTTTTCACAGGTAGGATAGAAAGATTTTGTGATGGTTCATTTAATGAATAATCAAGTTAGCTCGATGAACGATTGAAGGCCGTAAGATACAAATTTGGGTTAAGAAGTCAAGTATTCATCTATGACTATGAATACAACCATTAAGAATTAAGAAAGATAAGGGAAGACTACATTCGATAACAAGCCGCATATGAGTTAATCTTGTACATGTTAACTTAATTAAGTACCCTCGTATCTGACTTTGGACAACTAAGCCTCTTCCCAATTTACATGTAAAGAGAGGGTTAATTAAATAGTGTAAGAATAAAAAGAAGATATGATGGCACAGTTAGTAAAAACTATACAAGTGTATAAGTAAAATTAAAACTACAGATGTGCTAACTGAAAGTGAGTATGGTCAAGTGGATTAATCAACTCTTCCAGTTAAACAATAGAATGTATGAAGGGTGGAGTATAACTAACTACAAGACTTACTAGTACGAATTAGGAATATATGTATTAGAAGTGTAATCAATGGTTAGACGAAATATTGAACGGTTGACATTGATAATATATTGTGTGTAAAATGATTGTTGCATTTGAATGATACTGAAGCATGGAGGTTGATTAAGTGTAACATGATGTATACAGTTATACATGCTTATACGCATACACCTCTATTTAGATACGCAGTTATTGATAATATGAATGAGAACTCAATCTATATGAAAGAGATACGTAGATCACTTTACTGTTGACTTACAACTCATGTGTGAATGTATAATCAGTGAACCATATACATCTTATTGATAATAGAATTACTGAACAAGAAGGTGAACTGTAACTTACATTTGCATACGCATCTGCAGTGAATTACATACATTCTCCAGCCATAGATATGATAAGCTGAGAATCAAATTATAATAAATGGTCAAATTATTGTAATATGATGAATTGATTATTATCTGGGTGTATGTATACACATGAGGTGAACCACACGAAATCCTTCGGTAATGGAGTTGATGAGCTGGAAAGCAAACTATAGTGTTTAATTGATATTCATATCGTTGCTACATTGGTTGCTATTTGCGTGTAAATATAAACATGTTTTTTACATTCATGCTCATTGGAGGAAGGGGCCGGGCGGGAGCGATAGGAGGGGAAAGACGGTGTTATTGCATTATATACGTACATATATATTTAAGAGGAAGGGGCTAGGAAGGAGCTGGTAGGAGGGGAAAGATGGTGTTATTGTTATATGATATTTATACATATACACACATGTATATATATAGGAGGAAGGGGTCGGGCTGAAGTCGGTAGGAGGGAGAAGACGATTTTATTGTGTTATATATCTTTATAGAACGAGGAAAGGGCCGGGCGGGAGCCGACAGGAGGGGAAAGATGGAGAATTTTCACACTTCATGTGTGAATTGCATATGCATATGAATAACGTATAAAACGTATCTCATTATATATGACATGTGAATGTTGTGAAGTGTAATGTGACATTATGATATGTGAAGCGTGAGAAGATTATATGATATAAAAGTATGTTTTGTGATACATGTGTTATCTGAATGCATAAACTATATATAAGATAGTGGGAATGTGATTGGCGTGCCCGTGCATGATATATGAAATACGTATGTGATACATACTGTAAATACATAAGAATAATTTGATAATAAACTATAATTGCTGTGCTAATATTTTACTAACTTATAAACCCTGTAACATGTGGCATAGAATGCGGGAAATGTCATAAGAAGTCAGTGACCAAAAGAGTCGGACCGTCCCCGAAAATTATGGAGCCCAATTGTTTCATCATATATTATTAATTTTCTGTTTCTCTTATTCATCCAGATCTACTCTATTACTCAAAAAATCATGCTCATTATTGATTATATTCACCATTCTCTGATTTTATTCTATCTCTACTCACTGAGCTATTAAGTTCACCCTCTCCCAGTTTCATGTTTTCAGGTCGCGTCATGGCGGAGGACCAACTTTAGATTTATGCATTTTGTAAAAAATTTTGCTAATAATGAATGTATTGAGGATGTAATTTAGTTCTTTTTATATATGTTCATTATCCTATTTAACGTATACTTATAGCAAGTGCTAGTATTGTGAGATGGATAGTCTGAATCCATGTATTGTATGGAGATATGAGTTGAGTTATGATTATGATAAGTTGAAGTTAAAGATAGTTTGGTATTATTCTGTGGATGCCGAGAGGGGTGCTCTCGAGTATTTAATTATTGCGTTTTCATTTAAATAGGCCGTTGGGAGCCAAAATATTATTATGATTGTGTTGGTGATTGTTGAGTTTGGTTATATACTTGGATTGAGGATAGTAGGCTGGTGTTGGCCAAAATTATTGTGATGTGAAATGCATATTTAGACATGACAGTATTTATAAAGGAGGTGCTGCTGAAATTTTCAAGAATATTGGAGATGAATATGATAATCTATTGATCAATATAGATATGTACATTAATTGAGATTATTAGAATCTGGGACCTTTACAGATTACTGGGGGGCAAGCTCCCCATGAAGTTATCAAACTCATTCTGAAAGAACTCCTCACTCACAACCCCTCCATTAACTGCCTCGTTGAGATTAAACTCAACAAAGGAAAGACCCGACTCAGAGAACTCTACTGAATCAGAGTCAGACTCAACAAAGAGCACGCACTCACCTCTTAGGCTCCGCCAGCATCACCCCCATCCTTGGACCCATCAGGCCAGGACTGCAATAAAAAACCCTTCTTAAAGCCCTTAGAGCCTCTCAACTTCCCTCATTTGCATTACACATGACTTCAGAACACCCAAAACTCCCCCGACTCAGAACAAGAATTATCCACAATATAATCAATCTCTTCACCCTTGGGCGCAAGACTGGGCAGCTCTTGGGCGATAATGGAAGGCCAAGAAGCTCAAGCCCATCAGATGGGCTTATAGCCTTAAACGGGTCTGGGTCACACTAAATCCGCACGCAAAAGAAGTCCATCCGGATCTGAAACCCAATTCAATGGCCCCTTCCATATAGCGATTTTAATTCAAATTCAAATAATCGCCTCGTAAAACGCACTGTACAGCGCCGCCTCCCCCGCTGCAAGTTAGCGTGTAACCTCGTTCCTGGAATACGTACTAGGATACGTATTTTGATTTTTTTATCGTATTCTTTCAATTTCTCTCGTATTTATTTTTATTTTAAGATTATTTATATCACTTTTGGTATTTAGATCTGGATTCCTGGATTCAGAATCAGCCCGAGTCTGAATTAGGGACCCGATCTCAGTGTACTGATCGATTTGACCTTTCTAATAATCAGATTTGACCAATTTCAGTTTTAAATATCATTTTCAAATATTTTAGATTTTTCATGATTTTCTAGAACTTTTTCGAATTAAATTACAAAATCTTCAAAACCGGTATTGGCCGGTGCCACCGATCGATTCTCAGATTTTTAATTTACAAATAAAATTAAATTTCTAAAAACTACTTTCATATTATTTCTAAAAATCACATTTACTATCTAAACATATTTTTGGAGATATTTTTAAATTTATCAAAATTCGACCGGATTTGATGTCGACTGGTAACGCTGATAGATTCTAAGATTTTTAAATTAAAAATGAGATTGAATTTCTAAAATCTGATTACATCATGTGTCTTAAAATAATATCTTTATTTTTGAGAATTTTTGGAGATCTTTTTGAGCTACTTCAATTACCACGTTTTTTCAGAGTTTTTGGTGTTTTCTCAGATTCTGAAATTTTATCCAAGTACTTTCATTATTTATTTTTTATTTTCTAAATTTTGTTCCCTACTCATAATTTCCTTCTCTTTTTCTTTTCTTTTCCTTTCTTTCAATATTTTTCTTCTTTCTTTCTTCTTTCTTTCCATTTTTCCCTCACTATTCCTCACTCCCTCTCTCTTCTCCCTATTTTCTATCCCCTACGCCACTCTCTCTCTCTCTATCTCTCTATCTCTCTCGGAACTCTCTATCTCTCTCTCCCTCCAACATTCTTTCTCTCTCCACTTTTAACTCTCTCTCCCTAATATTCTCTCTCTTATCTCCTTTCCCTCTCTCATGTACAGTCTCTCTCCCTCTCTCTATTTTCTCTTCCCCACGCCCAGACGCAGGGCTTGTGACTCCACGCACGCGTCTATGCGCGCATGCTTGGTGCCTGAACGCAGGGCTCGTTAGCCCCTTGTTTCTCTTTTCTTCCCCCTGGATTCTCCCTCTCTTTGATTTCTCTATCATCCTTATATATTATATTATATTTATAATAATTGAACGCGTTCACGCATTGGTTACTTAGAGTTCTAGAGTTCAGGATTTTCACAATGTTTTCTCGTATTTAGGCGAGTGTTCTCACTTTTCTTTTGAGTTTTCCCGCTTCGTCGGGTTGATTCGTATTCGTGTGAATGTGTAACCATTGTATTGGTGGATTTGTATTGTATTGGTGGTATGATGTATTTGTACTGATGGGACGAATGCTTGTAATAGTGCCTATCTATGTGTTGTTGGTACTAACATTTTATGCAAGTATCTATATAGCCTTCGGGCCTAACTGCTCTACAGTTTTACTACAGCCTTCAAGCTTAACCTCTCCGAGGTTTATTAAAGTCCTCTGGACTTTCTAACTACACCTGAAAAGGCAGCTTAGCGCTTAGCTTTTTACCACTAAACATGCCTAGGCGCTACTCTGCCGGATTTTAGACTCGCATCTTAAGTTGAGTCGTCCCTGAGTTCCACCGGGTGCTTTAGTGATCAAACTCTGTTCTCTGATCTTGTCTCCAGCTTGTTTATCTTCGCTTATATGTTCGCTTGCTTACTTACTCGCTTGTCTACTCGATAACTTGATTAACTCTTTTATTTGACGGTTGTGAAGAGTTTGAAACCTTTACTTGAACCATTTTTCAAAATTGTATTATTTTTCGGTATTTGTACCGATATCCAGTATCGGTACCACTTTCTTGTATTTGTATAGATCCCCTGTATCGGTACTATTTTCTTACATTATGATATATATATAATGATATTTACTGTGCTTATTTATTTGACGTACTATTACCTGCCTGTGATCACCTGCCACCTGTCATGATATCACTTAACACCTGCCACCTGTCATGTTACTGTAAGTACACCTAGAGAGGGGTGAATATGTGTACTAGCAAATCTAGGACAAATGATGCGGAATTTAAAACTTAATTGCTAACACACTATGTGTAACCAAGAGTGAGCCCGAATTTTCTGTGAAGGCCTCTGAAACTACTCCTCTATATTCCTCTAGATTAGGAGTTGAGGTGCTTTAAATGCTTTCTCGGTTGAACACAAGTGTGGGCACACAAACAATATCTAGCATATGAATATGAACAATAAAAGCAATGCAAGATATAAGAGAGAGAGAGTTGAGAGATAGAAGATCAAACACGAACACAAGAATATATTTTGAGATTTAAGTCACTGCTCTACGTCCCCGCCTTCACACAGAAGGATTTTCACTATATCCACACAGGACCTTCCACAAAGGGACCTCTACTGAGGAATTACAACTCAACACTGGGAGTACACAACTCCTCTCTCAAACACAAACACCTCTACACAAGAGGGAAGGCACAAAGTCAAAGTAAAGAAAAAGGTTTACAACTTGGTAATCCTATGATCATAAACTCTCTTGGTGATCTCAAAGGATCACAAATAATTTTCTCACAAAAACAAGCTCAAGTGTGAGAAAACAAAGTGTTTTGAAAAAGAAAATAACAGAAAACACTTAGGAAAAAACTTCTAGATAGATATGAAATTGAAGAACAAAAACTAAAATTCTCAAAACTTAATATTCTTAGATTTTTCAAGAACTTTGTAACAATAAAGATAGGATCTTGAAGCTCTAAAACTTGTTTAAAAACTTGCTGAAAAATACTTGAGAAGATAAAAAAAAATTGCTTTTAAAATCTTGGCTAAAACTGGCCTCAAAGGACCCATATTTATAGGGTCTGAAAATATAGCCGTTGGGGTCCAGAACAGGTCAGAAATGACCTGTCGGTCGACCGCCCGGTCGACCGGCCAACGGTTAGATTTCTGACTGTTGGGGTTGTCGGTCGACCATTCGGTCGACCACCCCAGGCTAACATGCCTAACGGTTGATTGCCCGGTCGACCGAGGCTAGATACAGAGAGCAAACTCTCTGGTCGGTCGACCGACCGGTCGACGGGGCCAGATCCAGAGAGCAGACACTCTGAATCAGTCGATCGCGCGGTCGACCGGCCCAAGGCCAAGGCAGTTGTGCACGTCCTGTGCACATTGGTTGACCGAGCTCTGGTCCGGTCAACCAGTCGGTCGACCGCCTCAGCACTGGGTTATAGGATTGAAAAAATTGATTTTTAATTTCCTATAAAATCCCATAAAATTTACAAAAATAAGTTCTTATAAATATTTGAAGTACAAATATGTGTGATCAAAATTTAATACATATTACAAACTATTTGAACTATTTTGAGGTTTGAAAATTTAGCTTTAAACCAAAAATGATATTTTTCAAATTTTAGATTTTGAAATGAAAATTCGTTTTCTCTAAAACTTGTATAAATATAAAAACATAATATTGAAACACATTTGAAGCATAGTGTGTATGGATAGAATTCAATACACATATAAATGATATATCTATGTTTTTGACATTAAATCTAAGACTAAGTTTTGTTAAAAATAAAATTTAAAACCATGAACTAGATATGCATCAAAATAAGTTTTTAAGCATTCTGAACCTAACAATGTATATGGATAAATTCAACATACATAAAATCATGCAAACTTATTTTGATTCTATCTATTCATGAAAATCATATATGTATTCTTAAAAATCTAAAACCAATTAAACTGAAACTAAAATTATTGAACTTGTGTGTGTATAACTTGAGCATATCAAGACTAATCAATTCGTACACAAGATCTAAACAAAAACTAAACAAACTTAGACCAATGTCTTCTTATTGATCTTCATCTTCAAGATGAATCGATCCAAACTTGATCTAAGTGAGCTTGACTCCATCCAAGTGCTAGATGCGATCTTGACGCACGAGCCTTTGAATATACACGTGTTAGCTCAAAAAATGGCTTTGAATTCTTTGTTAAAGCTAAAGACCTACTAAGATCTTAATCAATATTTGAAACTTATTAAACACAAGATCATTGGCAAACTAATCTTTATAAGTTGGTCATCATCAAAACTAAGATGAAGGGCCTCTGGGCTGACAATTACATCTTGACCTGTGATTATCACATTTAAGGAAACCTATACCTATTATCCTGTATTATATAAAAACCTATTATCCTATATTATATACAGTGACCTGAATGTATAGTACTTATGTACTCCTGTAACTTCTTAAACCTGACCTGCTACTGATATTCCCGTAAATTGATCATTACATAATAAACTAGAAAAAGGACAACCTACATTGGGAAAGGGAAAAACTGATGGACTTTAATTGATGAATATGTTTACAGTGGTGTTAAGTATATTGTGCAACTAAAATTTTGTTCTACCTGTGGGCCTCCATGTGTTCTACGGCGTGTGCTGGCACCCTGATTTTCCCTTCCTGAATGGGCATACAATAACACCCTACTCTTTTCTGCGCCGGTAGGTTCCGTGCACCAGCAACGGAGCATCTTGGGCCGTGGTCCTGAGTATGCACGGGACCCACTATCAACATAACCCATTAGTTTCATCATCAGTTTTCAATAACAATCTCGGCATACTCATATATGGATGTATGTGCATCGGTAACACATACTTAGATATATGGGTAGGATGAGTAATAATAATAAGATACTAATTAATAATTCGTTATGTTTTGTAATTCAGGTTTTATACATTCAGATTACAATAACGTGAGATATATGAAAAGTCACCTAGAGGGGGGGTGAATAGGTGATGTGGCTAATCTATGAACTAAATGCGGAATTTAAAAACTTAATACAAATTACACTCAAGTGTGATCAACAAATGATGCACACACAACCAAACCAAGCAAGTATGAATGCACAATATAAATAATTGCAAGGCACAAAGTAAAGAGAGAGATAGAGAGAGAGTCAATGGATCAAGCGCAAACAACAAGATGTGTTTCGAGTTCGAGCACCCAGCTCTACATCCCCGCCTTCGACACACGAAGGATTTCTAATCCACTAGCAAGTCCACAAAGAACTCTCACAAGGAGTACCCAACTCCTCTCTTTACAAACACAACCTCCTCCTTGAGGCAAGCTCCAATCCAACAAAACAATCACCTCACAACTTGAGGGATTAGCACAAAGCAAATAAGGATCACCTCACAACTTGAGGGATACAACCCAAGGCACAAAGCCAAACAAAGATTGGGTTTTCAACTTGGTGGTTCAAATAAGCAACCACAAACAATCTCTTTTTCTCACACAAAATCCTTTAGAAAAGATAGTAGATTTTAGCTCAAGTGCAGAGAAAACCAAGGGATTTGAAACCAGCAACTCAAAGAAAATCTTTGGGAAATAAATGAAACCAAGATAGAGAAGTTCAATTCAAAAGCTTTTCCCAAAACCCTTTTCTTTGATTTTTCAAACCCTAATGAAAACACCAAAAAGATTGTTCAATTTGAATCCAAAAACCTATTTTGATTGCAGCAAAAACACCTGAGAGAATGAAAATTTTAGCCCAAAAATTCTTAGAGAAAAACTCTCTCAAATGGGGTATTTATAGGCAAATCTGGAAAATAGCCGTTGGCAGAAAAACTGTCAGAAATACCCTGCCGGTCGACCGCACGGTCGACCGTCCAACGGTCAAAAAACAGCCGTCTGACAGCTGCCGGTCGACCTGGCGGTCGACCCAGACAAACAGAGA
Source organism: Agave tequilana (assembly GCA_038442645.1). Taxonomy (NCBI): domain Eukaryota; kingdom Viridiplantae; phylum Streptophyta; class Magnoliopsida; order Asparagales; family Asparagaceae; genus Agave; species Agave tequilana. The sequence goes on from JAVJIF010032019.1 coordinate 156,772, forward strand.
CCAATCTGCTTACAGTCGGTCGACTGCACGGTCGACCGTCTACAGAAACAGCCGACGTGCACGTTTTTGTGCACGTCCGGTCGACCGGCCGGTCGACTGGCTACTTGGTGCGGTCGACCGTGCGGTCGACCGACCTTGCCTGGCAGGCAGCAAAAAAGTCAGAAAACTGAGGTAAAAAATATTCCAATAAATCTTTTAACTCTTGTAAAAATCCCCAAAAATAGTTTTTGCATTTTGCATTGATATATAACTTGTGATAAAAAGTTTAGCTCAAATATCAATCAACATGAACTATTTTTGTAGCATATTATTTTTACCAAAAACCAAAACTTGTATTTTCTAAAACTTGGAATCTTGAATAGAGAATATCTTTTGTCCAAAACTCATCCATAATACAAAACTATGATATTTAAACATTTTGAAGCATGATGCATATGGATAGAAATCCAATATACATGAAACATGTATATATTATGATTTTTGTCATTAAGTCTAAAAATATGTTTTGTTATAAATATCAAAACATAAAACTCATGAAGTAGATTATCAAACTAAGTTTGTTTAAACAATTGAAGCATGCATGTATATAGAACAAATCTAATATACATAAACCATGTAAACTTGTTTTGATATAAAATCTATTCATGAAAACCAAGATCGGTTAAACCTAAAACCGAAAACCAAAACATGAAACGTGTGTGTTGTGAACTTGAGCTTATCATACTATACTAATCTTTACAATTAGGATCTAAACCTAACTAAAACTATGGATACCTAAGTCTTCTTGTAGAGCGCAAACTCCAAGCTAGAGCGCAATCTCCAAGTCGGCTCGATCCAAAAACTCTTGATTCACCGGGCAAGTGCTATATATATCTTTGATGCGCGGGCTCTTGAATCAACATGTGCAAGCTTCCAAATCATCTTGTTGAAGCTAGACACCAACTAATATCTTGGTTAATGATCTGAAACTAAAATCACAAGATTATTAGTACACATAACTACATGAGTTAATCATCATCAAAACTAGAGTGGAAGGCCTTTGGGCCAACAATATATGGTATATACATGAGGATTTTTTTGTTTAGATTATTCCTTCGACATACTTATCTCATGAAATCATAATCCGGGTTGTACTGCTGGTCTTGCAGTATTTGCTTTCGTCGGGTTTTAACTCAGATTTTCGATTTGATTATTATTATTATATTATATATTCCTGCTTTTATCACCTGTGAACTACTCCACTGATCTCCTACTGTTATCATATTAGACACAGCCTGTCTCTTGCCTAATATTACACTTGTATTACTATGCCTAATCTTCTGACTTGCTTATTCTTGATTTTATGCGGATACTTTAGTTATCATATAATTACTGCTTCCCAATGATTCATACTGTTCTATTTAGCTGTTAGTGCGGACAGCTCAGGTTGTGCGTACCCAGTCGATGGAGACATGAAGTATATGATATATAAATGAGGGTTTCCTTATTTGGATTATCTCCTCGAGGTATTAATCTCACGAATCTATCTACTGAGCCCGTACAACTGGTTACATTTGTTTATCTCATCATTTGATGCTTATTCATTTTAGGTGTGTATGCTCACGCTACATTTTTCAATGCATGTCGATACACGTGTGCTTATCCCTGCACGCCACTTAGCATTCATCACACCACTCGTTGGGGAGTTGCTGACTCCCCTGGATCCTCATGTCCAGATCCCGGAGCTTGGAGCTTATTGATTCTCCCGATTGCTGATCAGAGATGCGCAGCTGTAGTGGATCATCGAAAGACCGTCTGAGACCCTATCCTTCCAGGCCCCCCTGCTCGTCTCTTAAGTTTTCCTTTTGTAACTCGTGAGGGCATTTTGTTCTATTCATCGTTGTATATCTCTTTGTATTCTCGTATTTGCACCTATCGGTGATGTAATATTTTTATAATATTGTGTCACATCCTGTGATAACTTTGTAATTGTACTCATATGTTAGAATGTATAAAATACCACGTACTTTCGTACTTTGATTTTTTCTTGTACTGATGCTTAGCGTATATATGTGAGAGTATTTCTGACCTACGTATATACGTCACAGTAATGTCTCCGTACCCACGGGATCGGGGTGTTACACAGCATTCCCTCAATCATGTTGTCACTCCCCTCGTTCCCGCTGCTGCTCACTGCATTGACGACGTTGAGAGGCGGCTCTGACTCCCGAGACGCTCTGGGGAGGGAAATAACATCTCCACTGGCGCTCGAAATTCGGCCCACTGCACCGCCTACACAAGTAGCAATCGCCGCTGGCGTTGGAGATAGGAAAGGCCTGACCTCCGAGTCCCCTACACCCTCAACCACGATCGGGCAAATAGCCTCCACGAGCAGCGGCGCTTCCCCCACCGACCTCTGCCAAGTTAAGGATGAAGCCTCACCTTCTAGCATCGGCGACGACGCTCTAGAGGCAGAGGCCGACCGACGGGCCCCCATCCCCCGCCCCCCCGGCCAGGAAGAGCCGACGAGAGCAAGGAACTCGTCACTCGTACCCGCCGGGTAGGATCCCCTTAGGATAGGGAATTTGAACGACTCCGACGAGGCCGCCTAGCCCTCGCGAATGACGTCGGCAAAAGACCTCCTATTCCCTAAACGCACCTTGACATCGCTGCCATCTATCTGAAAGCAGAGGAATAGTTTCATACCGGCGATGAGCTCAGAGATCGTCTCTCTGCTGAGACCAACCCTCACCAACATGATCTCCCCTCCAGGAACCCCGACAATTTTCGGCGGTAGACCAATACCTAGCCCCGACGCCGATGACACTGCCATCCCTGAGGAAGCGTTCTCCCCCGCCCCGATCGAGTTGGGCACCCACTGGCCCTATGGCCTGGCCCACGGCAAACAAAACACAACAAACCCACCACACATTATGCCTTCCAATGACCCAGTTGGCCACAATAGTGGCAACAATCCCTCATACATCTCCTCCCTGGCCTTCTGACCTCCGTCCGGCCGTCCAGGGCTTCCCGCAGTGGGGGATCAAAACACTTGCCACCCCTAGGCGTACCATTAAACAACTGGAGGCAACCCTGAAGACAGGAAGGGAAGTAGATGGATCTGAAGAACCAGGGTCTAGCAACAAACACCCAAACCCAAAAGAATACAAACACTCACAGGAAGAAGAAAAGAAAGACAGCAGAGAAGAAAGCATAGGAGGAAGAAGGAGAGGGGAAACAGCCCTCAACATCCATCGAGAGCCCAAGCTGAAATCTTTGCAATGTGTTTATATTGAAGCCACCAAAAAGAACTCGAACTTCCGCATAGTCAAAAACTTCTTCAAAGTCTATTGAACCTATTTTTTGTTCAAATAACATCAATCAAAAATCTCTTTTGATGGCCATATCAGCAAGTTGTACTACACTTCCAAAATATAACAAATTCAGTTCCTAAATACTTATCAAAGGTGATGGGGAATTTGAAGCACAGAATTCATCCAGAAAGCACAGCAGGGTGATGAATCTCCTCCATCAGAATTCAAGATGTCAAAAGAAAGAAATTGGTTTTTGATGTATCACTTATAGAAGAAAGGCATTTTAAAAGTTTTCCCACCTCCCTATGATGGATGCAACTCCTTTCACATATATCAAAACCCATTAACAGTGGTTATTGAGAGCCGGGATGTCTTTCCTCTTGAGATTTGTTGGGGGGTGCCAAATTCTGCAGTTTTCAGTAATTAACACGAGATTGTAGACTTCTCGATTACTGAATATGGCTCTAATTAGAAGTCTAATATGGTTGTTTTGTACTCAACAATCTCTACCCGATTAATTGTTTGCTTAATGTTAATCTTTTCCTAACCGTGAAACTCTGATTTATTTGGTTGAATTGAAAGTGATAAATAAAAAATGGAGGAACAAGTTAAATTATGTCCATTGCTTCTTCTTTTTAACAATTAGGTTTTACGATTATGTCCATTACAGATGGTTACAGATGGCAGTAAAAATTACTCTCAATAATCACTGGCATAATCCGAGCAGTATGAAAAAATCCCAATGTGCAAACCTTGTTATTATGGAGATTCGTAATATCCGTACCTAGGAGAAGTGGACAAGAGAACTGATATTTTGTTTGAAATACGACAATTTTGATTTTCAAATGAAACATATGTGCCCGATGAATAAAAAGCTTGAGGAGTCAGCAGATATCGGAGAAATTTTCTCAGTTTCATCGTTAACTTGGAAAATTCATCAGGTTCTCTTTTTTTAGGGAGCTTCTTTCTTAATATTATGCAAAACATCTCTGGATACAATCATACAAGACAAGTTACTCGCACCACCGCATTTCAAAAAATCCCTAATTCTTTGACTACATATTATGCTTGTTATCAAGTTTTTTCCTTTTAAGCTTTGCCCTTTTTTTAAAGTAAGATATATGTCTAATTTTATCTACACATACTTTTATCCAAAACTTATGAGCATTATAGAATATTTATAGAATATTGTTGAAAATTTTCATTTTCATCTCTCACTAAGTGACGATAATTCTTGAATATTTATAGAACTACGTTTTTCTACAATATCACCACCTAAAATAGTTTGCACGTAAAATTATTAAACCATTGACTACATTTCTTTCTTCACTAAAATAAATAGGAGATTATTTTAGACATTTAAACACATTTTGACAAAAAGGTCAAATTAAAGGACCGGGTAAAATCTAGAAGGCACCGTAAAAACCGCTGCACTTTTAATTCAATTTTTCACACCAATAATCACCGCTGACAGGGTCGGTGGGCCCCACACCGTCCGCAATTCTAAAAAGCCCCGCTTTTTACGAAGTTGGAGCTGATTACGGTTATGCCACCACATACATACGTCCGCAAAGCCCGCAGAAAAAGACAGGGAAAAAAAACATCTCGATTCTCTTTTTATTTATTTGTTTAATTATTTTTAAAAAAAATTCAAACTCGAAATCCGGCCTCCCTTATAAAATCACAAATCCAACCCCGCCTCTTGTGTACCCGCTCACTCACTACACTCTTCTCTTCCCATTATACCCCTGTCGTAACTTCTCTCTCTGATCTCTTCCTCTCCCTAAAAAAATGGAAGGAGAAGCTCGTAACAACAAGAGACCCCGACATGAATCGCCCGACTCTGCCGAAACGAAACGTTTCCGAGAGACTGATATCATCCTAGAAATCCTCGATGACTCCGACGATTTGGTCGACTCCGGCGCCGCCGTGACCTCGCCGTCGACGACCTCGCCAACGTCATCAAGAGCTTGGAGGAAGAGATCACGGCGCCGGTGACGGCGGAGGTGGTTGACGGTGCCGGGGCTCGACAGTTGGATTTTGATTACCTTCTAGAAGCATCTGACAACGAGCTCGGCCTCCCGCCGGCGCAGGCCGGACCGGCGTCGTCTTCTCCGTCAACGGACGGCGGGGATGTTGCTGAGGTCGTCGATGACGGGCCAGAGACGGCGGGGTTTGATCGGATCTGGGGGTTTGAGGACGACATATCGCCTGGGTCGGACGAAGGTTTTGAGTTTGGAATCTTGACGGAGTTTGATGACAGCGTTATCTTTGACGGACGGCTGTTTGGTTTTTCTGACGTGGTTGGATCTGAACCGTCGGATTACGAAGATTGGACCCGGAAGACAGAGTCGCTACCGGCGATTTAATGGGCTGCGGCCTTTTTGGTCATTCCCTTTCATTAATAACTAGTTTTCTTCTTTTTTTTTCCCCTCCTTTTCCCCCTCATTCCTAATACTTTTGTAAATTTTTTAGGGAAAATAGGATGTTTGCAAATTGTAATGCGAAAACTTAGAAGATGGTGGGGGGTAAATTTTTTTTTTATTTTTCATTTCCTTACCTTATTGTTATTGGTCTGCGCTCAATATTTCTTTTTAAAGAAAATCTGTGCTCAATATCTGTATTAACCTCAGAAGTTTGGAATTCAGAAAAAATTTGACAATTTTTATTTGAAGGAAATAAGGAACAATTCCGTAAAAAAGTACGGAACAAAATGACAAAGAGATGCTGCAAAATATATTTTGGATATATAATTAGATGGTGGCAATTCTCTGAAAAATGGATATGAGCACAGAAGTTGAAGAAACCAGTTCTCGGTCCTTGAACAGTGGCGGGGTCCTTGAACAGTGGCGGGAGCCATCCGATGTGCTTCCGTCTCATTAGTGATTTTTTTTCTGAGATTTTAGGCAAAATTTTATTATTTTATTTCTTATTGCAAATTATTGGTGACGTTTCTTGAATAATTCGCTTGCTTAGAATAGAAAGGACAATATGTACTGGGTAAATGAAAAAAATTGCTAGCTTCAAATGAAATTATTAACTGATCTCGACGCTGTTCATTTGGCATTTCCTTGAAGTAGGACAATTGAATGAATGATTAGCTTTCGGTTCGATTATTTCGTAGAAAATTAGGGACTTTCTCTTTTCTTAATCTTCGTAATATAATTTTACTTCGTAATATATTTTTATGTCGGTAATTGTAACGGTCTCATTATGTAGACATAAGATTAGTCTGATAACTTCCCATAAATCATACTCTCCATTATTTTCTCAGAATTTTGGGCAGCATCTCTCCTAAAGTTTTCAATTTTTTCATGATACAAAAAATCAATTTCGGCTCACAATGACCTATTTATTCCAAATAGCAATTTTGGCCCACACGGCCTGCTTAAACCAAATAACAATTTCAGCGCAAACGTCCTACTTAAACTAAATAACAATTTCGGCCCACACGGACTGCTTATACCAAATAGCAATTTCAGCCCACACGTCCTACTTAAACTAAATAGCAATTTCGGCCTACACGGCCTGCTTATACCAAATAGCAATTTCAGCCCACACGTCCTACTTAAACTAAATAGCAATTTCGTCAGGTATATATGTCTCAAAACCAAAATTCACATTCTCATTACATGCTTCCACATCATGCTTCCACCAATGAAACTTAGTGATACATAACATCAACAAATTCGATTCTATACATATCATCACCAAGTGTCAATTTTTCCAAATTACTACATATACTACCAGTCTTAGTTCACAAAATACTACATATACCATTAGTCCCTAGTCCAAAATGTCACAAAGGACAATTTACATACAATAAGTATCCCACGTGCATAAACAAGCTAGAAGAGTTTTCAAAGTAAAGCATACATGTAAAGATGGCTAGCAAAAATAAAGTATGAAAAGTATGTCGTTTGACCCATCACTTAATCCTTCGAGCTAAATCGGTCTCTTACTTTTATCCAAACCTGAAATGGGTGGAAAGAAAATGGAGCGAGCTCGACGGCTCATGAGTAAACTATACAAGTAAAAATTTGGTAAGTTAAGAATTTTATCTCATTCATAACCTTTAAGAGATCTGTATAGATCTTACATGAATTACTATAACTTTCAACCCTACAATGCGGCTGTAACGGTCCTAGATTTCAAGAATTCCATTATAACAAAAATATTCTTTTAAACTGATAGATTATCATAATCATTCCAAGCTCTTAAATTTTCGGCAGCACTTCCTTTGTAAATGTTACATGCCCAAATATACATTTCAATTTACAGAAATTTTGACCAACAACAGTCCACTTATTCTCAAATCAAACATGTAAGTCAAAGTTAACAATCACCCAAGCAATCATAATAATACCTCGGCTCACCACGGCCTGTTAATTCCTCAAATAATGATTTCGGTTTGACATCGCCTACTTATATGAAACAAAAGAAAACATATGCCCGAGAGTACTCCTCTCGGCATCCACAATATAAACAGATCTAACTATAACTTTAATACATCACCATAATTACAGTCTAACTTACTTCATACATATCCATCTCTCAAAACGTACATAAGGTATCAGTATACATCAAGTAGGATTCCCAACAGGAACTAAATTACAATCTAATACAATCATTAATAATAAACTTCTCAACAAACGCCTAAATCTCAAGCTGGTCTTCTGCCATACAGCGACCTGAAATATAAAACTGGGAAGGAGTGAGCTCGACAGCTCAGTGAGAGAGAATCAAAGTGAATCAAGGAAGGAAAATACAATTAAGGTGCGTGTTTCTTTCTTCAACAATTTTAGAAAGTACAGATGAACAAATGAAACGATGAGAGAGCAATATCTTATAATGAATGATTAACACAAGGATCCATATAATCTATGTGACGGTCTGACTTCTCTAGAATCGATTCTCTTTAACTTTCTTTAGTTTTTCTGTTGCAGATTACTTGGTCTAGAAATTCAATAAGATACTTTCTCAGTTATTATAACTTATGCATGGCTCTGTTTTAAGTACTTTTGACACATATCATCACATAACTCATATCTCATACATTAGGTACAACCAATCAAAATCGAAGTTTCATGGGGGGTAAGTATATGTCTCGGTAATACAATACCACAATATCACCCCATATCATCTAAGTATAATTTATCCATATGGATAACGCGATCACACATAATCATACTACACTTCACGATATTCACATATCATACTTAGAGACGTGCACAACACACATGATACACATGCATATACAACCATAGTGAAGTGTGAGAATTCCCCGTCTTCTCCCTCCTACCGGCTCCCGCACGGCCCCTTCCTCCTATATATATATATTTGTATGTATATACAACAATAACACCGTCTTCCCCCCTCCTACCGGTTCCCGCACGGCCCCTTCCTCCAATATATATATAACAATCCCACCGTCTTCCCCCTCCTACCGGCTCCTGCACGGCCCCTTCCTCCAATGCAAAAGATGTAACAAACATACACACACACATTCCAAAGCACAAATAATGATTTCGTCACAATACGAACACAAACCCCTTTATTGCAGTTTACCTTTTAGTTTGACACTAATGCCCATTAACATCCATATATGACACACCATATGTGTATATACATATATATGAGTTACCAGTTAATACTGTAGTGATCTATTAATCTCCATTTAATGAGTCAGCTTCTCATTTACTTTGTTAAGTATTAGCCTTTTGAGTTGTGCTACTAGCACATCAACATTCAATTATGTAGCATACAATCATAATCGTAAATTTTACAATGCATACACGTCATGGAGATCAATTCATCAACAAAATAAATATTAAAATTATTGCTTGAGGGCAAAGATAATTGTCACATAGTTATACAACTTTCTAGTTATGTTCATGTGACATCCCCGTCAATTTCATATATATTCAACGTACATCAAGGTTGTAAACAATCATCACTTAGATGTGGGTGCACAGTGTATCAATAACCATATGAAGAACAAGCAATATCAACAAGTTATCTATTATGAGAAACTCTTATAATAATATACACCCGAGTATCAGTAATAATGTTGGATTTCTATTCACATCAACGCACCCGAGCTTTCATTCATACGTCTAACATCACTAGTTTCTTAACGCTCATATGTCTAGTATGGTTCCGACAGAACTCCTAATACCATAATTATTCGGTCAGTTAGTCAATTAATGACTACCAATATGATTAGACAATTCATTACCAACCTTGATTCCCGACTTCGTAATTAACAGTTCCATCTCTGACGATTTTCATAACTGCCACTTACGTAACTATTGATTTCCAATCTCACAATTTAAAGCGAAGTATCCTCTATGGACACCAACATCAATGATATAATTTGCTCATGCCTAAAATTCACATATTTATGAGGCAATATGAAAAGATATAGTTTTCTTAGCTCACAGCCATGTGGTATCCACTCTATATTTCTTCGTAGTCATCTGTTGCATCAATTTATAGTTAACCATCAATATTAGATCTTTCTTCCTATTGAGAAAGTAATTAGCTATTGTTCATAGCCAGGGAAATCAACGAAGTGTTGTTTAAAAAAAACGCTTGAAAGGGCTCCTGCAGCCTTATTACTTATATATGATGAGTTTATGAATCAAGACCTTTGCATATAATATTTAGAAAACTAAATCTCATAAACTTGAGAACTTACTGCCTAGAAGTTGATTTTGAAGAATATCTCACCACTATGATTTACTTCGATGATTTACGTGCACTGGGCTATTGAAATAAAGATACTGAGACACCCTATATAAACAATACATTGCTCTAACCGTATCAGAATTTGCCTCCGAGCAGCTCAAGTCTAAAACATCAATGCCTGGTGTGACGTGAGTACCATGTTAATTCTTATAGACAAGTAATATGAAAATTTGTTTACAATCTCCCCCTTTATACCCTTCTATCGCAGTACTCCAAACTTGTGAATATTGTCGATAAAATTTCCAGCCTAATCCTATCCCGCAATCATAGAGTCGGAAACCACAGTCCTATTAGCTCGGGACTGTGAGTTGTAAACCCGCAACATTGGACAGTGTTATTAATTTGTAACAACATGCGTTATTAAAACTTATTTCTTATTATTGAAAATTATAATACTTGCCATCTGCCATAATCCTTAGTTATCCCGAACCTCATGAATCTCGCTTCTAAATCATGTGCGGAAGGAGAGATGGGTCGAGTAATTCTTCCAGTTGCCTCCCTTTTCCCTTTGCCATTAGGATTTGTGTTAGTCCTACCAATTGATTGGATCTATAATTCATCTCATCAGAATGTGCTCGACATACCCAAATGTATCAATACCCCTAGACATGTCAGATTTTCAAGTGTCTGGGCGAATGCAACAGCAATTATTTAATGATGCAGAAATGCCCAACAATATACCTACCTGAACTTGAAATAATATAATACAAGGATAAGAGCTCCTTCATGAGAATATTATTTTATGCTGAGCTCAGTGAATTCTAATCTAGTGCTATTGGATCCAGAGTACCACTTGATCTAGCACCAAGACTCTGAAATTTATATAAAATCTGATAGGAGGGTTCTATGTCATTTCACTAGCTACACTGGAAATTTAACAAAAATTATCACGTCAAGAATATATCGAGTCATAGCCTACCAAATTTTAGAATAAGTATCGTCGTCCAAAACCCAATACACTTTACTGCCCTAGGCACAAGTAGTAAAATCTTTCCGACTTTTTAACTTCTTTCTAATTATTTACGAGGACAGATCCTGGGGTTACCTCTTAAATAGAAACAAACATATAAAATTTATGAAATATCAATATTCATTATTAGGAGCGTATTCAGTTCTGAGTTTGGCGCAACATGCCTCTCTATTTATTCTAAAATAATTCTCTTGGACCTCCCCTTAAATGGTAATTCATAAGGAGAAAACTAATTTTCGACATGATTTATGTTTTCTACTGTTTCTCAAAGGATTCCTAACGTCCAACCAACGCAGGTTTAAAATTCATGTGCTTAGAGATACTATCACCTTTCTGATAGTTTATTAAATGACATTTATAATTGAGTTAACTAGTAAATTAAAATTCAGAAACTCCTCGATCATAAAAGAAAATTCTGCAACTTAAGAATCTTGACTAGCCGATCTTATTTTGATGGTAACTTTCAGCACAGACCCTCAATTGGGACACCGCAAAAGCCGTTGGAAAGTAGATTCGATTATCTTTCCAACGATATATTATATGACATGTTAATTTAAGAAAAATATACTAAATAATCAGAAACTCCTTGATCGGTTAAAAATTCTGCAACACAGTAGTGTTGACCAACTTGCCGTATTTTGACGATAACTTTCAACACAGACCTTCAATAGGGATACGGTAAGAACCGTTAGAAAGCTGACTTGATTATCTTTCTAACCCATATAATATGATACTTATTACTCATAATACCTACGCGAACTCCCTCTGAATTTACAGATCATAAAAACTGGACAGATTTGCACCCATTTCTAATGTCCCCAAATTTTGGGTTAGTTTCAAATGTCTTTAAATCCCTTCACCAAATTAATTCACCACTAATAGTTCTCTTATTTGATTACTCTATTCAGAATAAAATGAGTTAGGTCATGAAGTTATTTTATTTTTGTCACGAAAATATAAAAATTATATCAAAATAGATCGAAGGGTTTCCCATCCTCTTTCTCATAATCTAGCATCATAACCACAACAAATTTATAAATTTTCATTTGAGATCAAACAATATACCGAGAGATCTAAAGATATATCATCAAAATTTTGCAAGAAAATAAAGGGAAAAAGGAAAACTTTGGAACTCCCTCACCTTGCTCCGCCGGCCGGCCACGGCCCATGGCCGGTCGCTGCGCCCCATGGCCGGCCGTCCTTGGTCGGCCGACCCTTCGGCCGCCCCGATCCGAGAGAGAGAGAGAGAGAGAGAGAGAGATGATCTCTTAGGGTTTGAAATTTTTTGGATGAGAATGAGAGAGGGTTTTGAGAGAAATTTCTCTCTAGGGTTCCCTAATTTAGGAGAGATGAAAGGAAACGTAACTTTCAGCCTGAGAAAGGAAAGAGAGAGATGGGAAACTTTTTCATCCCTCCATTTACACATAACCCCCTTCCCAAACAAAATTTGCACTATGAATTTCTCTCCCTTCCTCTCATGAAGCCACATGTCCCTACTCATGCCACATGTCTCCACCATTCTCAAATAAAATGTTAGCCATCCATCTACCCACTTCATGTATCCTACCCTCTTCCACTAACTATTATGAATATATAATTATGGTATTTTTTTTGGTATTTACTTGTATTATCTTGTATTTACACAATATTTCAATACATCCATGCAATGTATATATTTATATACGCACATATGTTCCATATCCATATATATACATGACAAAATATTCTTACACCTATATTTGAAATTATTAAATATTTATTTCACTTCAAATTTCCCCTATAATAAAAATTAAAATAAATAAAAATTCTATTTTACACAAAACACGTTCAATCATCATCTTAAATAATTCTGTCGGATCACGAAATCAAATATTAGGATATTAAATTAGGATTTTAAATAATCGGGGTGTTACAGTTCTATCCCCCTTACAAAAGTTTCGTCCTCGAAACTTAGCACCTGAGTAAGTATAAAATCTTTGCATTTTTCCTGCTTATCACAAAATCTTTCTATGATGCAATATCTTTCTTGATTATTCACCTCAAAAATTCATAATCCCCTAATCACCTCTACACTATGTCCTTACGATCCAAATTAATCTTGACTCGCTTGATATTTTAATCATTCCCTTACTCTAGTGTCTCATACTACTGGCAGCTCATACTGAGGGCCCACACCCCTAGCAGAGCACATTCGAATTATGGCATGTGGGTACCATAATCCAAACATAAGGCAATGACTAAATATCTTGCGCTTCGGGATTAATCATACACGTAAGAACTCCTACCCCCTTAAACTACCCATATCAAACAACACATTCATATACAAACAACGCATAAGCATATAATTCAAACATAGCAACCAGTTCTATCAATCAATCATCTTCCTACTATACCTGCTCTAGGTCAAATCCTTATGCGAAAACCCTGAGCTCTGATACCAACTGTAACGGTCCCAGATTTCATGAATTCCATTATAACAAAAATATTCTTTTAAACTGATAGATTATCATAATCATTCCAAGCTCTTAAAATTTTTGGCAGCACTTCCTTTGTAAATGTTACATGCCCAAATATACATTTCAATTTACAGAAATTTTGACCAACAACAGTCCACTTATTCTCAAATCAAACATGTAAGTCAAAGTTAACAATCACCCAAGCAATCATAATAATACCTCGGCTCACCACGGCCTGTTAATTCCTCAAATAATGATTTCGGCTTGACATCGCCTACTTATATGAAACAAAAGAAAACATATGCCCGAGAGTACTCCTCTCGGCATCCACAATATAAACAGATCTAACTATAACTTTAACACATCACGATAATTACAGTCTAACTTACTTCATACATATCCATCTCTCAAAACGTACATAAGGTATCAGTATACATCAAGTAGGATTCCCAACAGGAACTAAATTACAATCTAATACAATCATTAATAATAAACTTCTCAACAAACGCCTAAATCTCAAGCTGGTCTTCTGCCATACAGCGACCTGAAATATAAAACTGGGAAGGAGTGAGCTCGACAGCTCAGTGAGAGAGAATCAAAGTGAATCAAGGAAGAAAAATACAATTAAGGTGCGTGTTTCTTTCTTTAACAATTTTAGAAAGTACAGATGAACAAATGAAACGATGAGAGAGCAATATCTTATAATGAATGATTAACACAAGGATCCATATAATCTATGTGACGGTCTGACTTCTCTAGAATCGATTCTCTTTAACTTTCTTTAGTTTTTCTGTTGCAGATTACTTGGTTTAGAAATTCAATAAGATACTTTCTCAGTTATTATAACTTATGCATGGCTCTGTTTTAAGTACTTTTGACACATATCATCACATAACTCATATCTCATACAATAGGTACAACCAATCAAAATCGAAGTTTCATGGGGGGTAAGTATATGTCTCGGTAATACAATACCACAATATCACCCCATATCATCTAAGTATAATTTATCCATATGGATAACGCGATCACACATAATCAACTACACTTCACGATATTCACATATCATACTTAGAGATGTGCACAACACACATGATACACATGCATATACAACCACAGTGAAGTGTGAGAATTCCCCGTCTTCTCCCTCCTACCGGCTCCCGCACGGTCCCTTCCTTCTATATATATATATTTGTATGTATATACAACAATAACACCGTCTTCCCCCTCCTACCGGTTCCCGCACGGCCCCTTCCTCCAATATATATATATATATATATATATATATATATATATATATATATATATATATATATAACAATCCCACCGTCTTCCCCCCTCCTACCGGCTCCTGCCCGGCCCCTTCCTCCAATGCAAAAGATGTAACAAACATACACATACACACATTTCAAAGCACAAATAATGATTTCGTCACAATACGAACACCAACCCCTTTATTGCAGTTTACCTTTTAATTTGACACTAGTGTCCATTAACATCCATATATGACACACCATATGTGTACATACATATATATGAGTTACCAGTTAATACTGTAGTGATCTATTCATCTCCATTTAATGAGTCAGCTTCTCATTTACTTTGTTAAGTATTAGCCTTTTGAGTTGTGCTACTAGCACATCAACATTCAATTATGTAGCATACAATCATGATCGTAAATTTTACAATGCATACACGTCATGGAGATCAATTCATCAACAAAATAAATACTAAAATTGTTGCTTGAGGGCAAAGATAATTGTCACATAGGTATACGACTTTCTAGTTATGTTCATGTGACATTCCCGTCAATTTCATATATATTCAACGTACATCAAGGTTGTAAACAATCATCACTTAGATGTGGGTGCACAGTGTATCAATAACCATATGAAGAACAAGCAATATCAACAAGTTATCTATTATGAGAAACTCTTATAATAATATACACCTGAGTATCAGTAATAATGTTGGATTTCTATTCGCATCAACGCACCCGAGCTTTCATTCATACGTCTAACATCACTAGTTTCTTAACGCTCATATGTCTAGTATGGTTCCGACAGAACTCCTAATACCATAATTATTCGGTCAATTAGTCAATTAATGACTACCAATATGATTAGACAATTCATTACCAACCTTGATTCCCGACTTCGTAATTAACAGTTCCATCTCTGACGATTTTCATAACTGCCACTCACGTAACTATTGATTTCCAATCTCACAATTTAAAGCGAAGTATCCTCTATGGACACCAACATCAATGATATAATTTGCTCATGCCTAAAATTCACATATTTATGAGGCAATATGAAAAGATATAGTTTTCTTGGCTCACAGCCATGTGGTATCCACTCTATATTTCTTCGTAGTCATCTGTTGCATCAATTTATAGTTAACCATCAATATTAGATCTTTCTTCCTATTGAGAAAGTAATTAGCTATTGTTCATAGCCAGGGAAATCAACGAAGTGTTGTTTAAAAAAAACGCTTGGAAGGGCTCCTGCAGCCTTATTACTTATATATGATGAGTTTATGAATCAAGACCTTCGCATATAATATTTAGAAAACTAAATCTCATAAACTTGAGAACTTACTGCCTAGAAGTTGATTTTGAAGAATATCTCACCACTATGATTTACTTCGATGATTTACGTGCACTGGGCTATTGAAATAAAGATACTGAGACACCCTATATAAACAATACATTGCTCTAACCGTATCAGAATTTGCCTCCGAGCAGCTCAAGTCTAAAACATCAATGCCTGGTGTGACGTGAGTACCATGTTAATTCTTATAGACAAGTAATATGAAAATTTGTTTACAATCTCCCCCTTTATACCCTTCTATCGCAGTACTCCAAACTTGTAAATATTGTCGATAAAATTTCCAGCCTAATCCTATCCCGCAATCATAGAGTTGGAAACCACAGTCCTATTAGCTCGGGACTGTGAGTTGTAAACCCGCAACATTGGACAGTGTTATTAATTTGTAACAACATGCGTTATTAAAACTTATTTCTTATTATTGAAAATTATAATACTTGCCATCTGCCATAATCCTTAGTTATCCCGAACCTCTTGAATCTCGCTTCTAAATCATGTGCGGAAGGAGAGATGGGTCGAGTAATTCTTCCAGTTGCCTCCCTTTTCCCTTTGCCATTAGGATTTGTGTTAGTCCTACCAATTGATTGGATCTATAATTCATCTCATCAGAATGTGCTTGACATACCCAAATGTATCAATACCCCTAGACATGTCGGATTTTCCAAGTGTCTGGGCGAATGCAACATCAATTATTTAATGATGCAGAAATGCCCAACAATATACCTACCTGAACTTGAAATAATATAATACAAGGATAAGAGCTCTTTCATGAGAATATTGTTTTATGTTGAGCTCAGAGAATTCTAATCTAGTGCTATTGGATCCAGAGTACCACTTGATCTAGCACCAAGACTCTGAAATTTATATAAAATCTGATAGGAGGGTTCTATGTCATTTCACTAGCTACACTGGAAATTTAACAAAAATTATTACGTCAAGAATATATCGAGTCATAACCTACCAAATTTTAGAATAAGTATCGTCGTCCAAAACCCAATACACTTTACTGCCACTAGGCACAAGTAGTAAAATCTTTCCGGCTTTTTAACTTCTTTCTAATTATTTATGAGGACAGATCCTGGGGTTACCTCTTAAATAGAAACAAACATATAAAATTTATGAAATATCAACATTCATTATTAGGAGCGTATTCAGTTCTGAGCTTGGCGCAACATGCCTCTCTATTTATTCTAAAAAAATTCTCTTGGGCCTCCCCATAAATGGAATTCATAAGGAGAAAACTAATTTTCGACATGATTTATGTTTTCTACTGTTTCTCAAAGGATTCCTAACGTCCAACCAACGCAGGTTTAAAATTCATGTGCTTAGAGATACTATCACCTTTCTGATAGTTTATTAAATGACATTTATAATTGAATTAACTAGTAAATGAAAATTCAGAAACTCCTCGATCATAAAAGAAAATTCTGCAACTCAAGAATCTTGACTAGCCGATCTTATTTTGATGATAATTTTCAGCACAGACCCTCAATTGGGACACCGCAAAAGCCGTTGGAAAGTAGATTCAATTATCTTTCCAACGATATATTATATGACACGTTAATTTAAGAAAAATATACTAAATAATCAGAAACTCCTTGATCGGTTAAAAATTCTGCAACACAGTAGTGTTGACCAACTTGCCGTATTTTGACGATAACTTTCAACACAGACCTTCAATAGGTATACGGTAAGAACCGTTAGAAAGCTGACTTAATTATATTTCTAACGACATATAATATGATACTTATTACTCATAATACCTAGGCGAACTCCCTCTGAATTTACAGATCATAAAAACTGGACAGATTTGCACCCATTTCTAATGTCCCCAAATTTTGGGTTAGTTTCAAATATCTTTAAATCCCTTCACCAAATTAATTCACCACTAATAGTTCTCTTATTTGATTACTCTATTCAGAATAAAATGAGTTAGGTCATGAAGTTATTTTATTTTTGTCACAGAAATATAAAAATTATATCAAAATAGATCGAAGGGTTTCCCATCCTCTTTCTCATAATCTAGCATCATAACCACAACAAATTTATAAATTTTCATTTGAGATCAAACAATATACCGAGAGATCTAAAGATATATCATCAAAATTTTGCAAGAAAATAAAGGGAAAAAGGAAAACTTTGGAAATCCCTCACCTTGCTTCGCCGGCCGGTCACGGCCTATGGCCGGTCGCCGCGCCCCATGGCCGGCCGCCATCCATGGCCGGCCGCCCTTGGTCGGCCGACCCTTTGGCCGCCCCGATCCGAGAGAGAGAGAGAGAGAGAGAGAGAGAGAGAGAGAGAGAATAGAGATGATCTCTTAGGGTTTGAAATTTTTTGGATGAGAATGAGATAGGGTTTTGAGAGAAATTTCTCTCTAGGGTTCCTAATTTAGGAGAGATGAAAGGAAACGTAACTTTCAGCCTGAGAAAGGAAAGAGAGAGATGGGAAACTTTTTCATCCCTCCATTTACACATAACCCCCTTTCCAAATAAAATTTGCACT
Source organism: Agave tequilana (assembly GCA_038442645.1). Taxonomy (NCBI): domain Eukaryota; kingdom Viridiplantae; phylum Streptophyta; class Magnoliopsida; order Asparagales; family Asparagaceae; genus Agave; species Agave tequilana. The sequence continues at coordinate 175,352 of JAVJIF010032019.1, forward strand.
ATGAATTTCTCTCCCTTCCTCTCATGAAGTCACATGTCCCTACTCATGCCACATGTCTCCACCATTCTCAAATAAAATCTTAGCCATCCATCTACCCACTTCATGCATACCTACCCTCTTCCACTAACTATTATGAATATATAATTATGGTATTTTTCTTGGTATTTACTTGTATTATCTTGTATTTACACAATATTTTAATACATCCATGCAATGTATATATTTATATACGCACATATGTTCCATATCCGTATATATACATGCCAAAATATTCTTACACCTATATTTGAAATTATTAAATATTTATTTCACTTCAAATTTCCCCCATAATAAAAATTAAAATAAATAAAAATTCTATTTTACACAAAACACGTTCAATCATCATCTTAAATAATTCTGTCGGATCATGAAATCAAATATTAGGATATTAAATTAGGATTTTAAATAATCGGGGTGTTACAGCGACCCTCTCATGTCCATTCCCATAGAGTTCACAATTATTAATTAGATGTCTCAATTACCTTGAATTTCTCTTTTATTAACTCTTAATTAACTCTCTTAGTATAACAACTAGTTCAAACTCATCAGTGGGTTCACTTTGTGTATATTCCTACGTGTATGCATTTGCCTTCGCATCGAAAAGTAAATCACTTTATTTAGATATTCATGGTATTTATAAATCCCTTATTGCACAGCATCATAATCAGACAATACATCATAATTTTTATTAATGTAACACATACATACATAGTTCTTGAAAATGAAGTTTAATTCTTCGTCTTCCCCCTCTTACCGGCGCCCGCCCGTCCCCTTCCTCCTTACACACACACACACACAAATGAAAAAAAAATGACCACCGTCTTTCCCTCCTATCGGCTCTCGCCCGACCCCTTCCTGCTTATAAATGCATATATATGTATACATTGAAAGATGACCACCATCTTCCCCCTCTACTGGCTCTCGCCCGACCCCTTCTTCCTTATAAATATATATGTGCATATATACACATGTAATAACAATAGACCACCATCTTCCCCCCTCTTATCGGCTTTTGCCGGTCCCTTCCTCAGAGCAAACAAGCCAAGTACATATCACACAATTATCATACTATTGTACACATGATATTTATGTCATATGTAAATAAACGAAATATTATATACATATGTGCATATGTATCAATCCTTATGATTTGCATAATACACATTACATAGGATCGTTACCTTATTAGAGTTTATCATAAGTTATTTGTATAGAGGTTTCTGTTTTACTTTCTTCTTATCCATAAATTATAGATAAATCTCACTTATCTTCTATGTACGTTGAATTTAGAATGTTAACATATGATTATGCCCTCCCTAAAGTTTCACAACATCAGAAAGTGCTAGAATTTTAATCACTTCTCAATATAAGTTCTATGTACACCACCATGAAGAATTTATTAGCTAGTTACTTTTAACCTCTACCATTAGTTAATATTTCAACTCATTCATTTAGGGGGGAAAAAAGAAAAAAAAATGCCACTAGCTTCATAGTACTAGATTACTTCTATACTACATGAAAGTTGTCCACGAATTTCTCTCAATCCTTCATTAATTTCAATCATTATTTACTTGGAATGTAGTAATGTTAACAACTTAATCTATAGGTATGATAGTCTACTCACATGAACTTGAGAACTTCAATATGAAGGTGACCCGAAAACGATCAAGAGAAGAAATTTCGCGGAGATCCTTAATCAATTACATAATGGAGCTCTAATTAGCCTCAATTTATAGAAATCAACGAAATAGACTTATAAATTTTAGATTTTTACTCTAATTATCTTGGTTCCCAAGAGAATTTTGGAGTAGGAGTAGAAGGTCCACTAGCACCACTCTACAAAAAAATCGTAGCAAAAGGCCAAGCCTTTACCTTCCCGCCTCCGGGGTGCTCGCCGGACCTAGCCTCTGGTAGGCCGGGGTCGCCTGCAGAAGGGGCCGACGTGCCCTGCTCTGCCTCGCGTTGGGGGGGGGCCTGGCCGCGCATGGCTAGGCGCGCGTTCTGTGGGCGCGTGCCTGTGCATGCCTATTGTAGGGGAGAGGGGGTAAGGGAGGAGGAGGGTGGTGATGTGGATGGGGGAAGATGAGGAGGAGGAGAGGAGGATTCAGATCTGAAAAGGGGTTGAAGGTGACCAACCTTAATTACTTCACCTGTGAGTTCTCTCTCTAAGCCACTTGGCTAAAACAAATATCAATTCAATCCCATCCCTCCATTCCCATCTCTCATGCAAACCTACACCTTCCACTCATCCATGATATTAAAATATTAGTAATGATAATTACACCATTTTATATTTACTAGGATACCATAATATCTCCATATACACCTATGTGTATAAAAATACCTGAATAAGTGCTTATATATATTTGTGTATATAAATTTTTAAGTTTAGTTATTATTGTTGTTGTTATTATTATTATTATTATTATTATTATTATTATTATTTTGAGAAAATAACAATTGCGATAAAATTTTACATCCGATAATTCGATGATTAGGGTGTGGAAATATATTAATTAAAATCGGTTTTTACATTTCTACTCCCCTTAAGGGAGTTTTGTCCTCGAAACTCAACGTACCTTGAAAAAGCTGTGGGTAAGGCTTCTCATTTCCTCCTCTGGTTTTCAGGTAGTTTCTTTGTTCTTTTGGCTTCTCCACAATATCTTTACCAAAGGAACCATTTGCTCCGAATTTGTTTCTCTTTATGGACTAGAATTTGCACTAGTTCCACCGTATAAGACAAATCTTCTTGGAGTTGCAGTGGTGAGTAGTTGAGGATGTGACTGGGCTCTGATATATATTTCCTCAACTGTGATACATGAAATAAGTTATGTATCTTCTCAATCTCCGGTGGCAAGGCGAACCGATAAGTTAGTGGTCTAATTCTTTCCAATATTTGAAAAGGTCCGATATACTGAATGTCCAACTTATTTCGTCTACCAACGCGTACTACTCCTCTCATTGGAGATACCTTCAAAAAAACTTTATCTCATTCTGCAAACTCTAAGGGTCTCCGGCGTCGATTGGCATATGCATTTTGTCTACTTTAGACCGCCTTCATTCTCTTTCTTATTATCCAAATTTTCTCTGTCGTTTCTTAAACTATATCAGTTCCTAACAACCTTCGGTCTCTCATTTCTTCCCAATAGATTGGGGATCTACATTTTTTACCATACAAGGCTTCAAAGGGCGGCATGCATATAGTTGACTGGTAATTGTTGTTATATGTAAACTCCACTGGTGGTAGGTATTTTTTCAATTGCCTCCAAAATCCAATATGCATCCTGTTGGCCCAGAGGCATTCCACTCTAGTTTTGATGATGATTAACTCATGTAGTTATGTTTACTAATAATCTTGTGATTTTATTTTCAGATCATTTAACAAGATATTAGTTGGTGATTAGCTTCAACAAAGGAGTTTCGAAGCTTTCACATGGTGATTCCAGAGCCCGAGCATCAAGATCATACTTAGCACTCGTTGGAGTCAAGCTCGGTGGATCACGTTTTGGATCGAGTCGGCTTGAAGATGAAGATCGTCAAGAAGGCTTAGGTATCCTAGTTTTAGTTTAGTGTATTTAGATCCATTTGTAAAGCTTAGAATAGTTGATATGCTCAAGTGCACAACACACACGTTTTATGGATTTTGATTTTCATAAATAGTTTAGATCAAAACAAGTTTAAATGGTTTTTATGTATATTAGATGTGTTCTATATACATACATGCTTCATATCTTAGACAAAGTTATTTTGATATGTCTATTCATGAGTTTTAGGAAAAAATCAGATTTCCTATTGAAAAATTCAAGTTTGATAAAATACAGTTTTTGGTTTTTGGTAAAAATGATAAGACACAAAAATGTTTCAAATTGTTTGATATTTGAGTTGAAATTTTTATCACATGTTTATATATCAATGCAAAATGTTAAAACTATTTTTGGGGATTTTTAGAAGATTTATAAGAATTTTTAGAATATTTTTAACATGTTTTTCTGACCCAGAAAACTGACTGCCAGCGGTCGACCGAGATGGTCGACCGTGTTCCAGAGTCGGTCGACCGACGTGCACAAGCCTGTGCACGTTGGCTAGGCAATTGGCCCGGTCGACTGGGCGGTCGACCGGACCAGAGAGCTCTGCTCTCTGTTTTTCTACGGTCGACCGGCCGGTCAACCGTAGGTCTCCAACGGTCATAATTATGACCGTTGGCGGTCGACCGGGCGGTCGACCGCCAGCCGCTTTTGGCTGAGAATTCAGCCAACGGCTAGTTTTAGGGTTTGGCCTATATAAACCCCATTTCTTTAGGATTTTGGCTAAGATTTCAAGAGCTAAAATTTCTCTCATTTCTTGGTGTTTAAAATAAGTTTTCAAAAGGTTTTATAGGTTCAAAAGATCAATCTTTATTTTGTTTTAGAGTTTTTGAAAAAATCAAAGAAAATAGAAAAATTGGGAGATTTACTTTGTTCTTCATTTCTATCTTTTACCAAGAGTTTTCCCAAGTATTTTTCTTTGAGTATTTGTTTTCCAAACTCTAGTTTTTCCACACTTGAGCTATCATCTATCCTATTCTATTTAGAATCTTTATTTTGTGAAAAAAGAAATTGTTTGATATTGTGAAAACCTCCAAGTGTTGTACCCTCCTTGTATTTGTTGTATCCCTCTTTGGTAGAGGTTGATTGGAGTGGTGTTTGCTCCCTCTTTGGTAGAGGTTGAGATTGTTAGTTTGCTCCCTTTAGTGAGAGGTGGAGTTTGGTTGTTTGGCTACGGGCCTTATCCCTCTTCGGTAGAGGTGGATTGTGGTTGTATTGCCTCGGTGGCATTGTAAGGTTGAGAGAGGATTTCGGTACTCCTTAGTGGATTGGAAATCCTTCTCGGTGAAGGCGGGGACGTAGAGCTAGGGGCTCGAACCTCGAAACACATCTTTGTCTTTGCGTTTGATCTATTGTCTCTTAACTCTCTCTCCTTATTTGTGTTGTGCATCTTTCATATTGCCATATCATTCATATGCTTGTGTTGTGCCTTGCATTGATTCATATTGCTTATTCTTATATGCTTGGTTGTATGTGTGCCTCACTTGTACTTAACCACGAGAGCTTCATATAGCACCTCAACCCTTATCTATGGGAATCAAGAGGAGTTAGTGTAGGATCACCTAGAGGGGGGGTGAATAGGTGATGGCTAATCTAATGGTCACTTAATGCCAAATAATGCGGAAGTACAAACTATTATGACCTAAACTAAACTCTTACACTAAACACTACGTATAACACAAGAGTGTTGCCGAATTCCCTGCGAAGGGCTCTGGACAAACTCCTCTAGATTCCCCTAGATAAGGGTTGAGGTGCCGCGTTGGCTCTCTTGGTTAAATACAAGTGTTAGCAAACAAACCCAAGCAAGTATATCAAATAAGCACACAATATATATCAAGCATGTAAAGATAAACACAATAGAAGCATGCAAGATATAAACAAGAGAGAGAGAGAGAGAGAGAGCAATACAAACACAAGGGATTTGTTTCGAGGTTCGAGCACACTTGCTCCACATCCCCGCCTTCGACACACGAAGGATTTCCACTATGCTCGATCCCAATTGATCACTCGGTGCCACAACGCCTACAAGCTCTCGGACTCCCTAGCCCTACACACCGCAAGCCCACCGGCTCGCCGAGGCCGCACCTCAAACAAAGAGTTCACACACGAACTCGAAACCACCGCGAACGCACTCGTCCGCCTCCTCAAGAAAACAAGAAAAGATCTCTTGGTGATCTAAACACTTTGATCACCAATAAAAACTCTCACTATAACACTCCTATAAGATGAATAATCAATGGATAGCTCAAGTGTTTGTGTGAGAAAAACAAGGATGGAAATTGTGGAGGAAAACTCAAAGAATCACTTTTAACACTCTTGATAAACTCTCCTTTTAATTGGAAGTATTGGCTCTAAATTTTGTGGAGAAAACCTGTTAATAGAGTAGGAAAAACTGGCTTGAAAACTCTCCTAAAATCTTAAACAAAACAACCCCAAAATGGCCCAATTATAGGGCTCCAAAAACTAGCCGTTGGAGGTCTGTCAGGCCTGTCGGTCGACCGCCCGGTTGACCGTCCAACAGTCATATTTCAGACCGTTGTGCCATCGGTTAACCGGTCGGTCGACCGAGGCCAGGATACAGAGATCAGGTCTCTCTGTCCGTTCGACCGCTCGGTCGGCCGGGGCCTTTCCAGAGAGCAGAGCTCTCTGGACGGTCGACTGGGTCGGTCGACCGGCCTCCTGCCAGAACTGGCGTGCACGTCTGTGCACGTCGGTCGACCGTGACGGTCGGGCGACTTCAAGCTGCAGTCGACCGTCCCGGTCGACCGGCTGAAGCCAGTAAACAAGGTTAAGGGATTAAAAACTTGGTCTTTTTGGTTGAAGAAAAATCCCATAAAATACTGAAAAATTTACAAAAATAGTTTTAACACTTTACTTTGATAAACAAACATGCTTGCACAAAATCAAGGCATGTTATAAATGATTTGGACTATTTTTGTAAGTTGAAAGTATTGGCTCAAATGAAAACTGTATTTTTCCAAACTTGATTTTTCAAAACTTGTTTTTTCAAAACTTCACCAAATACAAAAACAAGATATTTAAACAACTTTGAAAGCATATGGTGTATGGATATGATCCACTACACAAACATGGTGAAATATCTATGTTTTTGACATTATGCACTAAACATGGTTTTGGATAAAACATGTAAACTTGAAAACCAAAAATCAAACATGTATTTTCTAAAATAGAAAATCTTTTGTAAAAATAAAACTATCAAGAGTGTGTGTGTGTATATAAGTACTTGAGCAATCCACCAACTACTCTATCCTTTACATTTTATCTAAAAACATTTTATCTAAAAACAAAATCTTATAAAACAAACCTAGACACAAGTCTTCATCTTCTTGAAGTCTTCACTTGAAGTCTTCTCATCTTCTTGACTTGGTTCAAACACGATCCAATGGCTCTTGGATCAAACCGTGCTAGTCCAAAACTTGACTTCAAATCCTTTGTTGAAGTTATGCACCTACTAAGATCTTGATCATAAATCTGTCACTAATTAAATACAAGATCATTAGTACTATAACTACATGAGTTGATCATCATCAAAACTAGAGTGATGGGCTTTTGGGCCAACAGTTAGTCCAGAGTCCTTCACGGAAAATTCGGCTACACTCGTTGGTTGTATTAAGTGTGTGGCAAATTTGTTTTAGCTTCCGCATTCTTCCGCATTTAGTTTCTAGATTAGCACTATCACCTATTCACCCCCCCTCTAGGTGATTTACAATTGGTATCAGAGCCTACGCTCCTGATACTTTAGGTTTAACCACCTAGGAGTGAGATCCTTGTTTGCTAATCTATCATTTGCATTTGCATATATTTGCTTGCACACATATAGTTTACACCCATAGATTGCTTTTCACCTCCCATGTTCGATGTCTCCAACATTGACACATGAAAATATAGGATATCCATGTATTTGAAAACCCCTACCTTTCAAGGGTGGTTGGATGGGAGATCATGCTCATGTATGCTTTATAGTGAAAATCATTTTAAACTTGAACATGAATGGGAGGCTAGGATATGAGGTATACACTTGATATTATTGTTGTTTCAATTGGTATCATTGGATCCTTTCAATTGGTATCAATATTGACATTTTTTTATACTCATATATATTGTTTTTATTTTAGTATCATATGTTCTTAATGACAAATACTTACAATTGGTATCAAGATGTTTATTTGAATAATTTCAATTGGTATCAAGATTTTTATGTGTTTTTCTCAAGAATTGGTATCAATGCCTTATTTATTTTCATTGGTTTATATGTTCACTTTTAATTGGTATCAAGATGCTACCTTGACATATTTTTAAATTGGTATCTTAATTGATTGTCACTCCTTATTTACATCATTTTTGTTTTAGACAAAAAAGGGAGAACAATTTTTTTAATTGTTTTTAACCCCTTTGTTGATTCTTTGTTTCGAACAAAAAGGGGGAGAAGAATTTATTGATTTGTTTTTACTTTGACCCCTTGTTGATGATTGACAAAAAGAGGGAGAGGTATTTGGTTTATATGCATGTTTTTGTATGCATGTTTTGTTTATCAAAAAATTGATAGTATTATTTGTGTTTATGTTTATTGGTATCAAGAGCATATTTTGAAGATTTATTTGTTTTATGCATGATTGATGCATATTCATGTTTAGTAGTTCTTGCATATATTTATTGTTTATTTGTATGCATGAGTTAAGGGGGAGCTTCTTTGAAGCTTAACTTTAATCCATGCATATATAACTCCATGAGTTTTGTCATCATCAAAAAGGGGGAGATTGTTGGCCCAGAGGCCTTCCACTCTAGTTTTGATGATGATTAACTCATGTAGTTATGTTTACTAATAATCTTGTGATTTTAATTTCAGATCATTTAACAAGATATTAGTTGGTGATTAGCTTCAACAAAGGAGTTTCGAAGCTTTCACATGGTGATTTCAGAGCCCGAGCATCAAGATCATACTTAGCACTCGTTGGAGTCAAGCTCGGTGGATCACATTTTGGATTGAGTCGGCTTGAAGATGAAGATCGTCAAGAAGGCTTAGATATCCTAGTTTTAGTTTAGTGTGTTTAGATCCATTTGTAAAGCTTAGAATAGTTGATATGCTCAAGTGCACAACACACACGTTTTATGAATTTTGGTTTTCATGAATAGTTTAGATCAAACAAGTTTAAATGGTTTTTATGTATATTAGATGTGTTCTATATACATACATGCTTCATATCTTAGACAAACTTATTTTGATATGTCTATTCATGATTTTTAGGAAAAATCAGATTTCCTATTGAAAAATCCAAGTTTGATAAAATACAGTTTTTGGTTTTTGGTAAAAATGATAAGACACAAAAATGTTTCAAATTGCTTGATATTTGAGTTGAAATTTTTATCGCATGTTTATATATCAATGCAAAATGTTAAAACTATTTTTGGGAATTTTTAGAAGATTTATAAGAATTTTTAGAAATATTTTTAACATGTTTTTCTGACCCAGAAAATTGGCTGCCAGGCCCTGGCAGTTGACTGAGACGGTTGACCGTGTTCCAGAGCCGGTCGACCAACGTGCACAAGCTTGTGCACATTGGCCAGGCAATTGGGCCGGTCGACTGGGCGGTCGACCGGACCAGAGAGCTCTGCTCTCTGTTTTTCTACGGTCGACCGGCCGGTCGACCGCAGGTCTCTAACGGTCATAATTATGACCATTGGCGGTCGACCGGTCGGTCGACCGCCAGCCGCTTTTGGCTGAGAATTCAGCCAACGGCTAGTTTTAGGGTTTGGCCTATATAAACCCCATTTCTTTGGGATTTTGGCTAAGATTTCAAGAGCTAAAATTTCTCTCCTTTCTTGTGTTTAAAACAAGTTTTCAAAAGGTTTTATAGCTTCAAAAGATCAATCTTTATTTTGTTTTAGAGTTTTTGAAAAAATCAAAGAAAATAGAAAAATTGGGAGATTTACTTTGTTCTTCATTTCTATCTTTTACCAAGAGTTTTCCCAAGTATTTTTCTTTGAGTATTTGTTTTTCAAACTCTAGTTTTTCCACACTTGAGCTATCATCTATCCTATTGTATTTAGAATCTTTGTTTTGTGGAAAAAGAAATTGTTTAAGGTTGTGGAAACCTCCAAGTGTTGTACCCTCCTTGTATTTGTTGTATCCCTCTTTGGTAGAGGTTGATTGGAGTGGTGTTTGCTCCCTCTTTGGTAGAAGTTGAGATTGTTGGTTTGCTCCCTCTAGTGAGAGGTGGAGTTTGGTTGTTTGGCTACGGGCCTTATCCCTCTTCGGTAGAGGTGGATTATGGTTGTATTGCCTCGGTGGCATTGTAAGGTTGAGAGAGGAGTTCGGTACTCCTTAGTGGATTGGAAATCCTTCTCGGTGAAGGCGGGGACGTAGAGCTAGGGGCTCGAACCTCGAAACACATCTTTGTCTTTGCTTTGATCCATTGTCTCTTGACTCTCTCTCCTTATTTGTGTTGTGCATCTTTAATATTGCCATATTATTCATATGCTTGTGTTGTGCCTTACATTAATTCATATTGCTTATTCTTATATGCTTGGTTGTGTGTGTGCCTCACTTGTACTGAACGACGAGAGCTTCATATAGCACCTCAACCCTTATCTAGGGGAATCAAGACGAGTTAGTCCAGAGCCTTTCACTGGGAATTCGGCTACACTCGTTGGTTGTATTAAGTGTGTTGCAAATTTATTTTAGCTTCCGCATTCTTCCGCATTTAGTTTCTAGATTAGCACTATCACCTATTCACCCCCCTCTAGGTGATTTACACATCCCCTCAGCATATCTTCTAATATTTATATAGTTCTTTCTGATTGCTTGTCAGTTTGCGGGTGTACCGCTGTGCTTGGATGTAGCTTAGCGCCCAAGGCTTTAGATAGACTGACCCAGAATCTTGATTGGAACTAAGGATCCCGATCTGACACGATTGTCTCGGGCACTCCATGAACCGGAATTATCTCTCGGAGATATATTTGAGCTATATTATCCATTAAGTAGTTTACTCGAATGGGTAGAAAATGAGCGGACTTTATGAATCAGTCGACTACCACCCATATGGCATCATATCCTTGAGGGGATTTTGGGAGCCCTGTCACAAAATCCATGGTAATATGGCTCCACTTCCATTCGGGGATTTGCAAGGGCATGAGAAGTCCTGGAGGTTTCTGGTGTTCAGCTTTGACTTGTTGGTATATCAAACATCTCTGTACGAATTTAATGAAATCACCTAAAGTGGGAGTGAATAGGTGATAATGCTAATCAATGCACAAATTTAAAATGATATGATGCAATGATAACCCGAAATAAGATTAGAAGTCGAATACCCCGTGAAGGGCTCTATACTCCTTCCTCGTGATTCCTCTAAATAAGAGTTTGAAGTGCGCAATGCAATCTTGTTGTGAAAGTATTGACGACAATGAATGGAAAGCAAGTAAATAACATAAATAAACCAATCACAAACACAGATATTTGTTTCGAGGTTCGAGCACCCAGCTCTACATTCCCGCCTTCACCCAGAAGGATTTTCGAACCACTATAACTTCCACGAAGGATTACAACCACAAGGGAGTACCCAACTCCTCAATCACACTCCTCTAGTTCAGAGATAATGGAGCCACAAATACAATAATATCTTGGTGATCAAAAAACCACAAACTCTCTTTTGAAAAACTTTTTCCCTTACAAAAAACCTAGAGAATAATGTATAGGATTGAACGTCAAGTTTTGTAAGTGAAAAATAAAATGAAATTGAAGAGAGTTTTGAATCAAAAACTTCAGAGAAAAGAGAGAATTTTGAGCACAAAAACTGAGAGCAAAAACTTCTTTTGAATAGACTCAAAATTTGATTTCTTTTGCAAAGATTGTTGTAATCTTCTCAACCCTAATCATCCCTATTTATAGGATAAATATAGGGATCAAAAAGTAAACTGTTATTATGAATAATTAGGAAAGATTAGACCCAAATCCAGCCTTAAATTCGTTTGGGGAAGAAAATCACGTTTAAAACGTGTTTAAAAAACTAGCCATTTGGGCTGAAATTTAGCTCACGGTCGACCAGTTTTCAAAAAAATTGACTGTTGCAAGCCCACGTCGACCGCCCGGTCGACCGTGCCAAACAGAAACTAAGGGTGCTTACAGTTAGACGAAGCTCGATCGACCGACATGGGGACCGGTCGACCGCCCGGTTGACCGGATAACGTGCACACATGCACACACCCAAACGGTCAGAAGTGCGGTCGACCGCCTGGTCAACCGTTCTGACCTGAAACAAAGCCAGTCGACCGTCCGGTCGACCGCAACAGGTCAAAACTGACTATTTTTCAGAATGATTTTGAACATCTAATTAATTTTCAAAATTAGTTTTGATGAAGACTTAGTACACTACATAAAACAGAGTTTGCAAACATTAAAATAGGTTTTTATATAAAGGAAAAATATCTTTTGAAAATTAAGTGCAAAATCTTGTGTGTGGGGAATATTGAGCTTCAACACTATACACTATCCTTTAACAAACTAAAAATATAAAAGAAGTCTCCGAGCCGCGTTATGCCAAGCTAGAACCTCCTCTCCTATGAAAACGTCATCTTCCGCCATTTACCTATCAACATGCTTTTAGCGCCATTATCCTTACAATATGCTGAAAAACCATCAAAACTAGTACAAACCTGAAACTCATTCTAAAACAACTTATTTGTACCAAATAGCTTCTATGTGTTTTGATATCATTAAAACTTAAACAAATAGAGAGTGTAACCTTTTGGGCCAACAATCTCCCCCTTTTTGATGATGACAAAACATATGGGCTATAACACAAGATATAAATGAGAGGTAAAAACTCCCCCTCAAATAATGCTATATTACACAAGTATAAAACAATTTATTATGAGAAAATTTTGAATTTTTGAAAATTTTGCTTGAAAATTTTGCAAGCAACCATAAAACACCAAATCATAAAATCCAAGCCAATAAAATACTCCCCCTTTTTGTCATACATCAAAAAGAGATATGTTAGCAAGAAAACTTCCTTATTCAACAACACAAACATTTAGTTCACCACATATAAAAGAAAATCTATTATAGTCAAGTGGTTTAGTGAAAATATCGGCAAGTTGAAAATCAGAAGAAACATAATCAATATCAATATCACCTTTCTCAAAATGATCTCTAAGGAAATGATATCGAATCTCAATGTGCTTGGTCTTACTATGTTGATTTGTATTCTTAGTCATATGAATAGTACTAGTATTATCACAAAATATTTTTATATGGTCATAATGCAAATCATAATTAAGGAGAGTATGTTTCATCCAAAGGACTTGAGCACAACAAGCCCCCGCCGCAACATACTTCGCTTCGGCGGTTGAGAGGGCTACCGAATTTTATTTCTTGGAAGACCATGAAACAAGACAATTATCAAGAAATTGACATGTTCCACTAGTACTCTTCCTATCCACTCTATAACCCGCATAGTCGGCATCCAAAAAACTCGTCATTGAGAATTCTTCAGTTTTCGGATACCAAAGACCCATTCCAATAGGGCCCTTAACATAACGAATAATGCGTTTTATCGCGATTAAATGAGATTCTTTGGGACACGATTGGAATCTAGCATAAAGACACACACTAAACATAATATTCGGCCTACTAGCCGTTAAATACAACAAGCTACCAATTATACTTCTATACAATTTTATGTCAACACACTTACCTTGGTCATCCTTATCAAGCATGGTGGTGGTGGCCATGGGAGTGTTGCAAATTTTTGAGTCTTCAAGCCCAAATTTCTTGATGAGTTCCTTGGAGTACTTGGCTTGACATATGAAAATCCCGTCACGCATTTGCTTGATTTGGAGTTCAAGAAAATAGTTCAATTCTCCTATCAACGACATCTCAAATTCACGTTGCATACATTGTTCAAACTCCTTGCAAAGTAGCTCATTAGTAGAATCAAAGATTATATCATCAACATATATTTGAATTATAAGAATGTCACTACCAACATGTTTAGTAAATAATGTGGCGTCTACTTTGCCTTTAAAAAATCATTTGAAAGAAGAAACTAGAAAGCCTTTCATACCAAGTTCTTGGAGCTTATTTTAAACCATACAATGCTTTATCTATTTTGAAAACAAAATTTGGATGAATATGATCCACAAAACCAGGAGGTTGTTCAACATAAACTTCCTCATCAATAAAACCATTTAAAAATGCACTTTTTACATCCATTTAGAAAAGTTTAAAATTTTTAAAAGATTCATAAGCTAGTGTGATCCGTATGGCTTCTAGCCGTGCTACGGGTGCAAAGGTCTCCTCAAAGTCAATTCCTTCAACTTGAGTGTAACCTTGGGCCACTAACCTAGCCTTATTCCTAATAACATTTCCTGACTCATCCAACTTGTTCCTAAAAATTCACTTAGTACCAATTATTGGTCTATTATAGGGTCTAGGAAAAAGGTGCCAAACTTGGTTGCGCCCAAATTGATTGAGCTCTTCTTGCATAGCTAGCAACCAATATGAGTCACCCTCGGCTTCGAGGATGTTTTTGGGTTCAAAATGAGATATGAAAGCATAATTCCCACACAAATTATGGAGTTTGGAGCGAGTGGTTACCCCTTTTGATACATCACCTATGATGAGATCTTTGGGATGATTTGAGGCGTATCTCTAATCTTTAGGAAGTGGTTGTGATTGTTCCACTTCATCCTTTTGAACTTCACCAATGAGTTTTTGTTTGTCTACTTGGATGGGTGAGTCCTTCAAGGATATTTTCTCCATGTCCTCACCTAATGAGTCAATCTCTACAACATTCTCAACAATAGTATTAGATTCTTCAAATTTAACATGCATAGATTCTTCAATAGTATGAGATGATTTATTGAACACTCTATATGCTTTGCTAGTATTATAATAACCAACAAAAATTGCTTCATAAGCCTTAGCATCAAATTTACCCAAATTATCTTTGGTGTTCAAAGCAAAACACTTGCATCCAAAAACTTTAAAGTATGAAACATTTGGTTTTCTTAAATGATAAATTTCAAAAGAGGTTTTGAAAGTATTTTTACACAAATAAATACGGTTTAATATGTAGCATGCGGTGTTTACGGCCTCGGCCCATAAGTATTGAGGGAGCCCATATTCACTTATCATAGTCCTACCCATTTCTTGAAGAGTTCTATTCTTCCGTTCGACTACTCCATTTTGTTGTGGAGTTCTACGACATGACATTTCATGCTTAATTCCCTTTTCATCACAATAAGTCATGAAGAGTTGGTTAACAAACTCACCACCTCTATCACTTCTTATCCGTAAAATCGAAAATCCTTTTTCTTTTTCAAACCTCTTTCGAAAAATCTTAAAATGCGAAAAAGTTTGATCTTTATGCTCCAAAAAGAAAACCCAAGTGAAACGAGAAAAATCATCGACTAAAACAAAAACATATCTATTTCCATTTAAGCTTTTAGTTTTAGTTGGTCCAAAAAGATTCATGTGAATCAATTCTAAAGGCCTAGATGACATGATATCTTTCATTGGTTTGAAAGAGGACTTGGTTTGTTTCCCAAGTTGGCACGCACCACAAATGCGGTCTTTTTCAAACTTCAAACAAGGAATACCCTTCATTAATTCCTTAGAATTAATTCTAGTAAGGTGATCAAAAGACGCATATCCTAATCTTCTATGCCATAACCATGAAATCTCATCAAAAACATTTAAATATTTAGTAGAACAATCCAAATTGAGCATGTCAATAATATAGACATTATTTTCACGAAATCCAGTAAGAATACAATAATTGGTTTTACAATCAAAAATTTTATAAGAAGATTCATCAAACACAACTTTGAAACCACGATCACATAATTGACTAATACTAAACAAGTTATATTTAAGCCCATCAAAAAGAACTACATTTTTTATTAAAGGAGATGCACCAATCTTAATGTTACCTACACCGATGATGATGCCCTTGGAGTCATCTCCGAAGGTGACGGTGCCACCTTCATCGTACCTTGATAGGGTTGTGAAATTGTTGATGTCCCATGTCATATGCCTTGAACAACCACTATCAAGGTACCACCGCTCCTTACGTCTTGGAGCCTTGGTGTGTACCTACATCAAATAATTTAAGACTTGTGTAACACACCGCTCCCCGAATACAAACTTAGTTGCGTATTCATATTTTTTGATTGTATTTTTTGATTTATTTCCTGTATTTGTTTTGTATTATGAGTTATTTATATGATCGTTTTGCCTTGGATCTGGATTCGTGAACTCGGAGTCAGCCCTACTCTGAACCAGGGGACCGATCCTAGAGTATTGCTCGATTTGGACTTTCTACTATTCTGATTTGACCGATTTCAGTTTCAAACATCATTTTCTAATATTCTAGATTTTTCGTGATTTTCTGAAATTTTCCTGAATTAAGTTGAAAATCTTCAAAACCGGGGTCGACAATTACCGCGGACCGATTCTCAGATTTTTAATTTACAAACGGAGTTGAAATTCAAAAAATCAGCTTTCCTGTAACTTCTTAAAATTACATTTTTATCTAAAAATTTTTTCTGAGAATTTTCTAAATTTATCAAAATTCCCCTGGATTTGGTGTCAGCCAGTATCACTGGTTGATTCCAGGAATTTTAGTTTACAATTGGAATCAAATTTCTAGATTCCTCTTTCATATTTCTTCTTAGAATTATATTTTCTTCTTTCTGGCATTTTCTGAGATTTTTCAGATTTTATCAAAATCCGGCCGACCCGGTGTAGACCGGTGTCAACGGTTGACTTCAGGATTTTTATTTTGAAAATGGGATTGGATTTTTGAAAACCAATTTCACCAAAAATCTTTATATGATATTTATTATTTTTGAGAATTTTTTGGAAGCTTTTCAAGCTACTTTAATTTTTGGACTTTTCCGGAGTTTTCGGTGTTTTCCCGGATACCGGAATTTTATCCAGATATTCTAATTTTCTCTTATTCTATTTTTTCTCTCTCCTCGCTAGACGTGAGTTTCACCAACCCACATTTAATACAGGCATGCTCTCCATACTGCATTTAATGCTTGTCCTGCAAGATCAATTCTGAACCATGCTTTTTGTCCTTTCTGTTAAAAGCAAATCTCGCGTTTACTCTCCTGGACGCGGCTTTTATTTCCGCGTCTGGCTCTCTCTTGCCTAGACGCGGATTCGACTTGTTGGGGACGCAGCAAATTTTATTGGCAAGAGACGCAGGTCTCATTATATAAGGAATTCCAAAGTCAAACTTGTAATTATTATTCCCCATATATATACACCCCACTCCTTCTCTCTCTTTCATTATTTCTCTTCTTTTCTTCTTCATCTTCAACAGGCCAACGAAATGGCAGACCTTGCCTTCCTATTGGCCGGCCATGCTCCAACATTCCCCCTCCATTTCCACCACCATCTCCTCCACCAACACCACCACCTCTTTCTCCTCCATCTCCTCCTCCATTCCAACAACAACAACAACCATAACACCATCTACAATACCATCTTCTTCCTCCATTATTCACCAAGATAACCCATTTTCACCACCACTTTCTCCACCATCTGCACCACCACATACTCCACCTTAGCCACCAACGACCATGCCATCTTCCTCTCCTCGTCGTGCTCTTTCCGACGAGCTATTGCTTCGCTCTCCGAAACACCATTTCTAAAACTCTATTTTCACCAAATGAACTACACTTGCACCCTCTTTAGCTTGGGCTCGGGTTTTTGGCCGGCCATCTCCGGCCACTTCCGGCCATCTCCGGCCGCCGCCGGCGACCGCCGGCCATCGCCGGCTACCACCCCTTCCCTTCTCTTCTTTCCTTTCCTTCTTTCTCTCTTTCCATTCTTTCTTTCTTTTCTTTTTCTTTCTTTTCCTTTCCTTCTTCTTTCCTTCACTGATTTTTCTCCAAAACTTGGGGAGACCAAAAACTTGCGTTTCCCCCTTTTCTCCCAAAACCTGCGTCCCACTCTCCCTCTTTTCCTCTCTCTCTCTCTTTCTCTCTGTTGATTTCTAGACGTGAATTTTACCTCCTGCGTCCAAGCAATTACTTAACACGGCCTTCGCGTTCTTGTATCGACACGACGCAGAGCCCATGCCTGCGTCTGTGTCCTTCTCGTGTCAACACGACGCGGAGCCCATAACACGACGCGGAGCCCATACCCGCGTCTGTGTTCTTCTCGTGTTAACGCAACGCGGAAACCACGTCCGCGTCCGCGTTCTCCTCGTGTCCTGACTTGAACGCAGGTCTCGAACCCCGCGTTTGTGGCATTTACGCGACGTAACCCCGCGTCTGCGACCCCCACGTCTCACTTTCAAACCCGCATCCCCCTGTACACACACACTCTCTCTCTGTGCTCTCTCTCTCTCCATGGACTTCTCTCTCTAGATCTCACTTTCTCTATCTTCTCTCTCATTCTCTTCCTCTCTCTTGATTTTCTCCTCTCTCTATCACTTTCCTTTTAAACGCGTTAACGCGTTGATTTCCTGAATTCCGGAGATCGGGGATTTCACTGTATTTTCTAAAGACTTAGGCGAGTGTTCTCGCTTTCCTTTTGGCTTTCCCGCTTCGTCGGATTGACTTGATTGTCTTATGTATTTGTATCTGGAACTAACACTTTCTCTGCAGGTACCCTAACATCTGGGTACAACCTTTGAGGTTTGAAGTCCTCTGGACCTTCTCTATGCTACGCCTGGTAGGTGGATCTAGCATCAACACTTTATTGCTTGCTCCGTTCGAGTATAGTTACCCCGAGAGCATGGCTTCCCCTTGAGCGGTAGTATGGCGTTCATACGCTTGCTGCGACACGTGTGTCTAGCTACGCTGCGAGTGGTAACCACGCCGAGCGTAATAGCATTTAGTGTTGTACATTAGCTTCGCTACAGCTTGCTCAGCTCTGCTTGATTGTGCTCAGCTATTATTTTATCACTTGCCAAGTACATCTGCTTGATTGCGTATTCATATTTTTTGATTGTATTTTTTGATTTATTTCCTGTATTTGTTTTGTATTATGAGTTATTTATATGATCGTTTTGCCTTGGATCTGGATTCGTGAACTCGGAGTCAGCCCTACTCTGAACCAGGGGACCGATCCTAGAGTATTGCTCGATTTGGACTTTCTAGTATTCTGATTTGACCGATTTCAGTTTCAAACATCATTTTCTAATATTCTAGATTTTTCGTGATTTTCTGAAATTTTCCTGAATTAAGTTGAAAATCTTCAAAACCGGGGTCGACAATTACCGCGGACCGATTCTCAGATTTTTAATTTATAAACGGAGTTGAAATTCAAAAAATCAGCTTTCCTGTAACTTCTTAAAATTACATTTTTATCTAAAATTTTTTTCTGAGAATTTTCTAAATTTATCAAAATTCCCCTGGATTTGGTGTCAGCCAGTATCACTGGTTGATTCCAGGAATTTTAGTTTACAATTGGAATCAAATTTCTAGATTCCTCTTTCATATTTCTTCTTAGAATTATATTTTCTTCTTTCTGGCATTTTCTGAGATTTTTCAGATTTTATCAAAATCCGGCCGACCCGGTGTAGACCGGTGTCAACGGTTGACTTCAGAATTTTTATTTTGAAAATGGGATTGGATTTCTGAAAACCAATTTCACCAAAAATCTTTATATGATATTTATTATTTTTGAGAATTTTTTGGAAGCTTTTCAAGCTACTTTAATTTTTGGACTTTTCCGGAGTTTTCGGTGTTTTCCCGGATACCGGAATTTTATCCAGATATTCTAATTTTCTCTTATTCTATTTTTTCTCTCTCCTCGCTAGACGTGAGTTTCACCAACCCACATTTAATACAGGCATGCTCTCCATACTGCATTTAATGCTTGTCCTGCAAGATCAATTCTGAACCATGCTTTTTGTCCTTTCTGTTAAAAGCAAATCTCGCGTTTACTCTCCTGGACGCGGCTTTTATTTCCGCGTCTGGCTCTCTCTTGCCTAGACGCGGATTCGACTTGTTGGGGACGCAGCAAATTTTATTGGCAAGAGACGCAGGTCTCATTATATAAGGAATTCCAAAGTCAAACTTGTAATTATTATTCCCCATATATATACACCCCACTCCTTCTCTCTCTTTCATTATTTCTCTTCTTTTCTTCTTCATCTTCAACAGGCCAACGAAATGGCAGACCTTGCCTTCCTATTGGCCGGCCATGCTCCAACACTCCCCCTCCATTTCCACCACCATCTCCTCCACCAACACCACCACCTCTTTCTCCTCCATCTCCTCCTCCATTCCAACAACAACAACAACCATAACACCATCTACAATACCATCTTCTTCCTCCATTATTCACCAAGATAACCCATTTTCACCACCACTTTCTCCACCATCTGCACCACCACATACTCCACCTTAGCCACCAACGACCATGCCATCTTCCTCTCCTCGTCGTGCTCTTTCCGACGAGCTATTGCTTCGCTCTCCGAAACACCATTTCTAAAACTCCATTTTCACCAAATGAACTACACTTGCACCCTCTTTAGCTTGGGCTCGGGTTTTTGGCCGCCATCTCCGGCCGCCGCCGGCGACCGCCAGCCATCGCCGGCTACCACCCCTTCCCTTCTCTTCTTTCCTTTCCTTCTTTCTCTCTTTCCATTCTTTCTTTCTTTTCTTTTTCTTTCTTTTCCTTTCCTTCTTCTTTCCTTCACTGATTTTTCTCCAAAACTTGGGGAGACCAAAAACTTGCGTTTCCCCCTTTTCTCCCAAAACTGCGTCCCACTCTCCCTCTTTTCCTCTCTCTCTCTCTTTCTCTCTGTTGATTTCTAGACGTGAATTTTACCTCCTGCGTCCAAGCAATTACTTAACACGGCCTTCGCGTTCTTGTATCGACACGACGCAGAGCCCATGCCTGCGTCTGTGTCCTTCTCGTGTCAACACGACGCGGAGCCCATAACACGACGCGGAGCCCATACCCGCGTCTGTGTTCTTCTCGTGTTAACGCAACGCGGAAACCACGTCCGCGTCCGCGTTCTCCTCGTGTCCTGACTTGAACGCAGGTCTCGAACCCCGCGTTTGTGGCATTTACGCGACGTAACCCCGCGTCTGCGACCCCCACGTCTCACTCTCAAACCCGCATCCCCCTGTACACACACACTCTCTCTCTGTGCTCTCTCTCTCTCTCCATGGACTTCTCTCTCTAGATCTCACTTTCTCTATCTTCTCTCTCATTCTCTTCCTCTCTCTTGATTTTCTCCTCTCTCTATCACTTTCCTTTTAAACGCGTTAACGCGTTGATTTCCTGAATTCCGGAGATCGGGGATTTCACTGTATTTTCTAAAGACTTAGGCGAGTGTTCTCGTTTTCCTTTTGGCTTTCCCGCTTCGTCGGATTGACTTGATTGTCTTATGTATTTGTATCTGGAACTAACACTTTCTCTGCAGGTACCCTAACATCTGGGTACAACCTTTGAGGTTTGAAGTCCTCTGGACCTTCTCTATGCTACGCCTGGTAGGTGGATCTAGCATCAACACTTTATTGCTTGCTCCGTTCGAGTATAGTTACCCCGAGAGCATGGCTTCCCCTTGAGCGGTAGTATGGCGTTCATACGCTTGCTGCGACACGTGTGTCTAGCTACGCTGCGAGTGGTAACCACGCCGAGCGTAATAGCATTTAGTGTTGTACATTAGCTTCGCTACAGCTTGCTCAGCTCTGCTTGATTGTGCTCAGCTATTATTTTATCACTTGCCAAGTACACACTTGATATATTAACACTTGACATGCTTTTGCTAAATATCTATCTTCTACATGCTAATACCTGATACCTGTCTATATCACTTGTCAACTGATGTGTCATCACTTGACACCCACTTGCCACTTGCTTCTTACTATGACATGACTTATCACTTGCCTCCTGACATATTAATACTTGACCTGTGATTATCACATTTACGGGAATACTATACTTGTTATCCTGTATTACATACAGTGACTTGAATTTTGTGCATGTTATCCTGTATTATACATATACAGTGACCTGAATTTATGGTACTCATGTACTCCTGAACTCATGATCATGTCTTGCACCTGCTGTTCCTGTAAATTGACAATTACATAATAAATCATAAAAAGGGACAACTTGCATTGGGTCGGGGGAAACTTGCGGCTATCAATATATGTTCGTGTTTACAGTGGTACTAGGCATGTTGTGCAACTAAAACTTTCGGTCTGACCTATGGGCCTCCAGGCGACCGAGGGGAGTGCTGGCTCCCTCCTTCCTTGTACCATCTTGATAAGGGCATTCTATAAGACCCTCCTGATCGCCTTGCGGCAGGTTCCGTCCACCAAGCAACGGAACAATCCTGGGCCGTGGTCCCGGGTATGTACGGGACCCACTGTAAACATTATTCGTTGATACCCCCGTTGGTTTTCAATAACAATCTTGCTTTACTCAGATGTGGATATATGTGCGCTGGGACGCTAGTTCACATATCTAGACATCGGGGTAAGACGAGTAATAATAATAATAAAAGATGCCAGCTAAGAATCTGTAATATGCCTTGCCATGTTTGCATGTATCAGATTTTACTTCAGATTTTTGGTTTTATGATTATTATATTATACCTGTTCATATTCTGCCTTCTACTTATATTCTATCTCGCCTGTCTCCTGCTCTTATCTGATCATACTATGAGTCTTCCCTACTCGATATCAATTGATGTATATCTACTTGCTCCTGCATGCTTGTGCCTACGACACGATTTTTAATGCATGTTTATGATTCAGATTTATCGATACACGTGTGCTTATCTATGCTCGCCATCTGCCTTCCACATCACCACTCGCCGGGGATTTCTGACTCCTCTGGATCCTCATGTCCAGGTTTTGGAGCTTGGAGCATGTGGATTCTTCCAGTTGCTGATCAGAGTGACGCAGCGGTAGCGTGAATCTCCGGCAGACCGTCCTGAGCCTCATCCTTCCAGGCCCCCCTGCTCAGCTCTAGAGTTTTCATGTTATGACTCTGAGCCTCCATTTGTACTATTCATACTTATCACCTTGTATTCTCGCAATTGCGCCATATTTGTGATGAAATATTCTTATAATATTTGTCACATCTGGTGATAACTTTGTAACTGTACTCATGTGTTGGAATGTATAATGCACCACGTGCTTTCGTACTCTGATTCTTGCCTGTACTGATGTTTAGCGTATATACGTGAGGGTATTTCTGACTTGCGTATATACGTCGCAGTAACGTTCCCGTACCCGCCGGACTGGGGCGTTGCAGGGTGGTATCAGAGCCTAGGCTCTTACATCCTCAGTACAACCAGTCGGCAAATTAATGGTAAAGAAATTTGCAACTGGAATGCATGAGTCGTGGTTATACAATCCAACTAAAAGTACAAAGTTATCCATTCTCTCTTGATAATCTTACCCTTGAATTCTGAAGTTCTCCCATCCTTTCATACTTCAGTTTCTCGTTATTCTTAGACCAACTCGGATATGAAAAGATGGGAAAATCATAACGGTTCTAGTTCTTCTTAGAATGGCTCTAATGGAGGAAGTGTTGATTTGAGATGATTTCTGCAAATATGATGAAAAATTAACAAGAACAGAAGAAGGTCCTGCACCAAAGACTATTGGTTATACTCCGGGAACAGAAGCCAGGCAACATGTCGGATTTCAGAAATTATGGGCGACAATCTTTTCGGGCATGGAGGAGCCCTGGATGCATAGCAGTGGCTGGTAAACATGACGGATCTTCTGAAGGCAACTCGAATCCCTGACGAGAACCAAGTGGAAGTGACCAAAGATTCAATTGAAAGATGTAGCTAAGACATGGTGATTGGCAGAAACAGCGAGACTAGAAAAGCTCATCACTTGGGACCAGTTCTCGAAGGATTTCTATGAGACGATTCTTCTCTGTGATAGCTCAGGAAGAAATGGAAGAATGATTTATCAAATTGCAGTAAGAAGATTGAATTGTAAATAAGTACGCTGCGAAATTTCTAAGGCATAGTCGGTTGGTATCTTACATGGTGGCCGACAAGGAGAACCTAGCAAGCAATATTTTAGTGAGACCTGAAGATGAGGATCAAGATGTTACTTATTCTCAAGCAGCCCAAGAAGTATTCTCAAGTTTTTCCCATCGCTCGGGGAGTAGAATGGACATGGAAAAGAAAGATCAGGATGAGGTGCAGATGAAGTTGGCAAAGAGACCCTCTCAGTTGATGGAAAGTTGAAGACTTAGCCAGACCCCTGGATGCTCCACTAGCTAAGCCATCCCTCCAACCTTGCCCTCAGCATATGACATGTGGGTATTGTCTAAAGCCGGGCACCTACAACGCAACCGCCAGAAAGGTCATGGATTATATCATATATGAATCCGGAGATTAGTTGAAAAGTGACTGTCTGTTCAAGGAAGCCGAGAACATTACACTGATCAGACCAATTCATCCAATATCACCAATGGAAGAGAACTCAAGACCTACTGGCAGAATAACCTCGCTTCATCCCCAGCATCCAGCATGGAGTCCACAAAAGAGACCAAGAGGTAGGGCACATGGTAGAAGGAGGCAAACATATAATCTGACTGAAGAGGAAGTCAGGATGCTCAATATGATGGAGTGAGAACAGAAAAGGATGCTCAATATCTGAAAAGGGAACCCTGAAAGTACTGACCGTAACTATTTATCCCCATTTTTAGCATGTCTGGGAGTTGGTAAATTCTCTATATCATATCCTTCTCATTGCACTATCATCATCAATCTTAGCCCGTCTGTGTCTACCTCCCTATTTCATGATTCCTATCTCCTCTATTTTTACTATTCTGATTTTCATAATCCTTATGCCAACTTAAGATATGCGCAAACTAGTGAGGTAACAACAGGGCAGATGTGGTTCATTCTCATTATGTTCTGGCGTTCCTCGACTCTGGTACATCAGATTGTCTTATACTGGACAGATCTTCAGCCTCACATTATATTCTTGTATTTATGGATACGTCATGGGAGACCAGTACATCAAGTGGACTGGTCATCGCTTATATAATTAGGTAGACTGTATCATTACATGAGGAGTGTCAGTATATAACAGTATTTCAGATCAGGACATCTGGCAGACAGAGTTATGGTATTTTCTTTTTTTATTACTCCAATAGCGATCATGATTTCTTCAACTATGTTTATGGGACTCAGGTATTCTCAGAGCTGATCTGCCGTCAGGTTATTATTCAGAAGACAATATTTGAGACTCGTTCCGATTCTTATGATTTCTTGACCGCGTTCTCAGAGACACTAACTTCTGGCAGTCTTTATTGATTTGGTGGACCATAGGCTCCGCTAGCCTCGCCAAGCGAGAGTCGTGTTCTAGTCACCTGCGAACCTAACCGGGTGTGAGCTTCGCTGCACCTTGGTACTTAGCATTTAGCGTTGTGTTACGCGCTGGCTTCGCCGCGTGAGCTTCGCCATATGCGAGCCTCACAGAGCGTTAGCTTCGCCGCACCCTAATGCTTAACACCTGAGCTGTGCTACGCGATAGCTTCACCTAGGCTTGCTTTGTCCGTGGCTAGTTCCTTCAGTGCTTAGCACTCTAGCCCGTTCCTCGGATTTCTTCTGCCTAGCGTGCTTTCATGGATCCGCTGAACAGGGCTTAAACATGTTTCATCTACAGTCGGGTTATCATTCAGAAGTCAGTATTAAGAATTCTTCACAGTTATTCTATATTCTTGACTACGTCTTTCAGAATTAGCAACGCCCAGTTTACGAAAATTCTTAATTATTGGTCTTCTTGATTTATACTCAGCATTATCAAGGTTTTCTTTATCTTGGGTATTCTGGTTTATTCCCGGGGAATTAATATGTATGTGGCACATTAGTAATTCTACAGCAGACTCTTTATCAAGGACAACATCATGCCATGCAGGATTTTATATTATGGATTTCAGCACTACAGATTTCTATGGATTTCATCAGCATTGGTTCGCAGTCTGATTGAAGTATTATTGATTATCTCACCAAGTCAGCTCACTTTATATTATTCAGAATGGGTTAGTCTTTTGAAGTTTTGGCAGTGTCCTTTTATTAGTAGACATCAGATCAGTATTATTGTGGCACCGTCAGAGGATGTATATATACAGCAGAAGGGCAGAGATGTCTCAGTCCTAAGTTTACCGTTCAGTCTATGTGGGAGAACGGCTCATAGTTATTCATATCTTGATTGGCATAATCCTCATTCCTATCCTTTCTGTGTTCATCTTCCCCTTATTGAAATTGCGAGGACGCAATTTTTTTATAAGGTGGATAGAGTGTAACACCCCACTCCCCGAATACGTACTTAGTTGCGTATTCATATTTTCTGGTTGTATTTTTTGATTTATTTTCTGTATTTATTTTGTATTATGAGTTATTTATATGATCGTTTTGCCTTGGATCTGGATTCGTGAACTCGGAGTCACCCCTACTCTGAACCGGGGGACCGATCCTAGAGTATTGCTTGATTTGGACTTTCTAGTATTATAATTTGATCGATTTCAGTTTCAAACATCATTTTCTAATATTCTAGATTTTTCGTGATTTTCTGAAATTTTCCTGAATTAAGTTGAAAATCTTCAAAACCGGGGTCGACCAATACCGCGGACCGATTCTCGGATTTTTAATTTACAAACGGAGTTAAAATTCAAAAAATCGGCTTTCCTGTAACTTCTTAAAATTATATTTTTTATCTAAATATTTTTTCTGAGAATTTTCTAAATTTATCAAAATTCCCCTGGATTTGGTGTCAGCCAGTATCACTGGTTGATTCCAGGAATTTTAGTTTACAATTGGAATCAAATTTCTGGATTCCGCTTTCATATTCCTTCTTAGAATTATATTTTCTTCTTTCTGACATTTTCTGAGATTTTTCAGATTTTATCAAAATCTGGCCTACCAGGTGTAGACCTGTGTCAACGGTTGACTTCATGATTTTTATTTTGAAAATGGGATTGAATTTCTGAAAACCGATTTCACCAAAATCTTTAAATAATACTTATTATTTTTGAGAATTTTTGGGAAGCTTTTCAAGCTACTTTAATTTTTAGACTTTTTCGGAGTTTTCGGTGTTTTCTCGGATACCGGAATTTTATCCAGATATTCTACTTTTCTCTTTTTCCATTTTTTCTCTCTCCTCGCTAGACACGAGTTTCACCAACCCACATTTAATACAGGCATGCTCTCCATACTGCATTTAATGCTTGTCCTGCAAGATCAATTCTGAACCATGCTTTTTGTCCTTTCTGTTAAAAGCAAATCTCGCGTTTACTCTCCTGGACGCGGCTTTTATTTCCGCGTCTGGCTCTCTCTTGCCTAGACCCGGATTCGACTTGTTGGGGACGCTGCAATTTTTATTGGCAAGAGACGCAGGTCTCATTATATAAGGAATTCCAAAGTCAAACTTGTAATTATTATTCCCCATATATATATACCCCACTCCTTCTCTCTCTTTCATTATTTCTCTTCTTTTCTTCTTCATCTTCAACAGGCCAACGAAATGGCAGACCTTGCCTTCCTATTGGCCGGCCATGCTCCACCACTCCCCCTCCATTTCCACCACCATCTCCTCCACCAACACCACCACCTCTTTCTCCTCCATCTCCTCCTCCATTCCAACAACAACAACAACCATAACACCATCTACAATACCATCTTCTTCCTCCATTATTCACCAAGATAACCCATTTTCACCACCACTTTCTCCACCATTTCCACCACCACATACTCCACCTTAGCCACCAACGACCATGCCATCTTCCTCTCCTCGTCGTGCTCTTTCCGACGAGCTATTACTTCGCTCTCCGAAACACCATTTCTAAAACTCCATTTTCACCAAATGAACTAAACTTGCACCCCCTTTAGCTTGGGCTCGGGTTTTTGGCCGGCCATCTTCGGCCACTTCCGGCCATCTCCGGCCGCCGCCGGCGACCGCCGGCCATCGCCGGCTACCACCCCTTCCCTTCTCTTCTTTCCTTTCCTTCTTTCTTTCTTTCCATTCTTTCTTTCTTTTCTTTTTCTTTCTTTTCCTTTCCTTCTTCTTTCCTTCACTGATTTTCTCCCAAACTTGGGGAGACCAAAAACTTACGTTTTCCCTTTTTCTCCCAAAACCTCGTCCCACTCTCCCTCTTTCCCTGTCTCTCTCTCTCTCTCTCTCTCTCTCTCTTTCTCTCTGTTGATTTCTAGACGCGGATTTTACCTCCTGCGTCCAAGCAATTCCTTAACGCGGCCTTCGCGTTCTTGTATCGACACGACGCGGAGCCCATGCCCGCGTCTGTGTCCTTCTCGTGTCAACACGACGCGGAGCCCATACCCGCGTCTGTGTTCTTCTCGTGTTAACGCAACGCGGAAACCACGTCCGCGTTCTCCTCGTGTCCTGACTTGAACGCGGGTCTCGAACCCCGCATTTGTGGCATCTACGCGACGCGACCCCCGCGTCTGCGACCCCCGCATCTCACTCTCAAATCCGCGTCCCCCTTACACACTCTCTCTCCCTGTGCTCTCTCTCCATGGACTTCTTTTTCTAGCTCTCACTTTCTCTCTCTTCTCTCTCATTCTCTTCCTCTCTCTTGATTTTCTCCTCTCTCTATCACTTTCCTTTTAAACGCGTTAACGCGTTGATTTCCTGGATTCCGGAGATCGGGGATTTCACTGTATTTTCTAAAGACTTAGGCGAGTGTTCTCGCTTTCTTCTTGGCTTTCCCGCTTCGTCGGATCGACTTGATTGTCTTATGTATTTGTATCTGGAACTAACACTTTCTCTGCAGGTACCCTAACATCTGGGTACAACCTTTGAGGTTTGAAGTCCTCTGGACCTTCTCTATGATAGCCTGGTAGGTGGATCTAGCGTCAACACTTTACCGCTTGCTCCGTTCGAGTATAGTTACCCCGAGAGCATGGCTTCCCCGTGAGCGGTAGTATGGCGTTCATACGCTTGCTGCGACACGTGTGTCTAGCTACGCTGCGAGTGGTAACCACGCCGAGCGTGATAGCATTTAGTGTTGTACATTAGCTTCGCTCCAGCTTGTTCAGCTCTGCTTGATTGTGCTCAGCTATTATTTTATCACTTGCCAAGTACACACTTGATATATTAACACTTGACATGCTTTTGCTTGATATCTATCTTCTACATGCTAATACCTGATACCTGTCTATATCACTTGTCAACTGATGTGTCATCACCTGACACCCAATTGCCACTTGACACTTACTTCTTACTATGACATGACTTATCACTTGCCTCCTGACATATTAATACTTGACTTGTGATTATTACATTTACGGGAATACTATACTTGTTATCCTGTATTACATACAGTGACTTGAATCTTGTGCATGTTATCCTGTATTATACATATACAGTGACCTGAATTTATGGTACTCATGTACTCCTGAACTCCTGATCATATCTTGCACCTGCTATTCCCGTAAATTGACAATTACATAATAAATCATAAAAAGGGACAACTTGCATCGGGTCGGGGGAAACTTGCGGCTATCAATATATGTTCGTGTTTACAGTGGTACTAGGCATGTTGTGCAACTAAAACTTTCGGTCTGACCTGTGGGCCTCCAGGCGACCGAGGGGAGTGCTGGCTCCCTCCTTCCTGGTACCATCTTGATAAGGGCATTCTGTAACAGCCCATATTTTTTTATTTATTAATTCCTAATTATATTAAGCATCAGTTAGATAGGAGAAATTTTTTCCTCTTTGTTAATTAAATACCTATAATAATAAGGATAACCCAGAATAAATATTTCATCCTTATGAGTTATGTTGATTTTTGATTTATGGTGTAAATTGGTATATATAGATAGGAAATATATATAAGTGCTTTTAGGCCAAAATGATTATGATATTAAAATATGGGAGTATATCCTAAATATTGCAATACTAGGTATATTTTATGGTGTTCCCAAATTAATTCATACCTAATCAACACTAGGTATTTATAGTTGAAATTGTTTATTATCATTTGAGTGAGTGGAGGTGTTAGGTATGCATGAGTGGGTGAGGTGTAAGGCTAGGATCAATTTGATCCTAGCCTTGGCCAAGTGGCAAGGATTGAGGGGAGTGTGTTATTGCAAAGTCCAGGTTATTAGGGGCCTTTTTGCATAGTGGTCATCCCTTACGTAAGGATCTGAGAGAGAAATGTTCTTCTTCTCTGTAAAAAAAATTTTGAACTTCCAAAAACCAAACCCTAGAAATTTTCCTCTCTCTCTCTCTCTCTCTCTCTCTCTCTCTCTCTCTCTCTCTCGCACCCCGGCCGAGCCAAGGGAGGGCGGCAGAACAGCCGCGCCACCACGCACGCGGCTGCGCTCAGCCGCGAGCAGCAGCCCGCGGCCGCGCGCAGCGCGGGGGCGGCGCTCAGCCGCGCGCCCGCGGCGGCTCAGGCCGCGGGTCGGCCTGAATCGGAAGGGGGGAGTCCTCTGTTGACTAGAAGTAGAGGAGATCCAGATTTGGTGGTGATTTTGCTAGGAAAAGCCAAACCCTAATTCTGAAATTGGGTTCCAAAATCCCCAAAATTCTGAAACTAAATTGGGTTAAAGGTAAGGTTGTCACTCTACAAATTCCTTCCTCTTTACAAATCATTTCATAACTAAATTTTTTTTCTTGTCTTGTTACTAGGGTTTGAGTGAAGGATTGATCAAAATCGCTAGTGGGAATCCATATATCTTGGTGAGTAAATTTACATACTCACTTTACAAACCAAATTCATGAGTTTTATTCAAGTAATTGATGTATGAGACTAAGAGGGATTTTAGGGAAAGTGTGCTTGAATAGAATAAGGTAGCATGTAAATTATTATTTCATGAAATTGGATATTTTAAATGTGTATGTTATAGGACATGTTAGAGAAGTGAATTGGATATTTTAAATGTGTATGTTATATGACATGCTAGAGAAGAGATAGGATTGGCCAAAATGTGATGTTTAGAAAATAGGGAAAACTTGGGGAAAATAATCATGAATGATGTATGGTAATGGGTAAATTAGTTTCTTGTTTTTATGAAATTGGTGTTATGTTGTTTTAAAAGAAGATGGTGACCTATTTATGGTATGGTTATCACCTTTATTCTCTTTTTCATTAGAGTATGATGCCATAAGTGGTTATGTTATATCCTATACATCCTATGTTGTGTACATTAAGTCACTAATCATAATACTTAGGTACCTTTGCATGAATTACATTGTACGAATTACTATGGTAATCCCTATATAATAGCATGATTGAATAGATGAATGATATGTGAAAATGTTGATTATGTGATCTTGCCAAAACATACTAATTGTGTAAAGTTATGAAATGAAATAATTTGATATGCCATATATATGAATGTATTGATTGTGGGATCTATACGTTAGTATGGTGAATCCCTATGTTTGTCAATTAAGAGTAGGAAGGGGGAAGACAGTGGGAAAAATGAGGTTCCATCTAAAATTATAGGAAGGGGCCGGCGGGAGCCGGTAGGAGGAGAAGACGGTGTAAAAGTATATTGATCATTGTAGGAAGGGGCCGGCGGGAGCCGGTAGGAGGAGAAGACGGTGTTATGAAAGTAGTTTATGTTTATCACTGTAGGAAGGGGCCGGCGGGAGCCGGTAGGAGGAGAAGACGGTGAAATGTTCATGTACTCTTTTGAATGTTGTGGTAATGAATTGTTGCTTGTAAATATGTTCATAAAAGATGTTTGTGTTACCATAACTTAGGAATTGTTATGGTTTGAATTATGTTGTGTTATCAAACGTGATAAAAGGAAAACTATTACTACGTCTTGTACCATCACATAAGTGTATAAAGTAGACCAAAGAATGCTAACATATGTTTCCATAAAGGTCTCCTTAGATTCCATAAAGTATGTTGTGGTATTATATCATGTTGTTATCATTTATAAAGTGTTTATGAAATTTACTCGCTGAGCCGTCGAGCTCATTCCTTTCTTTGTCTTCTCTTTCAGGTTTGGATAAAGGTAAGGGCATAATGTAGCACGGATTAGTCACGAGCAGGATGTCATATGTTTCATAAAAACTTACTTTGTCACTATGTACATGTAATTATGTTTTATGTTAGCTTTACCTAGTTGAGGGTGCTATGATGCTACTATCATATGAAATTTTTGTAATAGTTTTAATTAGAACTTGTGTACTTGGGAAGTTGGTGAAGTAAGGTATTGTGATCATGTTGGCAGAATTTTGTGGATTATGGATGCCTTGATGATTATGCAAGATGAATGCATGGCATAAGTATATTTTGGAGATATTCTTTATTTTGTGATAAGTAGGTCATGTGACCGAAATGCTTGTGGATATAAGTAGGCCTTGGAGCTGAAATTCATATTTCTGTATATGGAAAAAGTTAAAATTTTAGAGGAGATGCTACTAAAATTTTCTAGATTTTGTGATTAACGAAAAGATTTGGGGATAAATACGTGTTATGGATCAAATTTTGCTTATTAGAACTGGGACCGTTACAGTTGGTATCAGAGCCAAGGCTTAGGTGTAAAGTTACATTGAGTAGATAGGATAAGTTAGGATTGATGTGGTATTGTGTGAAAAAATTGTATGTAGGATTGTACGATCGAGATGGGTATTTTAAGGAGTAGTGGATTCTTACAAATATGATTAACTTAGAAGTGCGGGATATTTAACCGTTCTCTTGTATTCGAATTTGAGTACCCGCATACTCCGATTCGGATGTTTCATACTGAGGGTGCGGGCCCTTTGTATGGATCGCCAGTGGTATGGGACACTGGAATGAGAGGGTAGCTAAAATATCCGGCAAGTCAAAGTTAATTCAGAACGTAAGAACGCTTTAGAGTAGCAAGCTCCGAGAGATAGAAAATATAAGAAATTGCAGATCTGTTGACTTCCAATAGCCTAATTACCTTAAGGTAAAATTTCCTTATATCTATGGATAATGATGTTGAAGCAAGCTTAATGGGATAAAAGAATACAGATGTGGCAGTTGATGATAAAAGCCCCATTGGAGACCTACCAATGACTGAGACTTTTAATGCCGTCCTCAGTAATGAAGTAGAGTCCCAAGGAAGAATAGCTTTTGGAGGTATTTAGTAGAATGCTAGCTGGGCCCACGACTTGGATCTTTATGATGATTATGAATACTGAAGATATGACGATGATATCATAATAGAAAGTGAAGATCCTAAGGAGGGAAGTTCCACTAGTTCTAATATAAATCCTTGAATAGGTGGAATGTTTAGTATTTTGAGAAAGGATGGCATGGTTCGCCTATTTTAGAGCTTTTGGGTAGGAAGGTTTATGTGTCTGTAAAGAATTGGGTGTGGACAATGAGTTTCTATGTAAACCTTTTATATGGTTTATATAAATATATATATCTTTTATATGTTTAGTATGAATGTAAGCATATCAATGTAAGTCTTGGTTCCAAGGTGCCTTTGAAGTTATGAATGAAGTAATAATTGTTATATAAGACTTGTTTTGTACTGTGAATATTATTGATGATAAGGACTGATTATTCTTTTAGGGATAGATGGACTTAAATCTTCCGCCACCAGACACTGATCCGGCAAGCTATGCCCCACCGCAAAATTCAGTTGGGAGTGTCCATCCCCCGACTAACCATGAGGATGAACACATCAACAAATACCAGAAAATCCCTGATGTAATGCCAGGTTGGTTGGCACGATTGGCAACGAAAAGCAACCCACATCGAGCTTTAGAGCAATTTCAGAAGCTGAACCCGCCAACATTTAAAGGAGAAGCTGACCCCATACAAGCAGAAGAATGGCTTCGTCGAATTGAGAAAATACTAACCGTTATGGAATGTAATGAGAATCAAAGAGTGTCCTTTCCCTCTTTCATGTTTCAAGGTGAGGCGGAACATTGGTGGGACATGGTTAAAGGTGGAGCTAATTCCTTAGGGGAGAGAGTTTCTTGGAACTTTTTGGTTAAGAAGTTCAACGAAAAGTATATACCGGGGGTAGCTAAAGATAAACTCGCACTAGAATTTCAGGAACTAAAGTAAGGACAAATGTCCGTCAACCAGTATGATGTCAAGTTTACACAATTGTCAAGGTATGCAGCAGGGTTGGTACGTGAAGAATCAGAAAGAACTAAAAGGTTCGTGAGGGGATTAAAACCTGAAATCAGAAGCAAATTAATTCCGTTTCAACTCCAAATCTATATTCAATCGGTGGAGAAAGCATTGGAAGTTGAACAGGATATATTGGAAGATCAGGAAGTCAAAGGCAAGGAGTTAACCCCTTCTAAACGCCCCCACTATCAGGAGACACCTGGCCCCGATATGTCAAACCACAGATTCAATAGAAGTGAAGGGTCCGCGGTAGCATCGGCTTCTAGATCAAATGGAAGTGCATGGCATCGAGTGGGATTCCCTCGAAGACCTCAGGCAATACTTTCTCACCGTCCCGATGTTGCAGGAAACTCGTGGTGCCCCATATGCCATTTGAATCATGCGGGCAGTTGTGTTCTGGGCAAACAATGTTTCTCTTGCGGTCAAATGGGTCACATAAGGAAGGAATGTCCGATCTTACAAGGACACCCAAGTATGGGATTTGGGACGGAAAGGAGAACTAGGGGCACTGTCCCATTTTCGGGATCAACAGGAACTTTCGGGCGACCATTCAACACACCCGACCGGCGGAAACTCAGTCATCAGTGCAACAGCCTGGAGCTCGGCGGGAGAGGAATGCTTAACTCAGCAGGAGTCCCGAACATCATATGTTGTGGTGAAAGGTACAATCAATTTATTGGAACATATTGCCCGAGTATTATTTAACCCTGGCGTCACATACTCTTTTATTTTTCTCAACTTTGCATCCAAGCTAGACATGAAACCTAAATCATTGAAATTCTACTTGTGATATCGACTCCTATAGGAACGGATATGGTTACTAATATGTACTATAAGGAGAGTGAGATCATGATAAGAGAAGTAAAAACATGGGTGAACCTCATAAAATTTGGAAAGATGGAGTACGATGTTATTTTAAGAATAGATTGATTGTTAACCCGCTGTGCCAAAATAGGCTGCCACCAAAAGGGTGCATAACTATGGTGAACTAGTACCTCAATTGTGTTTCGAAGGAGCTACCACGCTTATCTCCGGAAAGAAATATCGAATTTCTCGTAATGCCATTTGGACAAACCATCACCCCTGCAACATTTATGGACTTGATGAATAAGAATATTACAACCATATCCCGATCAAATTGTGATCATATTCATTGTTGATGTGATAATTATCCCAAGAGTAGCGAGGAGCATAAAGAACATTGAGAAATAGTTCAGATACATGAAGTACTTGAGACAGTTGTATTAGGCAGGGACCCTCGTTTTCTATCAAGAGTCTGAGTGAACTTTTCCAAGGTACGTCGAGCTTCGGGGACGAAGCTTCCTTAAAGGGGGTAGAATGTAACAGCCCATTTTTTTTATTTATTAATTCCTAATTATATTAAGCATCAGTTAGATAGGAGAAATTTTTCCTCTTTGTTAATTAAATACCTATAATAATAAGGATAACCCAAGAATAAATATTTCATCCTTATGAGTTATGTTGATTTTTGATTTATGGTGTAAATTGGTATATATAGATAGGAAATATATATAAGTGCTTTTAGGCCAAAATGATTATGATATTAAAATATGGGAGTATATCCTAAATATTGCAATACTAGGTATATTTATGGTGTTCCCAAATTAATTCATACCTAATCAATACTAGGTATTTATAGTTGAAATTGTTTATTATCATTTGAGTGAGTGGAGGTGTTAGGTATGCATGAGTGGGTGAGGTGTAAGGCTAGGATCAATTTGATCCTAGCCTTGGCCAAGTGGCAAGGATTGAGGGAGTGTGTTATTGCAAAGTCCAGGTTATTAGGGGCCTTTTTGCATAGTGGTCATCCCTTACGTAAGGATCTGAGAGAGAAATGTTCTTCTTCTCTGTAAAAAAATTCTGAACTTCCAAAAAATCAAACCCTAGAAATTTCCCACTCTCTCTCTCTCTCTCGCACCCCGGCCGAGCCAAGGGAGGGCGGCAGCACAGCCGCGCCACCACGCACGCGGCTGCGCTCAGCCGCGAGCAGCAGCCCGCGGCCGCGCGCAGCGCGGGGCGGCGCTCAGCCGCGCGCCCGCGGCGGCTCAGGCCGCGGGTCGGCCTGAATCGGAAGGGGGGGAGTCCTCTGTTGACTAGAAGTAGAGGAGATCCAGATTTGGTGGTGATTTTGCTAGGAAAAGCCAAACCCTAATTCTGAAATTGGGTTCCAAAATCCCCAAAATTCTGAAACTAAATTGGGTTAAAGGTAAGGTTGTCACTCTACAAATTCCTTCCTCTTTACAAATCATTTCATAACTAAATTTTTTTCCTTGTCTTGTTACTAGGGTTTGAGTGAAGGATTGATCAAAATCGCTAGTGGGAATCCACATATCTTGGTGAGTAAATTTACATACTCACTTTACAAACCAAATTCATGAGTTTTATTCAAGTAATTGATGTATGAGACTAAGAGGGATTTTAGGGAAAGTGTGCTTGAATAGAATAAGGTAGCATGTACATTATTATTTCATGAAATTGGATATTTTAAATGTGTATGTTATAGGACATGTTAGAGAAGTGAATTGGATATTTTAAATGTGTATGTTATATGACATGCTAGAGAAGAGATAGGATTGGCCAAAATGTGATGTTTAGAAAATAGGGAAAACTTGGGGAAAATAATCATGAATGATGTATGGTAATGGGTAAATTAGTTTCTTGTTTTTATGAAATTGGTGTTATGTTGTTTTAAAAGAAGATGGTGACCTATTTATGGTATGGTTATTACCTTTATTCTCTTTTTCATTAGAGTATGATGCCATAAGTGGTTATGTTATATCCTATACATCCTATGTTGTGTACATTAAGTCACTAATCATAATACTTAGGTACCTTTGCATGAATTACATTGTACGAATTACTATGGTAATCCCTATATAATAGCATGATTGAATAGATGAATGATATGTGAAAATGTTGATTATGTGATCTTGCCAAAACATACTAATTGTGTAAAGTTATGAAATGAAATAATTTGATATGCCATATATATGAATGTATTGATTGTGGGATCTATACGTTAGTATGGTGAATCCCTATGTTTGTCAATTAAGAGTAGGAAGGGGGAAGACAGTGGGAAAAATGAGGTTCCATCTAAAATTGTAGGAAGGGGCCGGCGGGAGCCAGTAGGAGGAGAAGACGGTGTAAAAGTATATTGATCATTATAGGAAGGGGCCGGCGGGAGCCGGTAGGAGGAGAAGACGGTGTTATGAAAGTAGTTTATGTTTATCACTGTAGGAAGGGGCCGGCGGGAGCCGGTAGGAGGAGAAGACGGTGAAATGTTCATGTACTCTTTTGAATATTGTGGTAATGAATTGTTGCTTGTAATATGTTCATAAAAGATGTTTGTGTTACCATAACTTAGGAATTGTTATGATTTGAATTATGTTGTGTTATCAAACGTGATAAAAGGAAAACTATTACTACGTCTTGTACCATCACATAAGTGTATAAAGTAGACCAAAGAATGCTAACATATGTTCCATAAAGGTCTCCTTAGATTCCATAAAGTATGTTGTGGTATTATATCATGTTGTTATCATTTATAAAGTGTTTATGAAATTTACTCGCTGAGCCGTCGAGCTCATTCCTTTCTTTGTCTTCTCTTTCAGGTTTGGATAAAGGTAAGGGTATAATGTAGCACGGATTAGTCATGAGCAGGATGTCATATGTTTCATAAAAACTTACTTTGTCACTATGTACATGTAATTATGTTTATGTTGGCTTTACCTAGTTGAGGGTGCTATGATGCTACTATCATATGAAATTTTTGTAATAGTTTTAATTAGAACTTGTGTACTTGGGAAGTTGGTGAAGTAAGGTATTGTGATCATGTTGGTAGAATTTTGTGGATTATGGATGCCTTGATGATTATGCAAGATGAATGCATGGATAAGTATATTTTGGAGATATTCTTTATTTTGTGATAAGTAGGTCATGTGACCGAAATGCTTGTGGATATAAGTAGGCCTTGGAGCTGAATTCATATTTCTGTATATGGAAAAAGTTAAAATTTTAGAGGAGATGCTGCTAAAATTTTCTAGATTTTGTGATTAACGAAAAGATTTGGGGATAAATACGTGTTATGGATCAAATTTGCTTATTAGAACTGGGGACCGTTACACATTCTATAAGACCCTCCTGATCGCCTTGCGGCAGGTTCCGTCACCAAGCAACGGAACAATCCTTGGCCGTGGTCCCGGGTATGTACGGGACCCACTGTAAACATTGTTCGTTGATACCCCCGTTGGTTTCCAATAACAATCTGCTTTACTCAGATGTGGATATATGTGCGCTGGGACGCTAGTCACATATCTGGACATCGGGGTAAGACGAGTAGTAATAATAATAAAACATGCCAGCTAAGAATCTATAATATGCCTTGCCATGTTTGATTGTATCGGATTTTACTTCAGATTTCTGTTTTATGATTAATATATACCGGTTCATATCCTGCCGTCTATTATATTCTAATCTCGCCTGTCTTCTGCTCTTATCTGATCATACTATGAGTCTCCCTACCGATATCAAATGATGTATATCTACTTGCTCTGCAATGCTTGTGCCAACGACACGATTTTTAATGCATGTTATGATTTAGATTTATCGATACACGTGTGCTTATCTATGCTCGCCATCTGGTTTCCACATCACCACTCGCCGGGAGTTCTGACTCCTCTGGATCCTCATGTCCAGGTTTTGGAGTTTGGAGCATGTGGATTCTTCCAGTTGCTGATCAGAGTGGCGCAGCGGGGTAGCGTGGATCTCCGGCAGACCGTCCTAAGCCTCATCCTCAAGGCCCCCCTGCTCGGCTCTAGAGTTTTCATGTTAGACTCTGAGCCTCCATTTGTACTATTCATACTATCACCTTGTATTCTCGCAATTGAGCCATATTGGTGAGAAATATTCTTGTAATATTTTTACATCTAGTGATAACTTGGTAACTGTACTCATGTGTTGGAATGTATAATGCACCACGTGCTCCGTACTCTGATCTCTTGCCTGTACTGATGCTTAGCGTATATACGTGAGGGTATTTGACTTGCGTATATACGTCGCAGTAACGTCCCGTACCCGCCGGACCGGGGCGTTACAACTTGATTTTGGTACCCATATTCTTGGGTCCTAAAGAATTAGTGTTTCGAACCCATACAAGATTATTTGTACTATTTATATGATCATAGCAAAATTTAGCTAAATGGTCATTCCGGTCACAATAAGTACATTTATAAATTCTTTCATATTTAAAAAGCATAATGAGCATGTGGCTTATGAAACATGTGAATTGTGAGCATGAGTAGTTTTAGCATGATTGTTGGCATGATGAGCATGTGAAGTTTTGGCATGAGTTGTTTTATCATTTTTAGCATGTGGAGTATGCATATGTTTCTTTGAAAAACATTTCTTCTAATTTACTAGTGTTAAAAGCACATTCTTTAAAAACATTTTCAAAATCATTGATTTAGTTTTTAATATGGATAATTCATTTTCATCAATTTAGGATATTAGCTTTACAAGCAACTCTATTCGGCATCAAAACTCTGTGTGTTAAAATAAGATTAGAAGATAGTTCATCCTTTTCTTGAAGAAATGGCAAGTTGATTTTTAAGCATTTCAATTTCCTTTTCAATTTTGAACACTCTACCTTTTATCATCAAAACTTTTTTGAAAGTTCAATGAAAGCATGTACTAACATTTCTCTTTATTTCACTTTCATCATCAAGTGGTTGGGTAGTACTTAGGTGTGTTGCCATGAAACACACATTTGGTGTCGAACTTCATTTCGGATTCACTTTCCGAATCCCAAGTGACTTTGTACACCTCTTTTCAACCGGCTCTTTTGCTTCAAAGAGGAGGACATCTTTTCTTGAAATCTGGACAATCGGCCATGATGTGTCCGGGTTTCCGACAGTTGTAGCAAATGATCCTTTTCTCCTCCTTCCCTCCATCGCCTTCTATAGTTGAGCTATTCTTGCGGTACATTCTTTTTATATTTCTCACGGAGAGATAGCTCTTTCATCATCTTCTCATCTTCTTCATCATCATAGTTGGTGGAGGAAGACTTGAAAGGTATAGACTTTTTCTTTTGAGGTACCGCTTCTTCTCTAGCATTCTTCTCCAGCTCATGAGTCTTAAGATTCTAATAAGACTTATGAGCTCCATCTCGTCTTTGTCATTCAACTCCTTCAGGTGGTAACTTTGATTCCATGACGAAGGAAGAGCACGAATCACTTTACGCACCTTTTGGTCATGCTTATATCATCACCTAGAGAAGAAAGAGTATTTGTAATCTTAGTAAACTTGGTAATCATATCATCAATAGATTCATCTTCTAGCATTCTAAAACTTCATATTGGGAACGCAAGAGATCATTTTAGCTCTCTGACTTGTGATTTCCCTCATGAGTGACCAATAAGTGTTGCCAAATCTCATAGGCGGATTTGCACTGGATAACCCGTGTTAAGTCATCCTCATTCAAAGCTAAAGTAGGGTTTTGAGCTTTGAATTAGCAAAAATTCCTTGAAGGTAAGTTCAGACCAAGTGTCCTCCTCACTTTCGACTCTACTATAAGGCTTGGTCGAGGACTTAGCAACTAGACTACCTAGAGATTGTAGAAAAATGGTCATCCTAACTTTCCATATGGGAAAGTTGAGTCCATCAAATTTGGGAGGGGTCTTAATGTTATCGGCCATTTTTACTAGGAAATTAATGAAGATATGAAAATAGTGATTAGCAAGTTTTAGGATATCTCAAAGGATGTGAAGCACAAAACTAGAGTCCTAACTTGATACCAATGAAATCACCTAGAGGGGGTGAATATGTGATAATGCTAACCAATGCACAAATTTAAAATGATATGATGCAACGATCACCCGAAACAAGATTAGAAGCCGAATACCTCGTGAAGGCTCTGAACTCCTTCCTCGTGATTCCTCTAAATAAGAGTTTGAGGTGCGCAATGCAATCTTGTTGTGAGAGTATTGATCGACAATGAATAGAAAGCAAGTAAATAACACAAATAAACCAATCGCAAACATAGAGATTTGTTTCGAGGTTCGAGCACCCAGCTCTACGTCCCCGCCTTCACTCAGAAGGATTTCGAACCACTATAACTTCACACAAAGGATTACAACCACAAGGGAGTACCCAACTCCTTCATCACACTCATCTAGTCCAGAGGTAGTGGAGCCATAAATACAATAATATCTTGGTGATCAAAAGACCACAAACTCTCTTTGAAAACTTTTTCCCTTACAAAAACCCTAGAGAATAATGTATAGGATTGAAGCTCAAGTTTTGTAAGTGAAAAATAAAATGAAATTGAAGAGAGTTTTGAATCAAAACTTCAGAGAAAAGAGAGAATTTTGAGCACAAAAACTGAGAGCAAAAACTACTTTTGAATGACTCAAACTTTGATTTCTTTGCAAAGATTGTTGTAATCTTCAAACCCTAATCATCCCTATTTATAGGAAATGTAGGGATCAAAAGGTAAAATGTTATTATGAATAATTGGGAAAGATTAGACCCAAATCCAGCCTTAAAGTTCGTTTGGAGAAGAAAATCACGTTTTAAAACGTGTTTAAAAAACTCCGTTTGGGCTGAAATTAGCTCACGGTCGACCGGCCGGTCGACCGGTTTTCAAAAAAAATTGACTGTTGCAAGCCCGCGTCGACCGCCCGGTCGATCGTCCCAAACAGAAACTAAGGGTGCTTACAGTTGGCCGAAGCTCGGTCGACGACATGGGGACCGGTCGAACCGCCCGGTCGACCGGGTAACGTGCACACATGCACACACCCAAACGGTCAGAAGTGCGGTCGACCGTTCTGACCTTAAACAAAGTCGGTCGACCGTCCAGTCAACCGCAACAGGTCAAAACTGACTATTTTTCAGAATGATTTTGAAGATCTAATTAATTTTCAAAAATAGTTTTGATGAAGACTTAGTACCACTACATAAACAGAGTTTGCAAACATTAAATAGGTTTTATATAAAGAAAAATATCTTTTGAAAATATCTGCAAAATCTTGTGTGTGGGGAATATTGAAGTTCAACATATACACTATCTTTTAACAAACTAAAAATATAAAGAAGTCTCCAAGCCGTGTTATGCCAAGCTAGAACCTCCTCTCCTATGAAAACGTCATCTTGCGCCATTACCTTTCAACATGCTTTTAGCGCCATTATTATCCAATATGCTGAAAAACCATCAAAACTAGTACAAACCTGAAACTCATTTTAAAAAAACAACTTATTAGTACGAAATAGCTTCTATGTATTTTGTTATCATCAAAACTTAAACAAATAGAGAGTGTAACCTTTTGGGCCAACATTTAACTATATCGTTCTTCATTCCTTCCCACCAAAAATTTGATCGGAGATCCTGATACATTTTGGTTGTTCTAGAATGTGCTGTGTAAAGGGCGCAAGAGCAAGATTTGCTCCTGAGTTCAAAGTTGGAGGGTTACATAACCAGCTTCCCCTTCTCAGTAAGCCTCTTACAAAGGTAAAATCTTGAGCTTCACCTCTTTACACCATTTCAAATATTCTTAGTTATCCGATCATTCTTCTGTTGTGCTTCCTTGATTTTCTCATAGAGATTGAATCTAATGCTGACTTGATTCACCTGACTGATCCCCTATATGGTTTCTTTTATTAGAACTT
Source organism: Agave tequilana (assembly GCA_038442645.1). Taxonomy (NCBI): domain Eukaryota; kingdom Viridiplantae; phylum Streptophyta; class Magnoliopsida; order Asparagales; family Asparagaceae; genus Agave; species Agave tequilana. Next base: position 217,733 of record JAVJIF010032019.1, read on the forward strand.
CTATTTGCATCTTCTTTTTTCTTTTAACAAACTGGGTTGCTTGGTTACAATGCAGCTAAAGGTCATCCGGACTCCGACTAAGAGCAACATCCATTACATTGGCTTTCCTAGGGTGATAATGAATGGTCAAATCATAGTTTTTCATTAACTCCAACCACCTTCTTTGACGCATATTCAATTCTTTTTGGGTGAAGATGTATTTTAGGCTCTTATGATCTGTATATATATATATCACAAGATACCCCATAAAGATAATGTCGCTATATCTTCAAGGCAAATATAACTACAACCAGCTCTAGATCATGGGTTGGGTAATTCCTCTCATGATTCTTAAGCTGCCTAGAAGCATATGCGATTACTCTACCATGTTGCATCAATACACACCCAACTCTGACTTCAACGCATCACTATATATAACATAGCCTTCAGTCCTGGAGGGCTTGGTTAGGATTGGAGCCGTGATAGTTTATATTTCAATTCTTGAAAACTTTTCTCCTGACTTTCTCCCCAATGGAATTTGAGATTTTTCTTGGTTAACTGCGATAATAGTACTGCTATTCTGAAAAATTCTTTTACAAATCTCCGATAATACCCAGCCAGCCCTAAGAAACTTCGCACTTCCGTGACATTGTTGGATCGAGGCCAATCCTTAATTGCCTCTATCTTTGCAAAATCTACCGATATTCCCTCTTAGTTATAATGTGACCGAGGAATTTTAACTTTTTCCAGTCAGAACTCACACAACTTGAATTTTGCATAAAGTCGTTTCTCCCTTAATAGTTGTAATACTATCCTTAAGTGCTTCTAATGTTCTTATATAGTTCTTGAGTAAATTAGTATATTATCAATAAACACCACCACAAACTAATCTAAGTATGGCTGGAAGATCTTATTCATCAGATCTATGAATGTTGCTGGGGCGTTGGTCAGTCCAAACGGCTGAAAAACACCTAGAGGGGGGGTAAATAGGTGTTAATGCTAATCTAGTGATCTTTTTAAACAAGTAAGTATGAAAGATGCAAACGGTCACTCAAAATAAGAAATTGAAGCCGAATTTCCCGTGAAGGGCTCTAGAACTTATCCTCTTTGATTCCTCTAGATTATGAGTTGAGGCGCGTAATTGCTTTCTTGTTGAGATGAGTAAAGACCGAAAAATGCAAGTCAATGAAGTGATTGAAATGATGAAGAGCAAACTAACAATATCACAAGTTAGGAAAGTAAAACAATGAAAAGCAAAAGGAAACCAATCGCAAATACAAGTAATTTGTTTTGAGGTTTTAGCCACTGCTCTACGTCCCCGCCTCCACCACCGTGAAGGATTTTCACTAAATCCACAAAGGGAATTTCCACACCGTAACCTTTACACCCAAGGGGATTACACTTGGTCTACACAAGACCGGAGTACCAAACTCCAATCAATCCAACCTCTACACAAGAGGGATCTCAACACAAGGAAGTACAAGTCACTTGGTGATCAAAAGACCACAAACTTCTCTCTTACAACTTCTTATAGAGTGGAGATGATTTTTGGCTCAAGAAGTGAAGTGAGAAAAATTTCAGTTGTAAAGAAGTAAGAAGAGCTTGAAAACAACTGAAAACTTTTAACCAAAGAAAGCACTTTAGAGAATGAAAGCTTGAAAACTTTTCTTCTCTTTTGAAACTTAAAAATAATGGGGATTTTCTTGTATTCAACAAAGGACCAATGATATCTATTTATAGGGATTTACTAAAAGCATTTCATCATTTAATCTAGGTCAATAGGTCAGATTATAGCCACAAGAAAATCAGAGATAGCTGAAAGAAACATCAAAATCAAAACAGAAAACAGAATCCAAGAAAGTAGCCGTTGGGGGCTGCTGGCGGCTGTCGGTCGACCGGCCCGGTCGACCGGCAATCTATATGGCAAAAGAGCCATTGGACTCGGTCGATCGGTCGGTCGACCGCAGTTTAAACAAAAACAAACCTTTGAACTGTCGGTCGACCGGGCCGGTCGACCGACAAAACCTGAGACTAAGGGTCTTACAGTCAGTCAAAGGTCGGTCGACCGCAAGCTCTGTCGGTCGACTGGCAGACGTGCACAGACGTGCACGCCAAGGCCACAAGGCCCGGTCGACCGGTCCGGTCGACCGATCTGGCCTGAAATAGATCCGGTCGACCGCCCGGTCGACCGTTAGGCCTGAAACAGATTTATTTTGAAAATATTTTTGAACTTTGAATAATTTTGGAAATATTATGGTCTGAAGTTTAAGTAACATGCTATAGAGGATGAAATACAGGATTTATACTAGATGTAAAAATATGAAATATTTTGAGACATGTATATCAATCAAAACATGTACCTAAGCCAACTAACCAAAACAAAACTTGTATTTTCTTTGGAAAGTAAAAATTTGTGTGTGAGTTTTCTTGAGCCAATTTATCATGACCTAACTCTTAACATTACTAATTCTTACATTGGTTCTAGGTGACTACAAGATCTTCAAAATGGGCTTCTCCATATGCAATGTTGAATAACTTGAATCCTTGATCCCGAATTGAGTCAACTTGAATCAAAAACACCTTCCTTTAGGGAAGAAAACATCTTGAATCCTTAGAACCCTGAAACATACTTAAACACTAAAATATGATTAGTACAAATAACTATATATATATTTTGTAATCATCAAAACTCTAAAATCGCGTGATTGTAACCTTGGGCCAACAATCTTCCCTTTTTGATGATGACAAAACATATGAGTTATTTATCAAAAAAATAGGAAAAAAGCTTGGAGGCTCCCCCTAAAATCATGCTATATCATGCTATATATATATGAATGGCTATACACATGAATGAATAGTATGAAAAAGAAAACTATACACATGAATGAATAGTAAAACTATACACATGAATGAATAGTATCAAAAACAATAACTCAAAACTTTAAACTAACTTTTTCTCCCCCTTTTTGTCATACATCAAAAAGGGTAAAAAAAATGAAAGAAAATTTCATGAATCCATAACACAAACATTCAATTCACCACAAATGAAAGAAAATCTATTATAGTCTAGTGGTTTTGTAAAATATCGGTAAGTTGAAAATTGGTAGAAACATAATCAATTTCAATATCACCTTTCTCAAAATGATCTCTAAGAAAGTGATATCGAATGTCAATGTGCTTAGTCTTACTATGTTGATTTGCATTTTTAGTCATATGAATAGTACTAGTATTATCATAAAATATTTGAATATGGTTATAATGCAAATCATAGTCAAGGAGAGTATGTTTCATCCAAAGGACTTGTGCACAACAAACCCCCGCCGCAACATACTCCGTCTCGCCGGTTGAGAGGGCTACCAAATTTTGTTTCTTGGAAGACCATGAAACAAGACAATTACCGAGAAATTGACATGTTCCACTTGTACTCTTCCTATCTTCTCTACAACCCGTATAGTCGGCATCCGAAAAACTCGTCATTGAAAATTATCCGGTTTTGGATACCACAAACCCATTTCAATTGTGCCCTTAAGGTATCTAATAATGCGTTTTACCGCAATCAAATGGGACTCTTTAGGACACGATTGAAATCGAGTACAAAGACATACACAAAATATAATGTCTGGCTTACTAGCCGTTAAATACAACAAACTACCAATCATACTACGATAGAGTTTAATGTCTACATTTTTACCTTGTTCATCCTTGTCAAGCTTTGTGGTGGTAGCCATGGGAGTTTTGCTTGTCTTAGCCCCTTCAAGCCCAAATTTTTGATAAGTTCCTTCATGTACTTGACTTGATTAATGAAAATCCCATCCTTCCTTTGCTCGATTTGGAGACCAAGGAAGTAGTTAAGTTCGCCCATCATAGACATCTCAAATTCCTCCTTCTTGCATGATTCAAAAGCTTTGCAAAGTTTTTCATTAGTAGAACCAAATATGATATTATCAACAAATATTTGAACTATAAGTATATCATTTTCAACATGTTTGGTAAATAAAGTAGTATCTATTTTTTCTTTATTAAAACCATTAAAATTAGAAATGAAGAAAGTCTTTCATACCAAGTCCTAGGGGCTTGTTTTAAACCATAAAGAGCTTTGTCTAGTTTGAAAATAAAATCGGGATGTGTAGGATTAACAAACCCGGGGGGTTGTTCAACATACACCTCCTCTTTAATAAATCCATTTAAGAAAGCACTTTTACATCCATTTGAAAAAGTTTAAAATCTTTTTATGAAGCAAATGCAAGTGTCATCCGTATGGCTTCAAGCCGTGCTATGGGTGCAAAAGTTTCCTCAAAATCGATACCTTCGACTTGAGTGTAACCTTGGCCACTAACCTAGCTTTATTCCTAACAACATTACCCGACTTATCCAACTTGTTCTTAAAGATCCACTTAGTACCAATTGTTGGTCTATCGTGGGGTCTAGGAATAAGATGCCAAACTTGGTTGCGCTCGAATTGATTGAGCTCCTCTTGCATGACTAGCAACCAATATGAGTCGCCCTCGGCTTCGAGGATGTTCTTTGATTCAAAATGAGAAATAAATGCATAGTGCCCACAGAGATCATGAAGTTTAGAATGAGTAGTTACCCCTTTTGATACTTCACCTATAATAAGATCCTTGGGATGATGTGGAGTGAATCTCCAATCCTTTGAAAGTGGTTGTGACGGTTCCACTCAACTTCTTGAACTTCACTTTTCTCATCAACTTTAGGCACGTCTTCAAGAGTAGGTGTATCCTTCAAGATAATTTTCTCCATGTCTTCATTTAGGGAATCTATTTCTACAATATTCTCAACAAACACATTAAATTCCTCAAACTTTACATGTATAGATTCTTCAATAGTCAAAGATGATTTATTGAAGACTCTATAAGCTTTACTAGTGTTAGAGTAACCAACAAAAATTGCTTCATATCATTTTGCATCAAATTTACCTAAATTATCTTTAGTATTCAAAACAAAACATTTACAACCAAAAACTTTAAATATGAAACATTTGGTTTTCTTGAATAATAAATCTCAAAAGATGCTTTAGAAGTATTTTTGCATAAGAAAACCCTATTTGATATGTAGCAAGATGTGTTTACGACCTCAGCCCATAGGTATTGAGGGAGACTATACTCATTTATCATTATCCTAGCCATCTCTTGTAATGTACGATTTTTCCTCTCAATGACTCCATTTTGTTGTGGAGTTTTAGGATAAGATAGTTCATGCATAATTCTATGTTCTTCACAAAAAGTGGTAAAGGATTGGTTATTAAATTCACTACCTCTATCACTTCTTATTCTTAAATAGAAGAATCTTTTTTCTTTTCAACTCTTTTCTTAAAAGCTTGAAAATGTGAAAAGCTTGATTTTTATATTCTAAAAAGAAAACCCAAGTAAAACGAGAGAAATCATCAACTAAAACGAAAGCAAAACGATTCCCACTTAGACTTTTGATTTTTGTAGGACCAAACAAATCTATATGGATCAACTCCAAAGGTCGTGATGTCATGATATCCTTGATTGATTTGAAAGAGGACTTGGTTTATTTCCCAAGTTGGCACGCATCGCAAATGCGGTCCTTTTCAAATTTTAAGTAAGGAATACCTTTCACCATTTCCTTATTGTTTAATCTAGATAGATGGTTAAAATAAATGTGGCCTAATCTCCTATGCCACAACCAAGAGTCATCATTGAAGGCATTCAAACAAGTAGCATTGCATAGCATATTAGACATATCAATCCTGTATACATTGTTTTCATGAAAACCGAAAATATACATGCATTAGTTTGTCTATCAATTACAAGTCAAGTCATCAAAAATAACATTAAAACCTTTATCACAAAGTTGACTAACACTCAAGAGATTATGCTTGAGGCTATCAACTAAAACAACATTTTCTATTAAAGGAGATATACCAAGTTTAACATTACCAATACCAATGATTTTTCCTTGGCGTCATCTCCGAAGGTGACGGTGCCACCTTCATGGTATCTTGATAGGGTTGTGAAGTTATTGCTATCCCAAGTCATGTGCCTTGAGCAACCACTATCAAGATACCACCGCTCCTTACGTCGTTGGGCTTTGGAATGTACCTACATCATTTAACAAATTTGTTGACTTTGGTACCCAAACTTTCTTGGGTCCTTGAATGTTAGTATTCCGAACCCAAACATGATTATGCGATGCATTTATCCTATCATAGCAAAATTTAACCAAATGACCCTTACGGCCACAATATGTGCATGCATAAACTTTACCATACATAAATGCATGATGAGTGTGTGGAGTGTGGTCATGTTTAGGGTGCTTAGCATGATGTAAAGGTTGTAATTTATGAACATGAGTGTGAGTAGCATGTGATTGTTTCTTTGGGACATGTTTCTTAGGAAACATAGCCTCTAATTTAGTTTTATCAATTTCACATTTCTTCAAAACTACTCCTAATGAATCAATTTTCTTCTTTAGCATGAAAATCTCATTTTCATCAATTGTGAAAATTTACCTTTGCAAGAAATTTTATAGTCATCAAAATTCTTTTGAGTAGAAGTGAGAGTTGAAAACAATTCCTCTTTTTCTTCTGTGAGAGTGAAAACTTTGTACTTAAGTGATTCATTTTCCTTTTTCATTTTTTAAGTATTTCTTTTTGAGAAAATCATAGTTATGAGATAGTTCTTCAAAAGCTTCTCCTAATTCATCTATAGATAGTTCACAATCTTCAATAGATGTATCGGGAGTTACCTTACTTGTGCTTTCATTTGCCATGAAGCACATGTTGGCGGTGTCGACTTCCTCATCGGATTCACTCTCTGAATCCCAAGTAGCCTTAAAGCTTTCTTTTTATATGGCTTCTTGGAGGTGGAGGGTTTGCTTTGTTTTCTAGACATTCTGCAACAATGTGACCCGGCTTTCGGCAATTGAAGCAAGTGATTTTCCTCTCTTCTTTACCTTGCCATCTCCTTCTATTTTGAAACTTTTCCTTATTGTACATTCTCCGAACGTTCTTTACAAGAAGAGAAAGATCTTCATCATTCTCTTCCTCATCGTCTTCGTCGGAGTAGGTGGAAGAGCTCTTGAAGGCGATTGCTTTCTTCTTGGGAGGAGCCATCTCTTCTCTTGCCTTTTTTTTCATCTCATGGGTCTTGAGATTCCAATGAGACCGATAAGCTCCATTTCTTCTTTGTTATTGAGCTCCTTCAAAGTTGTGGCTTTGAATTTCCAAGATGGAGGGAGTGCACGGATGATCTTCCTCACTTTTTGGTCGTTGTCAATGCCGTCACCTAAAGAAGAAAGACCATTAGTAATCTTTGTAAATTTTGTAACCATATCATCTATGATTTCATTTTCTTGCATGAAAAAGTTTTCATATTGGGAACGAAGAAGGTCAATTTTGGCCCTCTTTACTTGTGAAGTTCCCTCATGAGTGACAAGTAAGTGAGTCCAAATCTCATATGCGGATTTGCAATGAATGACTATAGAAATATCATCATCATTAAGAGTTTGAAGTAAGGCATAGTGTGCCCTAGCATTAGCGTCAAACTCTTTCATGGCAATTTCTGATCAAGTGTCCTCATCACCAAGGGGTGCGCTAAAAGGTTTAGTCACCGCCTTTGCAACCCGGCTCCCTAAGGATTGGAAAAACACGGTCATCTTAACCTTCCATATGGGAAAGTTAAGGCCATCAAACTTGGGTGGGGTCTTAATTCCTTCAGTCATTTTTACTAGGTGTATGAGGATGAAATATGAATAGAGTGATTAGCAATATAGGATCTCCCTAAGGTTGTTAAGCCAAGAGCCTAGAGACCAAAGCTCTGATATCAATTGAAAAACACCTAGAGGGGGTGAATAGGTGTTAATACTAATCTAGTGATCTTTTTAAACAAGTAAGTATGAAAGATGCAAACGGTCACTCAAAACAAAAAAATTGAAGCCGAATTTCCCGTGAAGGGCTCTAGAACTTCTCCTCTTTGATTCCTCTAGATTATGAGTTGTAGGCGTGTAATTGCTTTCTTGTTGAGATGAGTAAAGACCGAAAAATGCAAGTCAATGAAATGATTGAAATGATGAAGAGCAAACAAACAATATCACAAGTTAGGAAAGTAAAGCAATGAAAAGCAATAAGGAAACCAATCGCAAACACAAGTAATTTGTTTCGAGTTCAAGCCACTGCTCTACGTCCCCGCCTCCACCACCGTGAAGAATTTCTACTAAATCTGCAAAGAAAATTTTCACACCGGAATCTTTACACCCAAGGGGATTACATTTGGTCTACAAAAGACCGGAGTACCCAACTCTAACCAATCCAACCTCTACACAAGAGGGATCTCAACACAAGAAAGTACAAGTCACTTGGTGATCAAAAGACCACAAACTTCTCTCTTATAACTTCTTATAGAGTGGAGATGATTTTTGGCTCAAGAAGTGAAGTGAGAAAATTTTCAGTTGTAAAGAAGTAAGAAGAGCTTGAAAACAACTGAAAACTTTTAACTAAAGAAAGCACTTTAGAGAATGAAAGCTTGAAATCTTTTCTTTTCTTCTGAAACTTAAAAACAATGAGGATTTTTCTTGTATTCAACAAAGGACCAATGACATCTATTTATAGAGATTTGCTAAAAGCATTTCATCATTTAATCTAGGTCAATAGGTCAGATTATAGCCACAAGAAAATCAGAGATAGCTGAAAGAAACATCAAAATCAAAACAGAAAACAGATTCCAAGAAAGTAGCCGTTGGGGCTGCTGGCGGCTGTCGGTCAACCGGTAGTCTATATGGCAAAAGAGCCATTGGACTCGGTCGATCGCAGTTTAAACAAAAATAAACTTTTGAACTGTCGGTCGACCGTGAAAAGCACACCTAGAGGGGGTGAATAGGTGTACTTGCTAATCTAGAAACTAAATGCGCTAAATGCGGAAGCTAATGCAAATTTTGCAACACACTTAATACAACACACAAGTGTAGCCGAATTCCCCGTGAGGGGCTCTGGACTAACTCCTCTTGATTCCCCTTGAATGGGTTAAGGTGCTATGTGAAGCTCTTGTGGTTAAGTATAAGTGAGGCACACACACAAGCAATCCAAGCATATAATGAATAAGCAATATGAATCAATGCAAGGACAACACAAGCAAATAGATATGTATGATATGAATGATGCTTTGCACAAATGTAAAGAGAGAGAGAGAGTTGAGAGATAATGGATCAAACGCAAAAGCCAAGATATGTTTCGAGGTTCGAGCCCCTAGCTCTACATCCCTGCCTACACCACCGTGTAGGATTTCCAATCCACTATCTCCACCGAGGGAACCTCTACCGAAGAGGATTTGTTACAACATAGGAGTACCGAACTCCTCTCTCAAACACCGCCTCACAACTGAGGGGTAGGCCCGTAGCCAATACAACAACCAACACCTCTACCGAAGAGGGTTTACAAACCAAACTCCACCTCTCACTAGAAGGAGCAAACCACAAGTCTCAACCTCTACCAAAGAGGGAGCAAACCAAACCTCAACCTCTACCAAAGAGGGAGCACCCAATAATGAAAAGGGTTTACAACTTGGTGGTATCTTTCAACCACAAACAATCTCTCTTTCCTTTTTCCCACAAACAAATGATCCTAATAGAATAGGATAGGTGATAGCTCAAGTGTGGAAAACTAAGTGTTTTGATCAAAGAAAACTCTTGGGAAAACACCAAAAATGATATAGAGATTTTTGCTCAAAAACAATTCCCAAAACCTAGTTTCTTTGAAATAAACAAAACATTTAAAAATAAATAGAATGAATCTTTTTGCTCTTTAAACACTTTTTAAAACTTGTTTTTAAAACCAGAGAATGGGAGAAAATCAGCTCTAAAAATCTTGGCCAAAATCCCAAAGAAATGGGGTTTTTTATAGGCCCATCAGAAAATTAGCCGTTAGGCTGAGCTGGCAGCCTGACAGGCTACCGGTCGGCCGGCCCGGCCGACCGCCAACGGTCTGAAATATGACCGTTGGGCAAACCCGGTCGACCGCCCGGTCGACCCAAATAAACAGAGAGCAGAGCTCTCTGGTTCGGTCGGCCGCCCGGCCGACCGTCCCAATGTGTGCCAGACGTGCACGGTTCTGTGCACGTCGGTCGACCGTACGGGTCGACCGGCCTATGGTTCGGTCGACCCATGCGGTCGGCCGAACTGGCCTGACAGACACTATTCTGGGACAGAAACATGTGTTAAAAATATTTTAGAAAATCTTTTAAGTCTTGTAAAAATACCCAAAATAGTTTTATCATTTTGCATTGATATATAAACATGTGATAAAAATTTCAACTCAATTATCAAGCAATTTGAACTATTTTTGTGTCTTATCATTTTTACCAAAACCAAAACATGTATTTTTATCAAACTTAGATTTTTCAATACATGAATAGGAAAGTCAAAATAAGTTTGTTTAAAAGTTAAGCATGCATGTATAGAATGAAACAACTATACATATATTAATTAAACTTGTTTTGATCAACTATTCATGAAAACCAAAACCAAACATAAAACATGTGTGTTTGTGCACTTGAGCATATCAACTATACTAAGCTTTACAAATGAATCTAAAACACACTAAACTAAAATAGGATACCTAAGTCTTCTTGACGATCTCCATCTTCAAGTCGACTCGATCCAAAACTCCATCCATGGGCTAGGCAATGTGTGATCTTGAAGCTTGAGCCCTGGAATCACTTGTGAAGGCTTCTAAAACACCTCTTTTGGAAGCAATCACCAACTAATATCTTGATCAATGATCTGTAACTAAAATCACAAGATAATTAGTAAACATAACTACATAAGTTAATCATCATCAAAATTAGGATGGAAGGCCTTTGGGCTAACAGACAGGGCCGGTCAACCGACAAAACCCGAGACTATGGGTCTTGCAGTCAGTCGAAGGTCGGTCAACTGGCCGGTCGACCGGCAGACGTGCACAGACGTGCACGCCAAGGCCACAAGGTCCGGTCGACCTATCTGGTCTGAAATATATCCGATCGACCGCCCGGTCGACCGTTAGGCCTGAAACAGATTTATTTTGGAAAATTTTTTGAACTTTGAAGAATTTTGGAAATATTTTTAAATGGTCTGAAGTTTAAGTAACATGCTACAGAGGATGAAATACATGTTTTAAACTAGATGTAAAAATATGAAATATTTGAGACATGTATATCAATCAAAACATGTACCTAAGCCAACTAACTAAAACAAAACTTGTATTTTCTTTGAAAAGTAAAAATGTGTGTGTGAGTTTTCTTGAGCCAATTTATCATGACCTAACTCTTTAACATTACTAATTCTTACATTGGTTCTAGGTGACTACAAGATCTTCAAAATGGGCTTCTCCATATGCAATGTTGAATAACTTGAATCCTTGATCCCGAATTGAGTCAACTGAATCAAAAACACCTTCCTTTAGGGAAGAAAACATCTTGAATCCTTAGAACCCTGAAACACACTTAAACACTAAAAATGATTAGTACAAATAACTATATATGTTTTGTAATCATCAAAACTCCAAAACCGGGTGATTGTAACTTTGGGCCAACAACAGCATCACTAAAATTCATAGTGCCCATATCTGGTTCTAAAAGTCATCTTCTGATTTAATCTTTAATTGATGATATCTAGATCTTAAATCTATTTTGGAGAATATACTAGCACCTTGAAGTTGGTTAAAAAGATCATCAATTGTCGAGAGTGGATATCGATTTTGATAGTGACTTTGTTCAGTTCACGATAATTATACACAATCTCATGCTCTCATCTTCTTCTTTACAAATAGTACGGGAGCACCCTAAGGTGATACACTGGCAAAAAAATCTCAGGCTTAATAACTCTTGAGTTGGTCCTTCAATTTTTCATCTCTACGGGTGCTATTCTATAAAGATCCTTTGATATAGGACTTGTCCTGGTAGAAGATCAATAGAAAACTCTACTTCCCTATCTGGGTGTTGCCGGTAGATTTTCCGGGAACACATAAGGATATTCTCTTATGACTACTTATTTTCAATTTTTGTCTCCACGCCTTCCTTATCTATTATGGTTGCCAAGAATCCTTGACACTTATGCCTCAATAACTTAGTGACTTTAAAGCTTAAATTACTGGAATGCTTATTTTATTCTTCATCCCTTCATACACTTTTTCTGAAGCTCCTTCCAACTTAAAGATTATCTTCTTCTGATGACAGTCTACATGTGCACGGTATGTTGACAACCAATCCATTTCTAGGATAGGTCATATTCCATCTCTCCTAGTTTAATTAGATCTACTTGTGTTTTCATTTCTCCTATAATAATTTCGCATCCTTTATAGTACACATTAGTGATCAATTTTGCGTCTACAGGGGTTGACACTACTATTTGGTAATTCATAGTTTAGATTTCTTGTTAATTTTTGTTGCAAATGACGAAGAAATAAAGCACCAGGATCAAATAATACTCGAGCAATACTTTCGGATATACAAATAGTACCTTCAACTACTGCATTAGATACTCGAGCCTCCTTTGGAGTTACGACATTTATTCTTTCTTGAGTCCTGGGTTATTGTACTGAAGCCTGAGTCATTGCTGTGCGAGTTGTGCTAGCAGGCCGCCGAAAAGCAATTGTTGGTCCTGCTGCTGTTGGGCAATACAGGAAGTCAGTCTACTTGTTCCCTTACTAGCGCCTAGACGTCCATGTAAAGTTGGTCAATCTCTCCTCATATGGCCTAGTTTGCCACAAGCGAAACATTGTTTGCCTACGAAATAGTTACCAGTATGATTGCGGTTGCACCTTGGACACCATATATTTCCTGCAAAACTGGAATGTGGAAAGGATGTAGGTAACATCGCATGAGAAAACCCTGCACCTCTGGGCCACGAGTTCATCATGGTTCTTTGGACTGGCATTAGAGAAGACCCGACACCTCCCTCGGGCTTGAAGAGGTAAGCTCCAAATCTCGGTATGTTAGCATACCGGGGGCGTTTAACAGAAGGCAACTCTCTGATTCTTGTAGAATCTAAAATATTATGTCAACACAAATCTAAAACAAAGGATGATTAGCGTTAAATATAAACTTGCACAGAAGAAAATTAAATCACAGAAAGTAAATCAAACGCAAACACAAGTGATTTATCTTGGTTCGGTCCTCTTGACCTACATCTAGTCCCCGAGCCACCCGCTTGAGATTTTCCTTTAACCTTTGATTTTGTACACCCAAAATCAAAACCTTGTACACCACTTGACAATTCCCTTTGCCAAATATATACAACTTTTCTTACAACCAAGAGGACAATAACACCTTGTACAACTTCTCTTCAACCCGAAGACGCTCTTGTACAATCTTTCTTTTTGAGTGATTACAATCAATCCTATAAGCCTTGAATCCGTATGTGATCGTGAACAAGGACTCTTATAGGTGGACTCTTAGAATTCTTCACTAAAGGATTAGAATTTTTGTGAAGAATAGAAAGTGAAAACAGTTTTCTGAAAATAGAATTTTTCAACAAAGTTTTTGGCAAGAAAACTATTGATATGAATTGGTGTATTTAGCCTAAAAGAACATCCCTATTTATAGGTGAAATCTATGGCCAGTTAGGGTAGTTATCAGGACAAATTTGAATATTAAAACGTTAAAAAAATACCAGAAATTAGTAATTGTACAACATTGACAAACTGCTATAAGTTGACTAGGGGTTGGGGGTTAGTCAACTAGGGTAGGTAATTTTGACTGGGTTAGTCGACTAATCAAAGGAGTAAGTCGACTATATTAAGACTGATACAAATATGCAAATCTCTGAAAACTAGAATTAGTCGACCAGCAGAATTTATTAGTCGACTACAACAGGTATTAGTCGACTAGTAAAATTGATAAGTCGACTAGACATGGTATTAGTCGACTATAGGAATGGTCAAGTTGACTAATAAGAAGGGTCAAGTCTTCTAATAGGAAGGATCAAGTCTTCTAATAGGAAGGGTCAAGTCAACTAATAGGACTATTTTGTGTGTGATCAAGACTTTTAACAAATATCTAAAAATACACAAAAATAATACAAATTATATTTGTTATCATCAAAACAAGTTCCAACATTCTCCCCCTTTTTGATGATGACAATGTGTGTATGCACAAGCCCCCTATAAAGAAACTCCCCCTGTAGAAAACAGGTTAAAACAAATATATGTTCTCCCCCTGCATGAAATGGGTTATAACAGAATATATAATAAGTGTTCTCCCCCTGCATCATAGCATACATATTATATATTTTTCAAGTGTTAGAAATAACTTATACCATCAAGTATTTTCTTTCTTTATATGGTACCTATAAGATAAAACATTGTTATGGCACCAATCATAACATGATCAAATATTAACCTTTAGGAATTCAAACCCAATTTGAATTTGGTTTCCATCTGTTAATATAAACATAATTGCATGAATTACATATCATGTACATATGATGTAATATAAGTATTTTTATCAAAAAATACTTAAGTTTTTAGGAATCCATATGTACTTGTTCTTAATTCTTTTTTAAATAATATTAGTATTTCTTTTCACAAAAGAATTATATGGATTATGATTCTTTTCACTAACATGCGTAGATTTTTCACTCTGATTTAAGAATCCAAGACCATAATGATTATGTGACATCTTTTGATATGATAGCAAATCATTTAATTTTTCTTTTCCATGATTAAATTTAGTCACATTTTTCAAAATCTCTTCATACTTCATTTTGAAAATTGACATGTCTTTATCTAAAATAGAAATTCTTTCATTTAAAGACATAGTTTCTTTTTTAAGCATTACATTTTCTTTTATAAAATTCTCATTATCCTTTTTCAATGAAGATATAACTTTTTCAAAATCATCTTTTTGAGAATTTATAGAAGAAATTTGAGAAACATAACATGAATTTTCTTTGATAAGTTTTTTCATTTTCCTTTGACAAAATTTTATTCTTTATCTTTTCATTTTTAAGATCATTGTATAATTCATGAATGCATTTAAGAGTTCAGTATATTGTACACCATCTTCTTCTTGAGCCATGAAACAAATATTTGCATGTTCAGTGACTTCTTCTTCGTCTGAGGAATATGAATCACTATACTCCCATGATGCTTGATAATTTTTCTTCTTTTTGAACATTTTGCTCTTAAAATTTTTTTGTTTTTAAGCAATGGGCAATCCTTTTTCATATGACCTGTTTTATTACAATTAAAACATCTAAACTTACCTTACTTTAAGAACTTTCTGAATTTTTTTAAGAGCGTTTTCATCTCCTCTTCATCATCATCTGAATTGTCTATATCTGAGGATGCATGGACGGTAAATTCTTTTTTCTTTGAGAAAGGTATTTTACTGGCCCAAAGGTACAATCACCCGGTTTTAGAGTTTTGATAATTAAAAAACATATATAGTTATTTGTACTAATCATGTTTAAGTGTTTAAAGATTGTTTCAGGGTTCTAAGGATTCAAGATGTTTTCTTCCCTAAAGGAAGGTGGTGTTGACTCATGTTGACCAAATATGGGATCAAGAATTCAAGTTATTCAACGATGCATATAAAAAAGCACAAATTGAAGATCTTATAGTCACCTAGAACCATTGTAAGAATTAGTATGTTAAAGAGTAAGGATATGATAGTTGTGCTCAAGAAAACACATACACAAAAATACACTTTTCAAAATACAAGTTTTTGATTATGTTGGTTTTGGTGCATGCTTGATTAATATATATGTTTCAAAATATTTCAAATTTTTATATCTAGTTTAAAATATGTATCTCATCTCCTATAGCATGCTACTTAAACCTCAAAGCATTTAAAAATATTTTAAAAATATTTCAAAGTTCAAAAACCTCTTTAAAATCTGTTTCAGGGCTTGTCGGTCGACCGGACCGGTCAACCGGTACTGTTTCAGGCCAGATCGGTCGACCGTCCGGTCGACTGGGCCTTGTAGCCTTGGGCGTGCACGTCTGTTCACGTCTGTCGGTCGACCGGGCGGTCGATCAACCGATCGACCGTCTGCATGACCCTAACTCTCAGGTTTTGCCGGTCGACCAGGCCGGTCGACCGACAGTTCAATATTTTGTTTTAAAAATAGCCGGCGTCAACCGGGCCTAACGGCTCTTTGCCAAATGGCATGACGGTCGACCGGATGATCGACCGACAGTTGTCCAGATTGTCCCAACGGCTATATTTTGGATCTGTTTTGTTTTTCAGTATTTCCAACCGCTATTTCTTGTTTCCTAGTGGCTAAACTCACCTCTAATGACCTAGTATCAATTATGAATGGTATTTATTCATTCCCTATAAATAGGGGTCATTGGTCTTTAGTTTTACATAAGAAAGGTTCCCAAGCTTCAAGTGTTTTCAAGAGAAGAAGTATTTCATTGCTTTTCATTTTTAAAGTTCTTTCAATTGCAAAAGTTTTCAGTTGGTTTTCAAGTCTCCTTAGTCTTTACTACCGAAATTTTCTCTCACTTTACTTCTTGAGCTAAGAATCTTATTCCACTCTATAAGAGGTTGTAAAAGAGAGTTTGTGGTCTTTTGATCACCAAGTGATTATTTTACTTGTGGCTACACTACCTCTAGACTAGAGGAGTGGATTGAGGAGTTGGGTACTCCCTACTGATTGTAATCCTTTGTGAAAATTATAGTGGATCGAAAATCCTTCTGGGTGAATGCGGGGATGTAGAGCTGGGTGCTTGAACCTCGAAACAAATCTCTGTGTTTGCAATTGATTTACTTGTGTCTTTCTCTTTCTATTCATTCATTCTCATATTGTCGATCTATACTCTCACAACAAGATTGCATTGTGTACCTCAAACTCTTATTTAGAGGAATCACTAGGAAGAAGTTCAGAGCCCGTTACAGGGTATACGGCTTCTAGTCATGCTTTGATTGATTGTTGCATTATCTCATTTTTATTTATACATTATTTGTATATTGATTAGCACTACACCTATTCACCCCCTCTAGGTGTAATTTCAATTGGTATCAGAGTTAGGACTCTAGTTTTTGGCTTTACATCCTTAGAGAGATCCTAAAATTTGCTAATTACTATTTTCATATCTTCATTCATACACTAGTAAAGATGGCCGATAACATTAAGTCCCCTCTCAAATTTGATGGACTCAACTTTCCCATATGGAAAGTTAGGATGAATATTTTTTTTGCAATCTCTAGGTAGTCGAGTTGCTAAGTCTTTGACCAAGCCCTATAGTGCACCCGAAGGTGAGGAGGACACTTGGTCCGATCTTACCTCTATGGAAGTTGATGCAAATACAAAGGCTCAAAATGCCTTACTTTTAGCATTAAATGAGGATGACCTAATACGGATTATCCATTGCAAATCCGCCTATGAGATTTGGCAATACTTATTGGTCACTCATGAGGGAACATCACAAGTTAAGAGAGCTAAAATTGATCTCTTGCGTTCTCAATATAAAAGTTTTAAAATGTAAGAAAATGAATCTATTGATGATATGATTATTAAGTTTACTAAAATCATAAATACTCTTGCTTCATTAGGTGATGAAATCAACAACGACCAAAAGGTACGTAAGGTAATTCATGCACTCCCTACATCATGAAAAATCAAAGCTACCACCTTGAAGGAATTGAATGACAAAGACGAGATGGAGCTCAAAGTCTTATTGGTAATCTTAAGACTCATGAGATGGAGAAAAAGGCTAGAGAAGAAACGGTGCCTCAAAGAAAAAGTCTATTGCTTTCAAGTCTACCTCCAACATCTCCGATGATGAAGAAGATGAAGAGAACGATGAAAAGCTATCTCTTCTTATAAGAAATGTAAAAAGAATATATCATAAGAAAAAGCTCAACTATAGAAGGCGATGGGAAGGGAAGAAGGAGAAGAAAATCATATGCTACAACTGTCAGAAACCTGTACACATCATGACTGAATGTCCAGATATCATGAACAAGGTGTCTTCCTCCAAGAAGCAAAAGAAGCCGTTTGTAAAGAAGGCGTTCAAAGCCACTTGGGATTCGGAAAGTGAATTCGAAGATAAAGTTGACATGGCTAACATGTGTTTCATGACAAACACACCTAAGGTAACTCCCGAACCATCTTATGATGACACTGAAATAAGCAAAGAAGAGCTATTACAAGCTTTCATTGAACTTTCAGAAAATTATGATTCTAAGAAGAAAAAATGTTTGAAATTGAAAAAGGAAAATGAAATGCTTAACAATCATAATACTATTATTATAAGAGAAAAGGATGAATTATCTTCCACTATTATTTCAACACAAAGAGATTTTGATGCATATAAAATTTCATGCAAAGCTAAATATCCTAAAATTGATGAAAATGAAATTTCTATGCCAAACTAACATACGTAATTTGGGAAATATTTTAAAAGAATGTGCTTTTAACAATACTAAACTAGAAGAAATGTTTTCAAAGAAACACATGCTCACTTCACATGTTCATCATGCCAACACATCATATGTCAATCATGCTAAAACATCTCATGTTCACAAATCACATGTTCATAAACTACATGGTCATTATGCTTTTAAATATGAGAAAATTTATAAATGTACTTATTGTGACCAAAATGGTCATTTAGCCAAATTTTGTTATGATCATATAAATAGTATGAATAATCATGTTTGGGTTCGAAACACTAACGTTTTAGGACCCAAGAAAATATGGGTACCAAAATTAACCATTCAATCATTTGATATAGGTACACACCAAGAGTCAAAGACGTAGAGAGTGGTGGTACATTGATAGTGGTTGCTCACGGCATATAACATGGGACATCAACAATTTCGCAACCAGTTCTTGGCCGGTTGATGACCAGAGTGGGCATCCCACACTATTTCAGAGATCTGAATATACTTCTCTGAACAACCAGGAGATATCATGAACAGATTACTTCTCTGTAGAGGACCTCAAGTGTCCTATTTATAGGCCTCATGGCCTGATCGCACCGCCGCTGCTTCAAGCTTAGAAGCGCGAGCGAATTTAAGGCATTTACTGAGCCTTGAGAAAGGGAATAGTCTCCCTCAGAAATCCACGCGGAAGCAATGATCTTCCTCGTTAATGCAAGAGAGGTTATTCTAACCTCGAAAAAGGGGCAATCCTTCTCGAAACTAGCCAAAGGGCAGTTGGCCTCGGGAAAGGAACGACGTTCCAAGACCAATTTGAAGCGAATCTACTCTAGGAGGCTTGAGCGCGAAGCCACCCAGACGCGAAGCTACCCAGAATAGCGAATCTGCACGATTCCTCGGCGAACTTATTCTAATCACGAAGCAGGATTGAAAGCGAAGCTGAACTCAACCACTATGGCGACGTTCGTACTTCACATACCATCAATCAAAGCAATTCAAAGTATTTCAAAGTCTGAACCATTCCATTGCAGACTTTCGAAAACTTTGAAAGGGGTCTTGTTGACACTCTAAAAAAGATAAGATTCCTGACTGGCCTGAACAATGTCTAAACTTGTTGACATTTACAAAAGACAAGTGGCAGACAAGCTGACGATCAGTTTTTACCCATCTCCGAGGGACAAACCAGCGACTTAGACTCTACTGATCCAGTGAAGCAAACAGTAAGCCCAGATTGTCTTTGAAGAGACCTAAGCAGGTCTAAGATGCTAAGTTAGCTCAACACTTAGCATCACATGAGCCCAAGGGGATAACCTCACCTGAGAGGCTAAGTTTGTCCAACTTCGCCTTGAAGCTGTTCAAAGCTCTATCGGAGAGCTAACTTACAGCTTCGCTTGAAGTGCTCAGTTAACTCCGCAGAGAGTTAGCTTCGCTCGAAGCCATACACGTAACCGCGCAGAAGGGTAGTAGCTTCGCCACAAATGTTTATCCAGCTCCGCTGAAGAGCTTTCTTCTGACTTCGCCAGATGCTCCTTCCAGCTCCGCTGCGAGCTTAACGCGGCAACTCCGCTGCGGGTCTTTTATGATCATCTTTGACCAATTAAATCTCCAGATGAGATCAAATCTATTCAAGATCAAATCTAATCAAGATCAAATATGAGATCAAATTTGATAGTTGTTTACCATAATCTCTTGACTCTCCTAAAACAAGTAAGAAGATCAGGGGAGATCTTTTAGTTATTTGGAAAGAATCAAAACAGATCAGGAGATCGACGCTACCTGCTATTTCTAACTTCGCAGAAGGTGATTCTAGCCTCACAGCAAGGCTACTTTCCAGATTTAAACAAATTGACCAATCTGTTTTCGGATTTTCAAGAGACAATTATACCCCTGCTCTCCCTATAAATAGCCCACCAGAGGCACAAGAAGAGACACGCATAGACAAACACGCGCACAGGCAAAGAGACGCACAGAGAGAGACGGCTAAACAGAGATCTATTCTCTTGCTTCCAAGAATTCAGAGAATTGCTTCCAAAAATTCAGAGAATTCAGAGAACTGCTTCTCTAATCAGGGTGCTAATACCCTAAGATCTCCTCTCAAGGAATCTCCAGAATCAGGCGAGAAGGAATTTCCAAGTAGAAGAGGTTTTGAAAAGTAACAAGAGGGTTTTACTAACCTTCTGTTCTCCGATTCCCCGAACCAGGCAAGAAGGGAATCCCATCGATCACATCGTCAAAGGGACAAAGTGGTCGCGCGCTAACCAGACTCCTATCGGCACACTTCTCCAGAATCTCAGAGGAGATTTACTTGTAATCTTTTTAGAATACTTGCAATTTAGCTCCTCGACCTCTTTTTTGAAAGTTTTTCCCTTTACAAAATCAATGGAAAAACACCAATCCAAGTGGAGAAGGAATCTAGTGGAGAAGAGTCCGACCAATATTGCTTCATGGTCCAAGGGAATGACTACCTTGAGGTACATTTGGATACTCAACTAGATAGTGCTAGTTCTTCTTGTGATGAATATATTGATATCGATGCATTAAATCAAGAACTTTTCATTGTTTGTGAAAAATTGTTAGAAAAATATAAAGCTTTGAAAAAGAAAAGTTTTGAACTTAATAAAAAAATGAGGATTTGGTTTCAAAACTTGATGTGACTTTGCAAAAGAAGATTGAGATTTCAAATGGACGTGACTCATTAAAATCCCAACTTGAACTTGCCTTAAATGAAAATAAAATTTTGAAAAATAAAATGATTGTGAAATGTTTTGAAGAAAATGAGACTTTTAATCTTAATTTTGTTATAAAAGAGAATGAATCTTTGAAAATGAAAATTGCTTTAATTTCAAAGGATTTGGATTTGGTTTCTAAGAAAAACATTTCTTTGAAAAATAAATTAGATTCTCATGTTTGCCATGCTAGTATAGCTTCACCATCTAGTGTAACCATAGCATGCTCCACTTCTTCTTCTATAATTGAAAATGATATTTGTTTGTTAAAGAAGAGTGTTGATTGTTTGGGCTCCACTTTGAGCCAATGTGCCATGGATCACACACGGATGGAATCCATGTTTCAAAAGAAACATGTTCCTCCTATGCATGCACACAAACCACGGCATACACATGCTTCTCACGTTCACACTCATAACACTATGTATGCTCATTTGTACACTTGTACACATTGTGGACGTAAGGGTCACCTTACTAAGTTTTGTTATGATAAGAATACATGAGGTAAATTTAGCAAATAGATTTATTTGGGTTAAAAAAGGTGCTAACCCCATGGACCCAAAGAGTTGAGTACCGAAATTCACCCCTATTTTATTTGATGTAGGTGTGGGCTCTCACATGACGTAAGAGTGAAGGTGCCTTGAGGTGGATGCGTTCCGAGCTTAATGATGATTATTTTGGATGCATCACTTTCAAGGGGAGTTTGGAGGACCACCTTAGTTTGGAGCCTAGAGATTTGCCCTCATGATTTTTGGTAACAATCTCTAAACTCCCATTTATGTTTACATGTTTTTCATGTCATTGATTTTTATCATGTTTTGAGGTTTCTTGATTATTATGATAAATGCCATGATAATTAGATTTGTGGCATACATATATAGTATTTGAGTTACACCCATGTTCATATGGATTATTACTTTTATGTTCTCACTTTAGTTTAGCTATCATGTATATCATGACTCTAAACATGTGCATTTATATAATTATCATATTTATGTTTTGTTTCTATGCTTCATGTTTTGATTACATGTTTAGATGTAATTTTTCATTATAACTTGTGCATATGCTTGTACAACTAATGAGTAACAAATTGATTATTATATGTTTATACTTGATTGCTCATTTGTACCCATTAAATGTACTAGTATAACCTAGTTTTGATGATTCATACATTTTGACTTGTATTCCCTATTTTTGTGCATGCTTTCATGATGATATGTTTTAGCTTCATGTATATGTTAAATTGTTTAAAACTATTGGATATACATGTATACCATTGAGTCATTTTGCGTTTCATGTAAATCCTTATTATAGACTCATTTGTGTTTATGGATATGTATGTATAGTTTATGAATATGAATGTATACCTTTAGATTTAGACTATACATACATATGCCTTGAAGTTAGCAATATTTTAATGAAAATTAAATTTTGATGATTTTCATGTTTTTTTTGGTAAGGAATTTCATATTTGAGCTTAATGTCTTATTTCCATGATGTTGATTACATGACTTTATACACTCACATTACTTGATATTTTCTCATGACTTTGTTTTCATGAGTATGATATGTGCTCTTTTGATTTGAGTGTTGATGATCGTGTGACTTACATGGAATATATTCTTATTTTATTCCTTACTTGAAGGATTTCATACGAGTTTTCAAGTTTTTCATATAATTAGTTCGTATTCTTCATTTTGGTAGAGTTTTCAAATATGCTAAACTTATTTTCAAATTTATTTTGAAAATCCCTACCCATCTATGGGCGATTAGTTGGGCGACCATGCCTTGTATGTATTATTGAAAATCTATTTAAACATGTGCATAAAATGGGTGGTAGGGAGTATGAGTTATACACTTGATTCTCATTGTGTTTTCAATTGGTATCACAATTGTTATTTATTTTGTATACTCATATTTATTTCTATATATGTATGCTTCAACTTCAAATAGTATCAATTTCGATTGGTATTTACATTTATACATATATATGTGTTTTGATTGTGCTTACTATATCTTTATATCTTTGAGCACAAATTTGCTTATACTAAACTTGATTTAGTCTTTAATGATAATTATTTTTCAAATTGGTATCTTATACAGGCTTATGCATCGTTTTCATTAGTATTTCATAAAGGAGGAGAAAATTCATGTTTACCTTTCAATCGGTTTTGTTTACTTATGGTATCTTACTCCCACTCTTTATGTTGAAAAATGATATCTTAGTTTTCATTTAGTTTCCTATGCTCCTAATGAAAATTATTTTTAATTGGTATATGTTTCATTTTCAATATTGGTATCAAGAATATTAAATTGATATTATTCTCTATTTGGTATTTCTATTGCAAAATGATTTTAGTATGTAACCAAAAAGATTGGTTTATGTTTTCAATTGGTATCAAAAGTGTAAAATATTTTCAATTGGTACCAACTTTTATAATTGGTATCAAGATTACTTATATGTTTATATCTTTCAATTGATATCAAAATTTTTATTGGTTTCTTCAAAATGTTTTGTTTATTTTCATTTGGTATCATAAATTGGTATCATGATGTTTCGATGTATACCTTCATACTAAATTGATCTATTTTTCAATTGGTATCAGAATGTTTTGATTTGTATTGCTTATATGTAAGGGAAGCCTAACATCTTCTCTATGTATAAATTCATGTTGAGTGTATGTCATGTTGAAGTGATTGACCTTTCTTTGGTATGTAGTACACGTGTGTAGAGGGAGCTTCACATCTCCTTTTATACATTGCTTATTATGCTTTATGTGGTTAAGGTTTAGTCATGTCTTTTCATATAAATGCATGTATGCAGGGGGAGTTAACTTCACGTCTCTCCTCTTCATAAATGTATATAGCATATACACCTTTATTGTTTGATTTATGTAAAAAGAAAGAAAACTATTATTTATGTCCTTTTATTGTTTGTACCCCTTTGTTGATGAATTGTGTAACAGCCTATTTTTTTAAATGTAACAGCCTATTTTTTTTATTATTTCCTAATTATATTAAGCATCGGTTATAAAGAAAATTTTTATGATTCCTCTTTCTTAATTGAATACCAATAGTAATAAGGATAACCAAGGAATTAGTATTTTATTTTTTAATGAATTACTTTCATTTTTGGATATATGGCATAAATTGGAATACATAGAAAATATTTGTAGGTATTTTAAACTGTAACGGTCCCAGCTTCTAATAAGCAAGATTAGTTCCACAACACGTATTTATTCCCAAATCTCTTCTTTGATTCTAAATCCAGAAAAATTCGGCAGCATCTCCTCTAAAATTTTACCTTTTTCCACATACAAAAATAGCAATTTCGGCTCCAAGGCCTACTTATGTTCATAAAGGATTTCGGCCACATGACCTACTTATCACAAGGTATAAAGATCTCACTAGAACCACATTTCAACCTTAAGTAAGTTTTCACGATATGCTTATACAATATGTTCCACTACATATCCATCAAGGCATCATTTATCAATATGATGCTACCAACATGATCACAAGTCTTAGATTCACCAACATCCCAATCACCACAAGTTCTAGTTTCAAATTATTACAAGAAGGAGTTACATTAGGTAATAGCATCATAGTACATTTATCTAGGTAGTGCTGAAACGAAAACATACATGTATGCACATAGTAAACAAAAACAATATTTTAAGAAAGGTATGTCGTTTGGTCCATAACTACTTTCCACGCTACAGTATGCCTTTACCCTTGTCCAAACCTGAAAGGGGGAAAAGAAAAGGAATGAGCTCGACGGCTCAGCGAGTAAATTACATAAACACTATAAGAATGATAACATGGATATTCTATCACAACATACCTTGCGGGGTCCGAGGAGACCTTACATGAATATAAATACATCCTTACCCGATTTAATAATTACAAGTTACAATTGCTAGACTTTCTTTATGATTACTAAAAGTTCCTTCCAAGTATATACGAGAGCGAGATCGTCAATTGATCTCTTCCATGGATATCTCTACACACATGTTCTTATCTTACCCAAGACTTTATTAATTAATATCACATTCAAACATTTACCGGAAATACAATATTTCATTATTTACTAAAGCACATTCACAAATTACCCTATTCATAGGGTGCTATTTTCCCACGTCTTCTCCCACCTACCGGCTCCCGCCCGGCCCCTTCCTCCTTGTAAAAGCAAACCCAGAATCATATACAGCATATGAAATAAACATATATATTTATACAATGTAAGTGTACACATATGATTCACATGACCCCCGTCTTCTCTCTCCTACCGGCTCCCGCCCGGCCCCTTCCTCCTATGTTTATATAAAAGCATGCACCAGCATTAATCACCGTCTTCCCCCCTCCTACCGGTTCCCGCCCGGCCCCTTCCTCCATGCAATTGCCAAATTTACAAAATCAACATACTCTCATTATACTTCTTACAATCAACACACTCATGCATAATGCATATCATCAATATACTATAGCATAAGTTACACAATTAGCATGCTTTGGTAAAGATCACACAATCAACAATCTCATGTATAAACTACACACTCAACATACTATTATCTAAGTATTGCCACAAAATTTCATACAATTATGATTCATGTGGGAACGCATAAGTCTCATGATTAGAGGTTTAATAATTCACATACCTAGGATGTAACATAAATATCATGTACATTTATGTCTTCTACCGAATCTATGTTAAAATGTCTTAGGAATCTACCATCTTTCACCATACCCTTCACATATGTAACATTACATAGTACTAATTGTCACTAATACCTAATATATATATATATATCTTGTGTCCCAACCCTCTAGGGAAAAGAATAAGCATGCCATTACTCCCATGAAAACTAATCTACATATCACTACCTTACCTTGTTCTATAACATTTTTCCCAAATCCATCTTAACTTCCCTACATCAAATAATTAATTTAAAGTCATGACTATGTAAAGCATAGTGTGAGTAGTAATCTACTCACTTGATAGATGAATTCCCTCTTGTGTTCCTTGTCCAATCTCTCCACCAAAAACACTAGCAAGGGACATAGGAAAATTTCTTAGTCATGAATTCAATCATAATGAGGGAAGAACTAGTGGAGCATCAATTTACCTTCAACCCAATTTAGCCTCTAAAAATTAGGGGTTTGGAATCAAATTTCAGATTTAGGGCTTTTATTTTTCCTTGCAAAACAACCCAAGATTCGATTTTTCTCCACTTCTCCGGCCACCAGAAGATCCCCCCTCGAACCAGGCCGACTTGCAGCCTGTGCCGCTGTGCGCGCGGCTGTGCGCCGTCCCCGCGCGCACTGCGCGCGGCTGTGCGCAGCCGCGTGTTGGTGGCGCGCGGCTGTGCTGCCGCCCCTGGCTTCGGCTGGGGGTGAAAAAGGGAGTGAGGGAGAGAGAGTTGTGTGGGAGGAGAAGAAGATAGGTGGATCTAGGGTTTCATTTGGGAGAGAAGAGTTTTTACAGAGAGGAGAGAAACTCTCCCCTCAGATCTGAACGTAAGGGAAAGGTATATTTGCATAGAGGCCCCAAGAGTTTAATTATTACTAAGATAGCCCATCCTCCAAATTGCCACTTGGCCAAAGCTAGGATCAAGATGATCCTAGCCTTACATCTCATCTCTCCATGTACACCTAACCCCTTCCACTAACTCCAAATAAAAAAATTTACAAATACCAAGTATTTTTATTTAGGTATACTCTATTTTTGGAATACTATTAGGTATACCTAAAAATGCAATTATCTAAGATATACTCCCATATACCCTAGTATCATATTTATATTAGCATAAAATACCTACATATATTTTCTATGTATTCCAATTTATGCCATATATCCAAAAATGAAAGTAATTCATTCAAAAATAAAATACTAATTCCTTGGTTATCCTTATTACTATTGGTATTCAATTAAGAAAGAGGAATCATAAAAATTTCCTTTATAACCGATGCTTAATATAATTAGGAAATAATAAAAAAAAATAGGCTGTTACATTTCTACCCCCCTTAGGGGAGCTTCGGCCCCGAAGCTCGACGTACCTTGGAAGAGTTGTGGGTAGGTAATTCGCATATCCTCCTCTGGTTCCCAGGTAGTCTCTTCGATTTCCTGGCTTCTCCATAATACCTTCACCAACGGAATAGCTTTGTTCCGCAAAACCTTCTCTTTACGATCTAAAACTTGCACTGGCTCCACCGTATATGATAAATCTCTTGGAGTTGTAGTGGTGAGTAACTAAGAACATGACCGGGATCTGGTATGTATTTCCTTAATTGTGACACATGAAATACATTATGTATCTTCTCCATATCTGGTGGTAATGCTAACCGGTAGGTCAGAGGTCCAATTCTTTCCAATATCTCAAAAGGACCGATGAAACGGGGGTCTAACTTATTCCGTTTACCAACCCGTATCACTCCTTTCGTTGGTAATATCTTCAAGAAAACTTTATCGCCTTCAGCAAACTCCAAGGGTTTCCGGCGCCGATCTGCATATGTCTTCTGTCTACTCTGGGCCACCTTCATCCTCTTCCTAATTATCCGGATCTTCTCTGTTGTTTCTAACACTACATCAGCTCCGAATAACGTTCGGTCTCCCATCTCCTCCCAACAAATCAGAGATCTGCACTTCCTGCCGTACAAGGCTTCAAATGGCGGCATCCCAATAGTAGATTGATAACTATTGTTCTATGCAAACTCTGCCAATGGTAGGTATTTTTCCCAATTACCTCCGAAATCCAATACACATGCTCTCAGCATATCCTCTAATATTTGAATAGTTCTTTCTGATTGTCCGTCGGTTTGCGGATGAGCAGTTGTACTTGGATGTAGTTTAGTGCCCAGAGCTTGGGATAGGTTGATCCATAGTCTTGACTGGAATCGGGGGTCTCGATCTGACACAATAGTCTCGGGTACTCCATGAATTCTGATTATCTCTCGGAGGTAGATTTGGGCTAATCTGTCCATCGAATAGTTTATTCGAATGGGTAGGAAATGGGCGGACTTTGTGAGTCGGTCGACTATCACCCATATGGCATCATATCCTTGAGGGGATCTGGGGAGTCCTGTAACAAAATCCATAGTAATGTTGCTCCACTTCCATTCAGGGATTTACAATGGCATAAGGAGTCCCGGGGCTTCTTGTGTTCAGCTTTGACTTGTTGGCATATCAGACATCTTTGTACAAATTTAGCTATGTCCTTCTTCATTCCTTCCCACCAAAAATTTGATCGTAGATCTTGATACATCTTGGTTGCTCCAGGATGTGCGGTGTAAGGAGTGCAATGAGCTTCAGTCATAATTCGCTCCTTGAGCTTAAAATCTGAAGGTATATATATTCAGCCTCCCTTTCTTAGCAAGTCCTTAACAATGGAACAATCTTGAGTTTCACCCCTTTGCACCCTTTCCACAATCCTAATTACCTGATCATCTTTTAGTTGAGCTTCTTTAATCTCTCTATGGAGGTCAAAATCAATGCTGACTTGATTTACCTGAACCGTCCCCCCCCCCCCCGAGTTTCCTTTACCAAATCTCCAATTGCATCCGCTCTATGTCTTTTAATAGGTCATCCTGTTGTGTTAGTAATACTGCTACGGATCCTCCAGACTTCCTACTAAGGGCATCCGCCACTACATTGGCCTTCCCGGGGTGGTAATGAATAGCCAAATCGTAGTCTTTCATTAACTCCAATCATCTTCTTTGACGCATATTCAGTTCCTTTTGGGTAAAGATATACTTTAGACTCTTATGATCTGTATATATATCACATGAGACCCCATAAAGGTAGTGTCGCCATATTTTTAAGGCAAAGATGACTGCGGCTAGCTCGAGATCATGTGTAGGGTAGTTCTTCTCATGGTTCCTTAGTTGTCTAGAAGCATATGCAATTACTCTGCCATGCTGCATCAACACACACCCTAGCCCTGACTTCGACGCATCACTGTAAACAACATAGCCTCCAGTTCCAGTGGGCATGGCTAGGACTGGGGCCGATGTTAGTTTATCCTTTAACTCTTGAAAACTTCTTTCCTGACTATCTCCCCAATGGAATTTGAGGCCCTTCTTGGATAATTGTGATAAGGATACCGCTAATTTGGAGAATCCCTCCACAAATCTTCAGTAATACCTAGCCAATCCTAGAAAGCTTCGCACTTCTGTGACATTGGTAGGTCGAGGCCATTCTTTAATCGCTTCGATCTTCGCAGGATCCACTGATATTTCTTCCTTATCTATGATGTGACCCAAGAATCCAACTTTATTCAGCCAGAATTCACACTTCTTAAGTTTTGCATAGAGTTGGTTCTCTCTCAATAATTGTAATACTACCCTTAAATGACTTTCATGCTCTTCTTTGCTTTTAGAGTAGATTAGTATGTCATCTATAAAGACCACCACAAATTGATCTAGGTATGGTTGGAAGATCCTATTCATCAGATCCATAAATGCTGTTGGAGCATTGGTCAAACCAAATGGCATCACTAAAAATTCATAGTGATCAAATCTAGTCCGAAAGGCTGTCTTAGAAACATCCTCCGGCTTAATTTTTAATTGATGGTATCCAGATCTCAGATCTATTTTGGAAAATATACTGGCACCCTGAAGTTGGTCAAAAAGTCATCAATCCTTGGCAGTGGATATCGATTCTTGATAGTGACCTTGTTCAGTTCACGATAGTCTATACACAGCCTCATGCTCCCATCCTTCTTCTTAACAAATAACACAGGACACCCCAAGGTGATACACTCGGCGGAATAAATTCAAGACTTAGTAACTCTTGCAGCTGGTCCTTCAATTCTTTCATTTCTGCGGACGACATTCTATAGGGTGCCTTGGATATGGGACCTGTCCCTGGTAGAAGATTAATGGAAAAATCTACTTCCCTATCTGGGGGCAAGCCGGGTAGATCCTCCGGAAATACATCAGGGTATTCCTTTACAACTTATATGTTTTCAATTTTTATTATCTTGTCTTCACTAATAACAGTTGCCAGGAATCCTTGACACCCTTGCTTCAATAGCTTAGTGGCCTTCAAGGCTGAAATGATTGGAGTGCAAATCTTATCCTTCATCCCTTCATAGACTCTTTCTGGAGCTCCCTCTAACTTAAAGATTATTCTCTTCTGGTGACAATCTACATGAGCTCGATATGTTGACAACCAATCCATTCCTAGGATGATGTCAAATTCCATCTCTCCTAATTTAATCAAGTCTGCATGTGTTTTCATTTCTCCTATAACGATTTCACATTCCTTATATTATCAACTAGTGGTGTCGTAACGGTCCCAGCTTCTAATAAGCAAGATTAGTTTCACAACACGTATTTATTCCCAAATCTCTTCTTTGATTCTAAATCCAGAAAAATTCGGCAGCATCTCCTCTAAAATTTTACCTTTTTCCACATACAAAAATAGCAATTTCGGCTCCAAGGCCTACTTATGTCCATAAAGAATTTCGGCCACATGACCTACTTATCACAAGGTATAAAGATCTCACTAGTACCACATTTCAACCTTAAGTAAGTTTCCACAATATGCTTATATAATATGTTCCACTACATGTCCATCAAGGCATCATTTATCAACATGATGCTACCAACATGATCACAAGCCTTAGATTCACCAACATCCCAATCATCACAAGTTCTAGTTTCAAATTATTACAAGAAGGAGTTACATTAGGTAATAGCATCATAGTACATTTATCTAGGTAGTGCTGAAACGAAAACATATATGTATGCACATAGTAAACAAAAATAATATTTTAAGAAAGGTATGTCGTTTGGTCCATAACTACTTTCCACGCTACAGTATGCCTTTACCCTTGTCCAAACCTGAAAGGGGGAAAAGAAAAGGAATGAGCTCGACGGCTCAGCGAGTAAATTACATAAACACTATAAGAATGATAACATGGATATTCTATCACAACATACCTTGCGGGGTCCGAGGAGACCTTACATGAATATAGATACATCCTTACCCGATTTAATAATTACAAGTTACAATTGCTAGACTTTCTTTATGATTACTAAAAGTTCCTTCTAAGTATATACGAGAGCGAGATCGTCAATTGATCTCTTCCATGGATATCTCTACACACATGTTTCTTATCTTACCCAAGACTTTATTAATTAATATCACATTCAAACATTTACCGGAAATATAATATTTCATTATTTACTAAAGCACATTCACATATTACCCTAGTCATAGGGTGCTATTTTCTCCCGTCTTCTCCTACCTACCGGCTCCCGCCCGGCCCCTTCCTCCTTGTAAAAGCAACCCAGAATCATATACAGCATATGGAATAAACATATATATTTATACAATGTAAGTGTACACATATGATTCACATGACCCCCGTCTTCTCTCTCCTACCGGCTCCCGCCTGGCCCCTTCCTCCTATGTTTATATAAAAGCATGCACCAGCATTAATCACCGTCTTCCCCCCCTCCTACCGGTTCCCGCCCGGCCCCTTCCTCCATGCAATTGCCAAATATACGAAATCAACATACTCTCATTATACTTCTTACAATCAACACACTCATGCATAATGCATATCATCAATATACTATAGCATAAGTTATATAATTAGCATGCTTTGGTAAAGATCACACAATCAACAATCTCATGTATAAACTACACACTCAACATACTATTATCTAAGTATTGCCACAAAATTTCATACAATTATGATTCATGTGGGAACGCATAAGTCTAATGATTAGAGGTTTAATAATTCACATACCCAGGATGTAACATAAATATCATGTGCATTTATGTCTTCTACCGAATCTATGTTAAAAGGTCTTAGGAATCTACCATCTTTCACCATACCCTTCACATATGTAACATTACATAGTACTAATTATCACTAATACCTAATATATATATATATCTTGTGTCCCAACCCTCTAGGGAAAGAATAAGCATGCCATTACTCCCATGAAAACTAATCTACATATCACTACCTTACCTTGTTCTATAACATTTTTCCCAAATCCATCTTAACTTCCCTACATCAAATAATTAATTTAAAGTCATGACTATGTAAAGCATAGTGTGAGTAGTAATCTACTCACTTGATAGATGAATTTCCTCTTGTGTTCCTTGTTCAATCTCTCCACCCAAAATCCTAGCAAGGGACATAGGAAAATTTCTTAGTCATGAATTCAATCATAATGAGGGAAGAACTAGTGGAGTATCAATTTACCTTCAACCCAATTTAGCCTCTGAAAATTGGGGGGTTTGGAATTAAATTTCAGATTTAGGGCTTTTATTTTTTCTTGCAAAACAACCTAAGATTCGATTTTTCTCCACTTCTCCGGCCACCAGAAGATCCCCCCTCGAACCAGGCCGACTTGCGGCCTGTGCCGCTGTGCGCGCGACTGTGCGCCGCCCCCCCGCGCGCTGCGCGTGGCTGCGTGCTGTGCGCGCGATTGTGCGCAGCCACGTGTTGGTGGCGCGCGGCTGTGCTGCCGCCCCCTGGCTTCGGCTGGGGGTGCAAAAGGGAGCGAGGGAGAGAGAGTTGTGTGGGAGGAGAAGAAGATAGGTGAATCTAGGGTTTCATTTGGGAGAGAAGAGTTTTTACAGAGAGGAGAGAAACTCTCCCCTCAGATCTGAACGTAAGGGAAAGGTATATTTGCATAGAGGCCCCAAGATTTTAATTATTACTAAGATAGCCCATCCTCCAAATTGCCACTTGGCCAAAGCTAGGATCAAGATGATCCTAGCCTTACATCTCATCTCTCCATGCACACCTAACCCCTTCCACTAACTCCAAA
The DNA here is from genome assembly GCA_038442645.1 of Agave tequilana. Lineage (NCBI taxonomy): Eukaryota > Viridiplantae > Streptophyta > Magnoliopsida > Asparagales > Asparagaceae > Agave > Agave tequilana. Next base: position 250,578 of record JAVJIF010032019.1, read on the forward strand.
TAAAAAATTTACAAATACCAAGTATTTTTATTTAGGTATACTCTATTTTGGGAATACTATTAGGTATACCTAAAAATGCAATTATCTAAGATATACTCCCATATACCCTAGTATCATATTTATATTAGCATAAAATACCTACATATATTTTCTATGTATTCCAATTTATGCCATATTTCCAAAAATGAAAGTAATTCATTCAAAAATAAAATACTAATTCCTTGGTTATCCTTATTACTATTGGTATTCAATTAAGAAAGAGGAATCATAAAAATTTCCTTTATAACCGATGCTTAATATAATTAGGAAATAATAAAAAAAAATAGGCTGTTACAAATTGACAAAAGGGGGGAGAGATATTTTGGAGTTTTATATATGTATGTTTGTTTATGCATGTTTATTTAAATTTGTTATCTTTTACCATTGGTATCAAGAGCATCTTTTGTTGGTATCAAGAGTTTTTATTGGTATCAAAAGCAACATTATTTTAAGAACATTTTTATTTTTATTTTAAATTGGTATCAAGAGCATGTTTATTTCATTAGTATTCATTTCCTTATTTAATGCATGTTTATGCATATCTATGTGGAGTATTCATTGAATATCTTATTGTTTATTGCTATGCATGAGTTAAGGGGGAGTTTCTATGAAGCTTAACTTTAATCCATACATATATAACTCCATGAGTTTTGTCATCATCAAAAAGGGAGAGATTGTTGACCCATAGGCCCTTCACTCTAGTTTTGATGATGATTAACTCATGTAGTTGTATTTTATTAATAATCTTGTGATATTTAGTTTCAGATATTTGATCAAGATATTAGTAGGTGATTAGCTTCAACAAAGGTGTTTTGGAGCTTTCACATGGTGATTCAAGAGCTCGAGCGTCAAGTTCACATCTAGTACTCGGTTGGAGTCAAGCTCGGTGGATCACGTTTGGATCGAGTCAACTTGAAGACGGAGTTCTACAAGAAGATATCGGTTTGTTTAGTTTAAACTTTTGTTTAGATCTATTGTAAAGATTAGATAGTGTTGATATGCTCAAGTTCACAACACACACATGTTTTCAGTTTAAAGTTTCATGTTTGGTTCTTCGGTTTAACCGATCTTGGTTTTCAAGTCAAAAACATAGATATACTATATTTCATGTATATTGGATTCTATTCATATACAACATGCTTAAAAGTTGTTTCAATATCATGTTTTTGTATTTACATGTGTTTGGAAAAGTCCGATTTCCATTTCAAAAATCCTAGTTTTGAAAAATACGGATTTTAGTTTAAGGCAAAATTTCAATCTCACCAAAATGGTTCAAATTGTTTAAAATATGTGTTGAATTTTTATCATACATATTTGTATTTCAAAGATCTAATAAGAACTGATTTTTGTGAAATTTATGTGATTTTATGGGATTTAATTAAAGATAAAAACCTAAGTTTTTAAATCCTATATTGGCTGGACTGGCTGTCTGCCGGTCGACCGGGCCGGTCGACCGGTACAGAAGTCGGTCGACCGGTCCGGTCATCCGACGTGCACAGGACATGCACACAGCAAGGCTGGTGAGCCGATCGACCGCCAGAGAGCTTCTGCTCTCTGAAAAAGGCCCCGGTCGACTGACCAATCGACCGCAGAGAGTTCTGCTCTCTGTATCTAGCTCCGATCGACCAGGCGGTCGACTGGCCAAAGAGCCGTTGCTCTCTGGATCCAGGCCCAATAGACCGGGCGGTCGACCGGTGGCATAACGGTCAGAAATTTGACCATTGGCCGGTCGACCGGAAGGGCGAATCTGCCTTTTCCTGTTGCCAACGGGCAGATTTGGATTGGGGCTATAAATACCCCATTCCTTTGCTGTTTTAAACAAGAATTTGAAGAGCAAAATTTCTCACCTTTACAAGTGTTTTAATACAAGTTTTTAAAAGAGTTTTTAGAGCCAGAAGATTTGATCTTTATTTGTTTTAAAGGGTTAGAAAAATCAAGAAAAGGAAAAGTCTTTGGGATTGATTTTTGATCTTTATTTGTATACCTATTCTAGAAGTTTTCCCAAGAGTTTTCTTTGTGTTTTTGATTTTCAAACTCTTTGTTTTCTCACACTTGAGCTTATCATATCTATGCTATTTATAGGATCTTGTTTTTGTGAGAAAGAATTTGTTTGTGGTTGTTAATACCACCAAGTGTTGTAGCTTTGTGCCTTTCCCTCTAAGTGTAGAGGAGCTTGTGCAATTGGGTTTGGTATCCCTTTAAGTGTAGAGGTGATTGAGTTTGTTAGTATCTCTCTAGTGAGAGAGGTTGATCTTGTGTTGGCTTTGTGCCTTGCCTCTAGTGAGAGGTTGTATTTGTTGGAGAGAGGAGTTATGTACTCTCAAATTGTATTTACCCAAATTCTCAGTGGAGGTTCCCTGTGTGGGAAGTCCTGTGTGGACGAGTTAGTGGAAATCCTTCTGTGTGAAGGCGGGGACGTTGAGTTGTGTGCTCGAATTTCGAAACATATCTCGGTGTTTGCGTTTGATCCACTTTCTCTAATTCTCTCTCTTACATTGTGCATTGCATCTTATTGTCATATCATATATACATGCTTAGTTTGATTGTGTGCTCGTACTTGTGTTTAATCAAGAGAACTTCATATAGCACCTCAACTCTTATTTAGAGGATTTTAGAGGAGATAGTCCAGAGCACTTCACCGGAAATTCGGTTACACTCTTTTGTTACACTAATTGTGTTGCATTTAGTTTTTAATTCCGCATTATTTGTCCTTAAATTAGCCGTACACCTATTCACCCCCTCTAGGTGTACTTTCAAGCGGTAACCACGCCGAGCGTGATAGCATTTAGTATTGTACATTAGCTTCGCTCTAGCTTACTCAGCTCTGCTTGATTGTGCTCAGCTATTACTCTATCACTTGCCAAGTACATGCTTGATATGTTAACACTTGACATGCTATTACTTGATACTTATCATCTACATGCTAATGCCTGATACATGTCTGTATCACTTGACAACTGATGTGTCATCACTTGACACCCGACTTGCTACTACTTAACACTTGCTCCTTGTTATGACATGGCTTATCACCTGCCTCCCGTCATATTAATACTTGACATGTGATTATCACATTTATAGAAATCTTGTACCTGTTATCCTGTATTATATACAGCGACATGTACTCCTGTTATCATGTACTCATGTACTCCTGAATTCCTGATCATGTCCTGCTCCTGCTATTCCTGTAAATTGATAATTGCATAAATAAATTATTATAAGACAACTTGCACCCGGTTTAGGAAAAACTGATGGATCCTGAATAATCATGTTCATGGTGGTCTTATCGAGTCACGCGTGGCCACATACTTGAGGGATCACCTGGCGGCCACCAGGGATCCCGTGGGGTGTGCTGGCACCCCTACTCCTGTTTATTTCTGCCGGGTATGCACACGCCCTAAGCTTATTTTTATGGGATCTGCGATACTCTATTCCTGTTCAGGCGAAATAAGTCCCGGTACCAAGCGGTATATTCCAGCTTAGCACCGGATACTCCTGGACCGTTGTCCTGGACATGTACAGGGCCCATCCTAAATATAGTTCGTCGAACTTCATCAATTTTCAAATAACTTGCTCTATAAGTTGTGAGTGAAAGTATGTAGAATGGGACGCATACTAAAGCCTACAACTTAGACGGCTCCAATTAAAATAAGATGCTAATATATAATTTGTTGTGTTGTTTTGTAACTCGGGTTGTATGCGCTTAGATTACGGTGACATGGGATAAAGGTATATAGATGAAGGTTTCCTTATTTGGATTATTCCTTCGATGTACTAGTCTCATGGAGCCATGACCTAAGCTTGTGCGATCGATTTTACTCGTAATCGATTTTATTCAGTTTTATTGGTTTTATCGGTTTTATGTAAGTTTAGGATATATCTGGTGTTGCCTTGTCTACTTTATTCATTGCCTCGTTACCTGCTCTTATCACCTTATATCATACATGTTCCCAGCTTGATATCGATTACTGTCTCTCTACTTGCTCCTGCATGCTGGTGCTCACGACACGGTTTACAATGCATATTTATGACTTGGATTTATCTATACACATGTGTTTATCTCAGCACGCCATCTGGCTTTCGCATCACCACTCATCGGGGAGTTCTGACTCCTCTGGATCCTCATGTCCAGGTTTTGGAGCTTGGAGCATATGAATACTCTCAGTTGCTGATCAGAGTGGCGCAGCTGAAGCGTGGATCCCCAGCAGACCGTCAAGAGCTCCATCCTTCCAGGCCCCCTACTCGGCTCTAGAGTTTTCCTATTATGACTCTGAGCCTCTATTTGTACTGTTCATACTTGAATTCTCTTTGTATTCTCGCAATTGCGCATATCAGTGATGTAATATTCATATAATATTGTGTCACATCTGGTGATAACTTTGTAATTGTACTCATATGTTGGAATGTTTAATGCACCACGTACTTCCGTACTCTGATTCTTACTTGTACTGATGCTTAGCGTATATACGTGAGGACATTTTTGACCTGCGTATATACGTCGCAGTAACGTCTCCGTACCTGCTGGATCGGGGCGTTACAGGAAAAAAAAAAGAAAACAAATGTCATTAGCTTCATGATACTAGATTACTTCTATACTACATGAAAGTTATCCCCGAATTCCTCTCAATCCCTCACCAATTTCATACATTATATTTGGAATCTAGTAATGTCAACAACTTTATTTATGGGTATGATAGTCTACTCACATGAACTTGAGAATCTTCAACACTTGGGTGACCTGAATACGATCCCGAGAAGAAATTCGTGGAGATCCTTAATCAATGACATAGTGGAGCTCTAATTAGCCTCAATTTATAGAAATTAACAAAATAGACTTATAAAGTATAGATTTTTACTCTAATTACCTTGGTTCTCAAAAGAATTTTGGAGTAGGAATAGAAGGTCCACTAGCACCACTCTACAAAAAACATCCTAGTAAAAGGCTAAGTCTTTCCCTTCCTGCCTCCGGGGTGCTCGTCGGACCTGGCCTCCAGCAGGCCGAGGTCACTTGCAGAAGGGGTCGACAGGCCCTGCTATACCGCGCGTCGCCCGTCAGGGGGGGGGGGGGCTGGCCGCGCGCGGATGGGCGCGTGCTGTGGGCGTGCGCCTGCAGTAAGGGAGGGGGTAAGAAGGAGGGTGGTGATGTGAGTGGGGGAAGATGAGGAGGAGGAGGAGGAGAGGAGGATTCAGATCTGAAAAGGACTTGAAGGTGACCAGCCCTAATTAATTCAGCTGTGAGTTCTCTCTCTAAGCCACTTGGCTAAAACAAATATCAATGCAATCCTAACCCTCCATTCTCATCTCTCATGCAAACCTACGCCCTCCACTCATTCATAATGTTAAAATATTAGTAATGATAATTACACCATTTTGTATTTACTAGGATACCATAATATCTTCATATACACCCATGTGTATAAAAATACATGCATAAGTACTTATATATTTGTGTATATAAATTTTTAAGTTTAATTTTTATTGTTATTATTATTATTATTTTAAAAAAAACAATCGAAATAAAATTTTACATCCAATAATTCGATGATTAAGATATGAAAAGATATTAATTAAAACTTGTTGTTAAGTAACCAAGGAGTGTGATTATTTAAACTCAAAGAAGCGACAAGTACATCTCATTACTTAGTAGATCCAGTAAATTAATAAATAGATCCTCTTTTAAATTATCTTAAATATCTTTATATTCTCCAAATACAATTTAAGTGTAAAAACTCAACTATACCTTCTCTTAATTTGAAATTAATTCTGCCACTCTCTATCTTTTCCCCTATCTCGGACATCGGGTTCCTCCAGCTCCCCTTACTCCCTCTCCCCTCACAGTATGCTAACTTTGCAATGTTTTCTGACAGGAATATCTTGAGTTCCCTGATTAGCTCATATCTTTGAAGAGTAAGGATGCCTCACCGAGAAAATCACTCTTGAAATATTATCTTACACCTATCGATTGATGGAGAAACTTTAGACAAAAATCATTTGGAAAATTAGTTTATTAAAACTCTTTTGGAGCGTGCTGCCACCATTCTTGAGGCCCAGATGAGTTGCTCATTTCTGTATCATCCAGGAGACGTTTCATAAATACATGAAAACAAGCTTAGATGTGGTTCTCTCCTTACCTTCCAACAAAAAAAGAAAAGGAAAATAAGAAGAAAAAAATAAGAAACAAAAAACAAATATATCTTTGATTTGCATATATTTTTCTTGGTATATACATGATATTACACATTCAGGTTGCCACTTTGATGTATACTTATTTTTGTAGCTATATTTGCAAATTCTTCTGCAGCTTGATGAAGTTTTCCGTTTTTGGTAGTTTAGAAACTGAAACTGTTGAGGTTTTAACTTCTTAGAGCATTAATTATCAAGTTAATTGACTAGAATTGCTTCCGCCTCTTACAGTATGGTTTCGTGTCGTATATTCCAGGGAACTCCTAAGAATGGAACGGTAGTTGCTGTGAAGAAGCTTTCCGCACAATCGAAACAAGGGGTTAATGAGTTTCTGAACGAGATTGATATCATCTCAAATGTTAGGCATTCAAACCTTGGGGAACTGATTGGTTGCTGTCTTCGTGGAAGTAAACGGATATTGGTATATGAATATGTGGAGAACAGCAGCCTTGATCGTGCATTGCTAGGTATACTTCGAAAAATTACCGATTAAAAGGCTGTATCATCTTATATCTGTCATTAAAGATTAATTGATAAATTGATATGTATTGAGTTTACCTTGTAGGTCCCAGCAGTGATAGGCAAAGCTAAAGTGGGGTGAAAGAGCTTCGATTTGTTTGGGCACTGCCAGGGGCCTTGCATTTCTTCATGAAGAACTTGAGCCATACATTGTGCATAGAGACATCAAAGCCAGTAACCTTCTCCTTGACGCAAATTTCTGGCCAAAAATTGGAGATTTTGGACTGGCCAAGTGACGAGGATACCAGTACATTTACACGATATGGAGGTGTCTTTCAGCGTAGGCGGTGCACCAGTTTGATGAGCCCATACCTATAGTTTTAGTGTTTTATTTCAGATGCATTTCTACTGTATTTTTGTTGCATTTGCTTGTATTTTTTTTTATTATTTTACTTAGTGGGTCACAATATGGGATAGTGGGTAGTTATTACTTGTAGTGGGAAGTTGTGTGTGTAGTGAGAAGTTGTGTGGGTCGTAGTTTATATGTATTTTCAGATTTGATGCTGATGTTTTTAAATGAAGAAAAGCTAAAAAGAATTACTCCTCTTTTTATGTGCAGCTCCTTTCCTTCTTCTCCCATCTCTCTTTAGTCTCTTCTTTTTCTCTCAACACCCCAGCTCCACTACAGCCATAGCAGCAGCAACACACAATAGCAGTAACAGCAGAGGCAGCAGCAACATCTAGTTACGTGCAGCAGCTGCAGCAGCAGCGCCAACTGCAGCAACAGCCCGCAGCAGCGGTAGCAACAACGCGCAGTGGCAACAACAGTCAGGCAGTAGCAGTAGTGCACAATAGCAGTCGCAGCCAGACAGCAGCAGTAGCGAAGCGACAGCGGCAGATAAAATAGCAACAACAGTAATAACAGCTTCAACAGCCTCGCCTCAGTCCTTCAGCTTGATGATCCATGTATGAGATCGATCCAAACTCACCTCTACTAGCGTACGATGGCGAGTTCTTTGAAATTATCTATTCAGACAACCACCCAGACTTCATCTACATTCCAAGTGTTTCACCGGTCTTTATTTTGGCCCCGCATAAACTCTTTCCTCAGGTGATTCTGGAGCAGCCTCCAGAGGACCTCTTTGAAATCGGCAATTATATCGAGGTACCACCATTGGAACATCTTCGGATATGACTTCACTCCTATACGAGATCTTCAGGTATTTCTTTTCTGTGGATTTTACTAATTCCTGCAATAGTAATTCTCTATTATATTATCTTTCTATTGGCTGTTCTCATAAAGTAAGTTGAGTGCACTATTTGTAACCTTGTATCTGTCGATCCGAGTATTACATGTGGGACTTACCATCTCAGAGCAATGTGATTAATCTTCAACTTACATTTCGAATCCTGCTGCATGTATACAATTCATTTACGATAAACATTAGTCACTATTTCAAGCTAATAACTTTTAGTCTAGATGATCGCCTTTATTGATGAAACGTGCTTCATTTATTTTGTTGCTGAGCTCCGTACATGTACACACATGTTTCACATTATTTTGATATCGGAGCTGCGTTCTAAGCTAGAAATTTTAATCAAGCATGTGTAAATTGCATCCAATAGACTTTAAGAATGTGACATTGCATGTAGAACCATCATTTTATTTTAAAAAATGCATTCATATATTTTCATTTGGCAGTAAGCTTAATTCATAGTCAGCCTTTTAGTGTATGCCAACTCGTAATGGTAGATCATACTTGCTTAACGAGATTAGTGAATCCTAGACTGCTATAATGAATTCTAAACTCCTCTAGAAGTTGGAAGAAGTTCCGACTCGCCTTCTAGCTGTTGAACAAAATCAAATCGAACTCCAACTTGAGGTGGATGCTCGATTAGCTGAGTTTGAATAGAATTGTGATCGACGACCTACTCTATCCATCCTGAACACTCCCATCATAGAAACTTTCAGCCTTTCTGGAATAAGTGAGATCCAGATGAACGCATTGTGAGGAGTATCAAAATCAATGTCCCTTCTTTTGATGGTACACTGGAACTACAACTGTTTTTAGATTGGATAAAAGAATGAATTGTTATTTCAAGTGGTACTCAATGTCAGAAGAGCGAAAAGTCAGTTTTGCCACCATGAAATTGACTAGGCAAGCTAGTCAATATTGGGCTAACCCTGAAACTCTTCGTGAGTTAAGAGGAGAGCATCCTGTTGGCACTCGGCGTGACATAAAAACCCAGCTAAAACAAAAATATCTCCCACCTTCTTACTACCCAAGGTTGTTATAAGTAGAGCCAATTCTACTAGGGGAGTAAGTCTGCCAAGAAATACGTCACCAAATTCCACGAGTTCCTTATCAGGTGCAGCATGCTTGAAACTGAAACTCCTATGCAAGTCCTTTCTAGATTTATAGTTAGATTGCGAGAAGATCTTACTATTCGCAAGGAATGTCGACACTTTGGAGAAAGCTTATGCCATAGTGCAAGATTGTGTTGGCCAAGAGGCCTTCCTCTTTAGTTTTGATGATGGTTAACTCATGTAATTATGTTTACTAATAATCTTGTGATTTTAGTTTCCGATCATTAATCAAGATATTAGTTGGTGATTAGCTTCAACAAAGGAGTTTGGAAGCTTTCACATGGTGATTCCTGAGCCCTAGCATCAAGATCATACATTGCACTCGTTGGAGTCAAGCTCGGTGGATCACGTTTTGGATCTAATCAACTTGAAGACGGAGTTCATCAAGAAGACTTAGGTATCCTAATTTAGTTTGTTTTAGATCCATGTGTAAAGATTAGATAGTGTGATATGCTCAAGTTCACAATACACACACGTTTTATGTTTTGGAGATTGGTTTTCGGTTTTTGTTTTAACCTATATTAGTTTTCATGAATAGATAGATTCAAAACAAGTTTACATTATTTAAATGTATATTAGATATGTTCTATATACATACTTGCTTCATATCCTAGACAAACTTATTTGATATGCTTATTCATGAGTTTTGATGTTTTGGTATTTTTAACAAAACATATCTTGGAATTAAAGTCAAAAATAATGATATATATATGTTTCTTGTGTATTGAACTTATGTCCATATGCAACATGCCTAAAAGTGTTTAAGTATCATGTTTTTGTATTTGTATATATTTTAAGAAAAATCAGATTTCCTATTAAAAGTCCAAGTTTGGTAAAATACAGTTTTTGGTTTTTGACAAAATTCATAAGACACAAAAATAGTCCAAAATGTTTGAAATTTGTGTTGAAATTTTTAACACAAGTTTATATATCAATGTAAAATGATAAAACAATTTTTGTAGATTTTTAGAAGATTTATGAGATTTATTAGAATATTTTTTTAACAAGTTTTTCTGACCCAGAACAGTGTCTGACAGGCTCTGTCGGTCGACCGCACGGTCGACTGAACCAGGAGCCGGTCGACCAGGCGATCGACCGACGTGCACAGCCTGTGCACGTCTGGCCTGGCTTTGGGCCGGTCGACCGGACCAGAGAGCTTTGCTCTCTATTTTTCTACGGTCGACCGGCCGGTCGACCGCAGGTCTCCAACGGTCATAATTATGACCATTGGCGGTCGACCGGGTAGTTGACCGCCAGCCGTATCTGCCTGTAAAAACAGCCAACTGCTAGTTTTCTATTTGGGCCTATATAAACCCTATTCCTTTGGGATTTTGGCTAAGATTTTTTACAAGAAAAATTTCTCTATTTTCTAGTTTTTAAAACAAGTTTTCAAAGTGTTTAAGAGCTCAAAAGATCCATCTTATTTGTTTTAAAGTATTTTGTTTATTTCAAAGAAATTAAGTTTTTGGGAATTAGTTTTGATCTAAAATTTCTATATCTATTTTGGTATTTTCTCAAGAGAATTTCTTTGATCAAAACACTTTGTTTTCTACACTTGAGTCTATCATTCTATCCTCTCTATAGGATCACTTATTTTGTGGGAAAAGAGATTGTTTGTGGTTGAAAGATACCACCAAGTTGTAAACCCTTGATCTGTTGTATCCCTCTTTGGTAGAGGTTGATTTGGGTTGGTGTTTGCTCCCTCTTTGGTAGACGTTGAGGTTATTATTTACTCCCTCTTGGTGAGGTGGAGTTGGTGGTGGATTTGTATCCCTCTTCGGTAGAGGTGGATTGTGGTTGTTTGGCTACGGGCCTACCCCTCTTGTGTGAGATGGTCATTGTTTACCTCGATGGATGTTGTATTAGTTGAGAAAGGAGTTCGGTACTCCCGGTTGTACAAAATCCTCCTCGGTGGAGGTTCCCTCGGTGGGAGTCCTAGGTGGACGAGTCAGTGGATTGGAAATTGTAATAGCCTATATTATTTTTATTATTAGTTATTAATTATTATTTCCTCATAATACTAAGTACCGGATATAAGGGAAATTTTTTTATAATTCCTCATTCCTAATTTAATACCAATAATAATTAATATGACCATAGAATTAATATTCATCTTCATGAGTTATTTTAATTTTTGATTCATGGCATAAATTGGTATATATATATATATATAGGATAAATATATAAGTATTTGTGCCAAAATAATTATGATATTAGGGTATATATGGCAAATTGTTGGTATACCTTAATGTATTCCCAAAAGTTTGTATATACCAAATCAAATAATAGGTATTTGTACTTTGAAATTCTTTATTTTTTTAGTTAGTGGATGTGTTAGGTATGCATGAGGGGGTGAGGTGTAAGGCTAGGATCAATTTGATCCTAGCCTTGGCCAAGTGGCAAAAATGGGGAAGGTTTTAGCTTTGAAATAAGTTGGATTTTGGGGGTCTTTTGCAAAAGAAACACCCTTACGTGCAGAACAGAGAAGAAATTCTCTTCTCTGTAAACTGAACCTCTTCCTCTCAAAATACCCTAATCTCTTCTCTCTCAAATCTCTCTCTCCACTCACCCACTCTCTCTCTCTCTCTCTCTCTCTCTCTCTCTTCACCCTCCCAGCCGAAGCCAGGAGGGGAGGCACGGCCGCGCGCTACCAGGGGCCGCGCGCAGCCACGCGGAGGAGCCGCGCGCATCCGCGCGCGGGCGGCGCCCGGCCGCGCGAGGGCGGCGCCAGGTCGTGGGTGACCTGGTAGGAAAGGGGGGATCTTGTTTGACAAAGAGAGGAGGAAAAATACAGATTTTGGGATAATTTTCATAAGGTAAATCAAGCCCTAATTCTGAAATTTTTCCAATTTCTCTTTTCTTCCAAAAGGTTAAAAATTGGGTGATGATAATAACACTCAACTATTTATTTTCACGATGATGATTATTTCATAAACTAAGAATTCCCTTGTCTTTTGCTAGGTATTGAGTGGAGGGGTTGATCAAGGATCACAAGTGGGAGTCCATCTAATTAAGGTGAGTAAATTTACATACTCACTTTATATACCAAATTCATGAATTTAATTCATGTAATTGTTGTATGAGACTAAGAGGGATTTTAGGGAAAGTAAAATAGATTAGTGTAGAGTAGCATGTAAATTAATTTTACATGGAATTGGTGCCACAATTATTTTTATTAGAAGGTAGTTGTATAAATTATTGTGTTATGTGTTCATAACAATTTGAGTTAAGTTAAGTAGTATAAGTAAAGTGAGTGATGATGGGTATGTACTAGAATGTAAGGGTACTTTAGTAGTTATGTTACAAGCTATGTATGTGAAATGCTTAAGTCACTAATTATAATACCTTGGTAATTTCACATGAATTACTTTGTACTACTTACGATAGTAATACACTTGTAATAGCATGATTAAATATTGATGACATGTGAGCATGTCGATTTTGTGATTTTGCCATAACATGTTAATTATGTAACCTACGCCATGGTATATTTTTGTCATGTAATATATGCGTGGGTTGCTTGTAGAATTTATATGTTGTTATGATTGAATATCTATGTATGTCTTTTAAGAGGAGGAAGGGCCGGGCGGGAGCCGGTAGGAGGGGGGAAGACGGTGAGTGATGTTGTGCATGTTTGTTTGCGACTATAGGAGGAAGGGGCCGGGCGGAAGCCGGTAGGTGGTAGAAGACGGGGTTTATGGGAATCACACTTAAACATTATATGAACATGTATGCTTATTTCTTATGTTATATAAATGAGTCATTATTGTACTCCAAGGAGGAAGGGGCCGAGCGGGAGCCGGTAGATGAAAGAAGACGGTGGAAATTGTACCCTATGATTAGGGTGATTTGTGATTGTGCTCTAGTAAGTAGCAAAATATTATGTTATCGGTAATTGTTGGGAAAGTAATATTTGATAGTCAAGGTTTGGGCAAGGTAAGAATACGTATCTAAAGACTTTCTTGAGAGGGATCAAGTAATGATCTCGCTCTAGTACACTTTGTGAAAGAACTTTTATTCATAAGGAAAGCCTAACAACTAAGACTCGTAAATATTAAATTGAGTAGGATGGCACTTATATTCATGTAAGGGTTCATTGGACTCCACAAGGTATATTGTGGAAATATATCATGTTGTCATTCATAAAGTGTTTATGAAATTTACTCGCTGAGCCATCGAGCTCATTCCTTTCATTTTCTCCTCTTTCAGGTCTGGAAAAAGGTAAGGGTCTTCTGTAGCAGGGAGTAATTAGAGCAGGACGGCATATATCTATAACTATTATTTTTGTTCACTATGTGTACATAAGAAGACTCTATTTCCGCATTTCATAGTTAAATGTATCTTGACATCATTTTCATATGTAATCCTTTCCTTGTAATAGTTATAACTTGAACTTGATGCTTGGGATGTTGGTAAATGTGAGAAGGAAGATCATGATGGTTGTATTATGTGGTTAATGGATGCCTTGATGATATTGGAAGAGGTTTGTATGGCATGAGTATATTTTGAGGACATCTTTACTATTGTAATGTGATGCTAGTGAGAATTTTTGTTATTGTATCATAAGTAGGCCATGTGGCCGAAATCCTTTATGTACATAAGTAGGCCTTGGAGCCGAAATTGGATCTTTTGTATGTGGCAAAAGTAAAAATATTAGAGGAAGTGCTGCCGAAATTTTCTAGATGTTGAATTAAAGAGAAGATTGGGAATAAATACATATTATGGATCTAATCTTGCCTATTAGAAGCTGGGACCGTTTCAGTTGGTATCAGAGCGTGGTTTAGGCAAGGTTAGCCTAGATAGATGTAGCATACAGGAATGGCTAAATAAGTATGTGAAATCTGTATGTATGTTTGGGTAAAATAGAAAGGGATATAGGAGGGATAGTAGAATCTTAGGGTATTTTGACCCCGAAAGGTATGATATTTAACTGTTCTCTACGTTTGAATTTGGGTACCCGCATACCTTAATTCAAATGGATTCTGCAAAAGGGTGCGGGCCCTTCTGTGTGGAATTGCAGTGGTATGGGACATTGCAAAAGAGAGAACAATTAAAATATCATACGAGACAGGGTTAAACCTTTTGGCAGAGTAGTTCTACCCAAAGGAAATTTTGAAGATCGGCATGGTTAAAGAAGTGAAAAAAAAAAAAATTTGCTATCATGTATTGTTATATAGTCATGCAATTTATTACTTTGGGGAGAATTGGAAGACAAATTGTCTAATGTAAATTTTTACTTCTACAGATGGGGGATTCTGTGATGACGGGATCGTCATCCGACAATTCAGAGTCGGAGAGTTTGAGTTGGACTGCAGACCAGATGGATTGGGATTTTGAGTCAGATGAGACCAATCCAGCTATCATTCTGGGAAATCCCCAGACAGTAAAGATACGGGGGTTCGCTTAGAACAAGATAATAAAGATGATATCAGCGAGGCAGAAAGTGCCATAAGGAATGCACCAACAACCGTAGACATGGGAATACTGCTTAGCAATGAGATGAATCCTAAAAGAAGGATTTTCTTTGGAGGTATTTGGTGGAATTCCAGTTGGGTAGAAGACATGGATCTCTACGATGATAATGAGAATTGGAGATGCGACTATGATACTGTCCTAGAAGAAGAAGGAGAGGATCCTGAAGAGGAAAATCTAGAAGAAGAAGAAGATCCTGAGGAGGTAGATCCCGAAGAGGATGATCCAGAAGAGTTAAATCAAGGAGAAGAAGATCCTGAAGAAGAGGAAAACAATAAGGAAGATGAATCTGGGGGAGACAACGGGGAGGAAAGCTCCTCGGGTTCTAATAGAACCCCATGATAGGAGTCTAGAAGGGTGGCATTTTTGTTTTTGTTGTTTTTATTTTTTTGAAGAAAATGAATGTGGACTTACATGAATGTATATATTTTTTTTTGTAAAGAAAGGTTGTCAACAATGTATCCCTTTATGACGACATTTGTATGTTTTGAAAGAATGTAGTCAGGTTAATGTAAATGTTGCTATGGAAACCTTTTGTGCATAAATGAAATCAGTATTCTGTTTGAACTATTCTATTATTATTATTGAGTTGTCATTGATTAAGTTCAACTATTCTTCTAGGTATTAAATGGACTTAAATTTTCCTCCATCCGAGGCCAACTCGGAGGGCGACGTCCCATTGCACAGTGCAATCGGGAGCGTCCATCCTCCAATAAGTCAAGAACTCCTAAATGAACAAACTAATGCTACTCGGAGAATTCCGACAGAATACCAGATTGGTTGTTGCAACTGGCAAATGTTAACAACCCTCGAAGAGCCCTGGAACAATTTCAAAAGTTAAACCCACCAGCATTTAAAGGAGGAGTGGATCCGATACAAGCAGAGGAATGGCTCCGTCAAATTGAGAAAATACTTGATGTTATGGAGTGCACGGAAAATCAACGGGTATCTTTCACCTCCTTCATGTTCCAAGGAGAAGCTGAACGCTGGTGGGAGATGATCAAAGGAGGAGCTAGGACCATGGGGAAAGAAATTTCTTGGAACTTCTTAGTTAAGAAGTTTAATGAAAAATATATACCGGGAGTGGTGAAGGACAGACTCGCAATGGAGTTCCAAGACCTAAAGCAGGACCAGTTAACTGTGAGTCAATATGAGGCCAAATTCACCCAACTGTCCAGATATGCGGAGAAATTGGTGTCTGAAGAGGAAGATAGAGCAAAAAGATTTGTTAGGGGTTTGAGGCTGAAAATCAGGAGTAAACTGATTCCCTTCCAATTACAGATCTATAGCCAAGCAGTAGAGAAGGCCCTGGAAATTGAAAGCGACATGCAAGAGAGCCAGGAGACTAGGACCAGGGAACATCCTTTTATGAAGCGCCCCCGGTATGCTAATGCGCCAAACTTTGGAGCTCATTCGGTAAGGTCCGACAGAGGTACCGGATCTTCCTTTATGCCAGCCCAAGGGACCCGAGGGAACTCGTGGCCCAAGAAGAGGGGATTTTCTCATTCAGAATTACCAATGCCATCTCCACATTCCAACTTTGTGGGAAGCCAATGGTGTCCCAGGTGCAATAGAAATCACACCGGCAGTTGCTCTGTTGGTAAGCAATGTTTTGCTTGTGGTAAAATGGGTCATATGAGGAGAGACTGCCCAACCCTGCATGGATATCCAGGAGCCAGTAGGGGAACAGGGAGACCGGCCATGGGTATTGCCCCAACAACAGGAGGACAAGCTACAGCCTTCCGGCAACCTGTCAACAGGACTCGCTCAGCCACGACGCAAGCATCGGTACAACAACCCAGAGCTTAGGGTAGAATAAACGCAATAACTCCATAAGAAGCTAGGGCGTCCAATGCAGTGGTGGAAGGTACCGTCTGTGTATCTAAAAATATTGCTCGAGTATTATTTGACCCTGGTGCTACCCACTCATTTATTTCTTCATCCTTTGCTACAATGATTAATAAGAACTCTGAACCTATGAACTATCAACTAGTGGTGTCAACCCCAGTAGGCGCGAGTATGACCACTAGTGAATATTACAAGGAGTGTGAAATCATTATAGGAGAAATGAAAACACATGCAGACTTGATTAAATTAGGAGAGATGGAATTTGACATCATCCTGGGAATGGATTGGTTGTCAACATATCGAGCTCATATAGATTGTCACCAGAAGAGAATAATATTTAAGTTAGAAGGAGCTCCAGAAAGAGTCTATGAAGGAATGAAGAGTAAGATTTGTACTCCAATCATTTCAGCTGTGAAGGCCACTAAGCTATTAAGGCAAGAATGTCAAGGATTTCTGGCAACTGTTATAAGTGAAGACAAGATAATGAAAGTTGAAAACATTGAAGTTGTGAATGAATATCCTGATGTATTTCCGGAGGATCTACCCGGTTTGCCCCCAGATAGGGAGGTAGATTTTTCCATTAATCTTCTATCAGGGACAAGTCCCATATCCAAGGCACCCTATAGGATGGCCCCCGCAGAAATGAACGAATTGAAGGGCCAGCTGCAAGAGCTACTAAGTCTGGGATTTATTCGGCCGAGTGTATCACCTTGGGGTGCTCCTGTATTATTTGTTAAGAAGAAAGATGGGAGCATGAGGCTGTGTATAGACTACGGGAGTTGAACAAGGTCACTATCAAGAATCGGTATCCACTGCTAAGGATTGATGATCTTTTTGACCAACTTCAGGGTGCCAGTATGTTTTTCAAAATAGATCTGAGATCTGGATACCATCAATTAAAAATTAAGCCGGAAGATGTTTCTAAGACAGCCTTTAGGACTAGATATGGACACTATGAGTTCTTAGTGATGTCATTTGGTTTGACCAATGCTCCAGCAGCATTCATGGACCTGATGAATAGGATCTTCCAACCATATCTAGATCAATTTGTGGTGGTCTTTATAGATGACATTCTAATCTACTCTAAAAGCAAAGAGGAGCATAAAAGTCATTTAAGGGTAGTTTTGCAATTATTGAGAGAGAACCAACTTTATGCAAAACTTAAAAAGTGTGAATTCTGGCTGGATAAAGTTGGATTCTTGGGTCACATCATAAGTAAAGAAGGAATATCAGTGGATCCTACGAAGATTGAAGCAATTAAAGAATGGCCTCGACCTACCAATGTCACTGAAGTGCGGAGTTTTCTGGGATTGGCTGGGTATTACCGGAGATTTGTGGAGGGATTCTCCAAAATTGCGGCAGCCTTGTCACAATTAACCAAGAAGGGACTCAAATTCCATTGGGGAGATAGTCAGGAAAGAAGTTTTCAAGAGTTAAAGGATAAACTAACATCAGCCCCAGTCCTAGCCATGCCCACTGGAACTGAAGGCTATGTTATTTACAGTGATGCATCAAAGTCAGGGCTAGGGTGTGTGTTGATGCAACATGGTAGGGTAATTGCATATGCTTCTAGACAACTAAGGAACCATGAGAAGAATTATCCTACACATGATCTTGAGCTAGCCGCAGTCATCTTTGCCTTGAAGATATGGCGACACTACCTGTATGGGGTCTCATGTGATATATATATAGATCATAAGAGTCTAAAGTACATCTTTACTCAAAAGGAGCTGAATATGCGACAAAGAAGATGGTTGGAGTTAATGAAAGATTACGACTTGGCTATTCATTACCACCCCAGAAAGGCCAATGTTGTAGCAGATGCCCTTAGTCGAAAGTCGGGAGGATCCGTAGCAGTGTTATTAACACAACAGGATGATTTATTAAAAGACATAGAGCGGCTGCAATTGGAAATCTTAGTGAAGGAAACTCGAGAAGGAATGATACAAGTCAGTCAAGTTAACATTGATTTTGACCTCCACAAAGAGATAAAGGAAGCTCAGCTAAAAAATGATCAAGTAATTAGAATTGTGGAAGGAGTGCAAAGGGGTGAAGCTCAAGATTATTCTATTGTTAAGGACTTGCTAAGAAAAGGAGGCCGAATCTTTATACCTTCAGATTTTAAGCTCAAAGAGCGAATTATGACCGAAGCACATTGTACTCCTTACACTGCACATCCGGGAGCAACCAAGATGTATCAAGATCTAAGATCAACTTTTTGGTGGGAAGGAATGAAGAAGGATATAGCTAAATTTGTACAAAGATGTCTGGTATGCCAACAAGTCAAAGCTGAACACAAGAAGCCCCCGGGACTCCTTATGCCATTGCAAATTCCTGAATGGAAGTGGAGCAACATTACTATGGATTTTGTTACAGGACTTCCCAAATCCCCTCAAGGGTATGATGCCATATGGGTGATAGTAGACCGACTCACAAAGTCTGCCCATTTCTTACCCATTCGAATAAACTATTCAATGGACAGATTAGCCCAAATCTACCTCCGAGAAATAATCAGAATTCACGGAGTACTGAGACTATTGTGTCAGATCGGGACCCCCGATTCCAGTCAAGACTATGGGTCAGTCTATCCCAGGCTTTGGGCACTAAACTACATCCAAGTACAGCTGCTCATCCGCAAACCGACGGACAATCAGAAAGAACTATACAAATACTTGAAGATATGCTGAGAGCATGTGTATTGGATTTCGGAGGTAATTGGGAAAAATACCTACCATTGGCAGAATTTGCATACAACAATAGTTACCAATCTACTATTGGAATGCCGCCATTTGAAGCCTTGTATGGCAGGAAGTGTAGATCTCCGATTTGTTGGGAGGAGATAGGAGACCGAACATTATTCGGAGCAGATATAGTAGTAGATACAACAGAGAAAATCCGAATAATTAAGAAGAGGATGAAGGCGGCCCAAAGCAGACAGAAGACATATGCAGATCGACGCTGAAGACCCTTGGAATTTGCTGTGGGCGACAAAGTTTTCTTGAAGATATCACCAATGAAGGGAGTGATACGGGTTGGTAAACGGAATAAGTTAGACCCCCGTTTCATCGGTCCTTTTGAGATATTGGAAAGAATTGGACCTCTGGCCTACAGGTTAGCATTACCACCAGAAATGGAGAAGATGCATAATGTATTTCATGTATCACAATTAAGAAAATACATACCAGACCCCAGCCATGTTCTTAGTTACTCTCCACTACAACTCCAAGGAGATTTATCATATACGGTGGAGCCAGTGCAAATCTTGGACCGTAAAGAGAAGGTTTTACGGAACAAAACTATTCCGTTGGTAAAGGTATTATGGAGAAGCCAGGAAATCAAAGAGACTACCTGGGAGTCAGAGGAGGATATGCGATCTACCTACCCACAACTTTTTCAAGGTACGTCGAGCTTCGGGGCCGAAGCTTCCTTAAGGGGGTAGAATGTAATAGCCTATATTATGTTTATTATTAGTTATTAATTATTATTTCCTCATAATACTAAGTACCGGATATAAGGGAAATTTTTTTATAATTCCTCATTCCTAATTTAATACCAATAATAATTAATATGACCATAGAATTAATATTCATCTTCATGAGTTATTTTAATTTTTGATTCATGGCATAAATTGGTATATATATATATAGGATAAATATATAAGTATTTGTGCCAAAATAATTATGATATTAGGGTATATATGGCAAATTGTTGGTATACCTTAATGTATTCCCAAAAGTTTGTATATACCAAATCAAATAATAGGTATTTGTACTTTGAAATTCTTTATTTTTTTTAGTTAGTGGATGTGTTAGGTATGCATGAGGGGGTGAGGTGTAAGGCTAGGATCAATTTGATCCTAGCCTTGGCCAAGTGGCAAAAATGGGGAAGGTTTTAGCTTTGAAATAAGTTGGATTTTGGGGGTCTTTTTGCAAAAGAAACACCCTTACGTGCAGAACAGAGAAGAAATTCTCTTCTCTGTAAACTGAACCTCTTCCTCTCAAAATACCCTAATCTCTTCTGTCTCAAACCTCTCTCTCCACTCACCCTCTCTCTCTCTCTCTCTCTTCTCTTCACCCTCCCAGCCGAAGCCAGGAGGGGAGGCACGGCCGCGCGCCACCAGGGGCCGCGCGCAGCCATGCGGAGGAGCCGCGCGCGGGCGGCGCCCGGCCGCGCGAGGGCGGCGCCGGGTCATGGGTGACCTGGTAGGAAAGGGGGGGATCTTGTTTAACAAAGAGAGGAGGAAAAATACAGATTTTGGGATAATTTTCATAAGGTAAATCAAGCCCTAATTCTGAAATTTTTCCAATTTCTCTTTTCTTCCAAAAGGTTAAAAATTGGGTGATGATAATAACACTCAACTAGTTAATTTCACGATGATGATTATTTCATAAACTAAGAATTCCCTTGTCTTTTGCTAGGTATTGAGTGGAGGGGTTGATCAAGGATCACAAGTGGGAGTCCATCTAATTAAGGTGAGTAAATTTACATACTCACTTTATATACCAAATTCATGAATTTAATTCATGTAATTGTTGTATGAGACTAAGAGGGATTTTAGGGAAAGTAAAATAGATTAGTGTAGAGTAGCATGTAAATTAATTTTACATGGAATTGGTGCCACAATTATTTTTATTAGAAGGTAGTTGTATAAATTATTGTGTTATGTGTTCATAACAATTTGAGTTAAGTTAAGTAGTATAAGTAGTAAGTGAGTGGTGATGGGTATGTACTAGAATGTAAGGGTACTTTAGTAGTTATGTTACAAGTTATGTATGTGAAATGCTTAAGTCACTAATTATAATACCTTGGTAATTCCACATGAATTACTTTGTACTACTTACGATAGTAATACACTTGTAATAGCATGATTAAATATTGATGACATGTGAGCATGTCGATTTTGTGATTTTGCCATAACATGTTAATTATGTAACCTACGCCATGGTATATTTTTGTCATGTAATATATGCGTGGGTTGCTTGTAGAATTTATATGTTGTTATGATTGAATATCTATGTATGTCTTTTAAAAGGAGGAAGGGGCCGGGCGGGAGCCGGTAGGGGGGAAGACGGTGAGTGATGTTGTGCATGTTTGTTTGCGACTATAGGAGGAAGGGGCCGGGCGGGAGCCGGTAGGTGGTAGAAGACGGGGTTTATGGGAATCACACTTAAACATTATATGAACATGTATGCTTATTTCTTATGTTATATAAATGAGTCATTATTGTACTCCAAGGAGGAAGGGGCCGAGCGGGAGCCGGTAGGTGAAAGAAGACGGTAGAAATTGTACCCTATGATTAGGGTGATTTGTGATTGTGCTCTAGTAAGTAGCAAAATATTATGTTATCGGTAATTGTTGGGAAAGTAATATTTGATAGTCAAGGTTTGGGCAAGGTAAGAATACGTATCTAAAGACTTTCTTGAGAGGGATCAAGTAATAATCTCGCTCTAGTACACTTTGTGAAAGAACTTTTATTCATAAGGAAAGCCTAACAACTAAGACTCGTAATATTAAATTGAGTAGGATGGCACTTATATTCATGTAAGGGTTCATTGGACTCCACAAGGTATGTTGTGAAAATATATCATGTTGTCATTCATAAAGTGTTTATGAAATTTACTCGCTGAGCCATCGAGCTCATTCCTTTCATTTTCTCCTCTTTCAGGTCTGGATAAAGGTAAGGGTCTTCTGTAGCAGGGAGTAATTAGAGCAGGACGGCATATATCTATAACTATTATTTTTGTTCACTATGTGTACATAAGAAGACTCTATTTCCGCATTTCATAGTTAAATGTATCTTGACATCATTTTCATATGTAATCCTTTCCTTGTAATAGTTATAACTTGAACTTGATGCTTGGGATGTTGGTAAATGTGAGAAGGAAGATCATGATGGTTGTATTATGTGGTTAATGGATGCCTTGATGATATTGGAAGAGGTTTGTATGGCATGAGTATATTTTGAGGACATCTTTACTATTGTAATGTGATGCTAGTGAGAATTTTTGTTATTGTATCATAAGTAGGCCATGTGGCCGAAATCCTTTATGTACATAAGTAGGCCTTGGAGCCGAAATTGGATCTTTTGTATGTGGCAAGAGTAAAAATATTAGAGGAAGTGCTGCCAAATTTTCTAGATGTTGAATTAAAGAGAAGATTGGGAATAAATACATATTATGGATCTAATCTTGCCTATTAGAAGCTGGGACCGTTTCAGAAATCCTTCTCGGTGAAGGCGGGGATGTAGAGCTAGGGGCTCGAACCTCGAAACACATCTTATTGTTTGTGTTTGATCCATTGACTCTAAACTCTCTCTCTCCCTTTACTTTGTGTTGTGCATCATTCATAACATCATATATTATTTGCTTGTGTTGTGCCTTGCATCATTCATATTGCTTGTATCATCTTTATATGCTTGGCTTGTGTTTGTGTGCCTCACTTGTACTTAACCACGAGAGCTTCATATAGCACCTCAACTCTTATTCAGAGGAATCAAGAGGAGTTAGTCTAGAGCCCTTTACGGGGAATTCGGCTACACTCATTGGTTGTACTAAGTGTAGTTGCAAATTAATTTTAATTTCCGCATTTAATTTTTAGATTAGCATTATCACCTATTCACCCCCCTCTAGGTGATTTCAATTGGTATCAGAGTCTACGCTCCTGATATTTAGTTTAACAACCTAGGAGTGAGATCTTGGTTAGCTAATCTATCATTTGCATTTGCACATATATTGGTTTGCACACACTTATGGACTTCATGACCCCATCTATGTTTGATTCTTCTAACATTGTTATTTGGAAGACTAAGATGTCCATATATTTGAAAACCCTAGGCTTGCATGTTTTCCTTGCCGCTACCAAGAAATGCTATCTTGGTAATAGCAATCATATAGGGGTCAATGCACAAGCCCTTGAGGCTATTAGAAGCACGCTTAATAAAGAATATCTTATGCTTGTTTCTAATCTTGATTCCGCTTTTGTAGTATGGAACAAGTTGACCACCTCCAAGCTTCAATTGCCAATTCAACAAGAGGAGGAATCTAGTAGAGAGTCTGAGTCATAATGCTTCATGGTCCAAGGAAATAACTCCCTTGAGGTACATTCGGAATCTCAATTAGATTGTAGTTCTTCATGTGATGAGAATATTGATGCCCATGCCTTGAATGAAGAACTTTCTATTGTTTGTGAAAAAATTAATAGAAAAATATAATTTGTTGAAAAAGAAAAGTCTAGGACTTAACAATGAAAATAAAAATTTGCTTTCTAGACTTGACATGATTTTGCAAGAGAAAGAGGAGATTTCAAATGAGAGGGATTCATTGAAATATAGACTTGAACTTGCATTAAAAGAAAATGAAGTTTTGAAAAATAATGATTGTGAAACAATTTTAAAGAAAAATGAAAACTTATCTTCAAAAGGTAATATTGTTTTAAAAGAAAATGATTCTTTAAAAATGAAAATTGCTTCTATTTCCAAGGAATTGGAAATTATTTTAAAGAATAATATTTCTTTACAAAATAAAATTGATACACATATTTGTCATGCTAGTGTAGGTACACCTAGTTCATCTATTGTATATTCCACCTCTTCTTTAATTAAAAATAATATATCTATGCTAAAGAAGAAAAACATTGATTGTTTGGGCTCCACTTTGAGTCAATGTGTTGTGAGTCATACATGTTTGGAATCTTTGTTTCGAAAGAAAACAAGTTCCATCTATGCATGCACACCATACACGACATGCACATGCTTCTTACGGTTACCACCATCACACCATGTATGCTCATGTGTACACATGTACACATTGTGGACGTAAGGGCCACCTTACTAAATTTTGTTATGATAGAATACATGTTCCTAATTTAGCAACTAAATTTGTTTGAGTTAGGAAAGGTGCTAACCCCCATGGACCCAAAAAGTTGTGGGTACCAAAGACCACCCCTATTGTATTTGATGTAGGTGTGGGCTCTCGCATGACGTGAGAGTAGCGGTACCTTGAGGTGGATGCGTTCCGAGCTTAAAGATTACTATTTGAATGCATCACTTTCAAGGAAAGTTTGGTGGGAAGACCACCTTGGTTTAGAGAACTAGAGAGGTGCCCTCATTGGTCTTGGTATCGATCTCTAACTCCCGTTATATTTACATGCTTTCACATCATTGATTTATAGCATGTCATGTTTTATTGTCATTATGCTTATGCCATGTTCATTAGATTAGTGATATACATGTTTAGTTATTTGAGAGACCCATATTTTATATGGATCTATATTTATGTGTTCTCACCTTATTTTGAACTAATATGTATATCCTAGATCTAATGCACATGCATATACATCATGATCGTTTTTATGCTTATCATGTTGATTTACTGTTGGTCCCGAGATGATGCCAATTGTTGGACTTGCTCTGTTGGCACTTGTGGATCTAAAATACGAAGTCAACACAAATACTAAAACAAAGAAGGATTAAAGTTAAACAAATAAATAAACTTGCAATAAAGGAAAAGTAAATCTCAGAAAGTTAGACAAACGCAAACACGAGAGATTTATCCTGGCTCGGTCCTCGTGACCTACATCCAGTCCCCAAGCCACCCGCTTGAGATTTTCCTTTATCCTTGACTTACACCCAAAATCAAACACCATGCACACCACTTGACAAATCCCCTTTGCCAAATGTGTACACCTTCTCTTACAACCAAGAGAACAAACACCACGTTGTACAACTTTCTTCTACACCAAGAAGACACCCGTGTATAATGATTTCTTTGAGGATTACAACACTTCCTATAAGCTTTGGTACAATATGTGAACGTGAACAAGGTCTAGCATAGGAGAAACTTCAGAGAACTTCACTAGAGAATAGTATTTTGGTGAAGAACTGAAGTGGGAATAGTTTTCAGGAATTGGCAGAATTTTTGATTAGAAAACTGAAGATTAGGATTGGTATTTGGCCTTTAGATTAACAACCCTATTTATAGCTGCACTCTAGGGTTAGTTAGGGTAGTTATAGGTGCAATTCAAAAGTTTAAAACGTTGGGAAACGTTGCACAAAAGACCAGATAACAAAATCTGTCCAACAGTCAGAAACTGCCTATAGTCGACTTGCCTTTTGAGTTAGTCGACTAGTCTAGGCAAATTTCCAAAGATTAGTCAACTAATAATGGGTATAAGTCGACTAGTTCAAGATAAGCTCAAGTGACAGGTTTCTGGTTAACTGAACCAAGTCAACTGCAACTACTTTATAAGTCGACTAGGTCAATGATTAGTCGACTAGGGGAAATGGGTTAGTCGACTATAAGGGTTTATTAGTCGACTATATATTCTGTCAAGTCGACTAATGGACAAACAGAGAGTTGGTATCAAGTGAGACACAGGATTAGTCGACTATGGCTTTGGTCAAGTTGACTACATAAGGTATTAGTCGACTAGCAGGGACTATAAGTCTACTATAAATCTATGATATATGTGTGTGCATCAAGGCTTTTGACATGCTATTTCACAATTTCAAAACACATCATATCAACTCTCTTTGGGAAGTCTTGATCATGCAGAACTCTTGATATAGTCGTGTAATAGAGCTCCAAATGAAATGCTTCATCAAAACATGTTCCAACATTCTCCCCCTTTTTGATGATGACACTTTGTGTGCACAAATGCTCCCCCTGCAGAAAATAAGTTATATGTTCCTCCCCTACAGAAATTGGTTATAACAAATATAGAAATACTGTGTTCTCCCCCTGCAACAAATATATCACAGAATGTATATATATATATATATATATATATATATATATATATATATATATATATATATATATATATATATATATATATAATATATATATATATATATATATGTTCTCATCAACTTTCTTATATGGTACCTGCAAGATAAACATTAGATGGTACTAATCATAAAAGAACATATTAACCTTTAGGAGTCCAAATCCATTTTGAATTTGATTTTCACCTTTTATTATACACATAATTGCATGAATTACATATATCATGAATGTATGATGCAATATAGGTATTTTTATCATTAATGCTTAAATTCTTAGGAATCCATATAAACTTATTCTTAATTCTTTTTGAAACATTATTAGATTTTCTTTTCACAAAAGAATCATATGGATTACTAACATATGAAGATTTTCAATATATTCAATACCATAATTATTATGTGACAACTTTTGAAAAGATAACAAGTTATTCAATTTTTCTTTTCCTTGATTGAACTTAGTCACATTTTTAAAATATCTTCATATTTCTCTTTGAAAACTAACATGTTTTTATTCAATATAGAAATCCTTTCATTCAAAGACATAGTTTCCTTTTTAAGAAAAACATTTTCTTCTATAAACTTCTCATTATCATTTTTCAAAGATGATGTTACTTTTTCAAACTCATGTTTTTGAGAGTTCATAGAAGAAACTTGTAAAGCATAACATGAATTTTCATTTAAAAGTTTTTCATTTTCTTTTGATAAAACTTCATTTTTCAGATCATTAAATAATTCATGAAATGCATCTGAAAGTTTAGTAAATGATAACTCATCATCTTCTAGGGCCATGTAACAGAGGTTGACACGTTCAGTGGTTTCTTCTTCGTCAGAGGACGAGGAATCACTATTTTCCATGAGGCTTCGTAGTCTTTTATCTTTCTGAACTTTTTGCTCTTGTATTTACCTTTATTTTTGAGCAAAGGGCAATTCTTCTTCAAATGACCTATTTTGTTACAATTAAAGCATTTAAATTTATCTTGCTTTAAGAATCTCCTGAATTTCCTTGAAAGCATAGTCATCTCCTCTTCATCTTCATCGGAATTGTCCGTGTCAGAGGATGCATGAAAAGCAAGTGCTTTCTTCTTTGAGTGAGGTTGTCGTTCATCTTTTTTCTTTCTTCCAATTGCACTTCATATGCCATTAGATTACCAATAAGGTTTTCTAACGACATAGTTGAGAGATCATTGGCTTCTTCAATTGCGGTTGTCTTCTTCTCCCATTCTGGTGTGAGTGCACGAAGGATCTTGCGAACTTTTTCGACTTGTGTGTATTCATTTCCAAGGGATGCTAAGGAATTGGTAATGTCAGTGAATCTTGTAACCATTTCTGAGATGGTTTCATTCTCCTCCATTTTGAATAATTCAAACCTGTGGACAAGAACAGATATCTTAAATTCTTTAACTTTATTTGTGCCTTCGTGTGTTACCTGAAGAGTATGACATATTTGATTTGCTAAAGTTGCTGTTGACACACGGTTGAACTCTTCTTTGGTTAAGGCACAGAACAAGGCATTCATCGCTTTGGCGTCAAGGTTCGCATTCCTCTTTTGATCATCACTCCAAGCGTTATAGTGGGTAGGCGGTTTGGTGTACGTTTCTTCTACGATGTTCTAAAGTTCGTAGTTGAGCGATTGTAAGTAGATCTTCATTCTACACTTCCAATAGTTGTAGTTGGATCCGTCAAATAGCGGTGGACGTTGTGTAGAATGTCCTTCTTTGAATTGTGACGAAGGGAACTCCGTTGCCATCCTTGCTTGTTGTTGACTAGGTATGCAGGGCTCTGATACCAAATGTTGGTCCCGAGATGATGCCAATTGTTAGACTTACTCTGTTGGCACTTGTGGATCTAAAATACGAAGTCAACACAAATACTAAAACAAAGAAGGATTAAAATTAAACAAATAAATAAACTTGTAATAACGAAAAAGTAAATATCAAAAGTTAGACAAACGCAAACACGAGAGATTTATCCTGCTTCGGTCCTCGTGACCTACATCCAGTCTCCAAGCCACCCGCTTGAGATTTTCCTTTATCCTTGACTTTGTACACCAAAATCAAACACCATGCACACCACGTGACAAATCCCCTTTGCCAAATGTGTACACCTTCTCTTACAACCAAGAGAACAAACACCACCTTGTACAACTTTCTTCTACACCAAGAAAACACCCGTGTACAATGATTTCTTTGAGGATTACAACACTTCCTATAAGCCTTGGTACAATATGTGAACGTAGACAAGGTCTAGTATAGGAGAAACTTCAGAGAACTTCACTAGAGAATAGTATTTTGGTGAAGAACTGAAGTGGGAACAGTTTTAAGGAATTGGCAGAATTTTTGATTAGAAAACTGAAGATTAGGATTGGTATTTGGCCTTTAGATTAACAACCCTATTTATAGCTACACTCTAGGGTTAGTTAGGGTAGTTATAGGTGCAATTCAAAAGTTTAAAACGTTAGAAAACGTTACACAAAAGATCAGATAACAGAAACTGTCCAACAGTCAGAAACTGCCTATAGTCGACTTGCCTTTTGAGTTAGTCGACTAGTCTAGGCAAATTTCAAAAGATTAGTCGAATAATAATGGGTATAAGTCGACTAGGTCAAGATAAGCTCAAGTGACAGGTTTCTGGTTAACTGAACCATGTCGACTGCAACTACTTTATAAGTCGACTAGGTCAATGATTAGTCGACTAGGGGAAATGGGTTAGTCGACTACAAGGGTTTATTAGTCGACTATATATTCTGTCAAGTCGACTAATGGACAAACAGAGAGTTGGTATCAAGTGAGACATAGGATTAGTCGACTATGGCTTTCGTCAAGCCGACTACATAAGGTATTAGTCGACTAACAGGGACTATAAGTCGACTATAAATCTATGATATGTGTATGTGCATCAAGGCTTTTGACATGCTATTTCACAATTACAAAACACATCATATCAACTCTCTTTGGGAAGTCTTGATCATGCAGAACTCTTGATATAGTCGTGTAATAGAGCTCCAAATGAAATGCTTCACAAATGTCTTCATCAAAACATGTTCCAACATTTACATCTTGTTTTAGGCATGTTTTGACTACATGTTTAAATGTTAGTTTTCATTAAAATTAGGATTTATACTTGTACATATAGTGGGCCACAAATAAATCTATATATGTTTGTACTTGAATGCTTATTTGTACCCATTAGATGTGCTAGTATAGTCTAGTTTTGATGATTCATGCATTTGATTTGTATTATTATTTTATCCATGTTTTTCATATGTTTTTGTTCAACTTCATGTATATGTCCATCTTGTCCAAACTATTGATTATACATATACATCCTTTTGAGCCACGTGCCTTCATGCATATACATTTGTGGACACGTTATGTTTTGGATATGTATGTATGCTTTAGTTTATACTTGACATACATATGCCTTGAAGAAATCGATTTTTGATGATTTTCATGTTTTGAGGAATATTGAGCTTAATTGACTATTTTCATGATTATATGTTACACATAACACTTGTGCACTCACTTTATTTAAATATTTCTCATGATTGTGTTTTCATGAGTATAATACGTGCTTCATTGATTTTGAGTGTTTAGTGCCATGTGATTTACATGTATTTTATAAAAAATATTTTTGTTTTATTTCTTACTTGGAGGATTTCGTATTAGTTTAAAAGTTTTTCATTTAACTAGTTGTGGGATTCTTCGTAAGATATGAGATATACACTTGATATTATGTGTGTTTCAATTAGTATCATTGGATTCTTTCAATTGGTATCAATATTGACATTTTTGTATACTCATATATTTGTATATATGTATGCCTTCATTTCCTATAATATCAATTTCGATTGGTATATAATTTTCATACATATATATGTTTATGCTAAAGCTTGAATTTTTAATGAATATCATATTTCAATTGATTAGTTTTTTTCAATTGGTATGCTAATACAAGCTTTTGCATAATTTCAATTGGTATTTCATAAAGGGAGAGAAAACTCATATTTTATCTTTCAATTGGTATTTTGTTTACCCTAGATTTCCACTCCCTTACTTTATGATAGAAAATGAATTAAAAAATTGTAGAATATTATAATTTCAATTGGTATCATATGCTTAAAAAGAATAATACTCTTTATTGATATCAAGATGTTTATTTGAATGATTTTAATTGGCATCAAGATGCTTTTGCTTCTTAAATTGGTATCAATGTTTTTATGTTTCCTTTCAATTGGTATCAAGATGCACTACTTTGACATATTTTTTTTTGGTATCTTAATTGATTGTCACCCTTATTTACATCATTTTTGTTTTTAGACAAAAAGGGGAAGAACATTGCATTTATTGTTTTTAACCCCTTTGTTGATTCTTTGGTTCGAACAAAAAGGGGGAGAAGAATTTATTGATTTATTTTTACTTTGACCCTTTGTTGATGATTGACAAAAAGGGGGAGAATTATTTGAGTTTATATGCATGTTTTGTTTATCTAGAAACATATTTTTATTTATTAATTTGCCATTTAATTGGTACCAAGAGCTTTATTTAAAAGAACATGTTTTTATTTTGGTATCAAGAGTTTTACTAGAGTTTTACCGTTTAATTGGTATTAAGACCATGGTTCATTGTTTATGCATGTCTATGCATTTTTGTGTTTTAAATTTCATTGCATATTTATATGTTTATTGTGATGCATGAGTTAAGGGGGAGCTTCTTTGAAGCTTTAACTTTAATCCATGCATATATAACTCATGAATTTTGTCATCATCAAAAAGGGGGAGATTGTTGGCCCAGAGGCCTCCCACTCTAGTTTTGATGATGATTAACTCATGTAGTTATGTTTACTAATAATCTTGTAATTTTAGTTTCAGATCATTAATCAAGATATTAGTTGGTGATTAGCTTCAACAAAGGAGTTTGAAAGCTTTCACATGGTGATTCCAGAGCCCGAGCATCAAGATCATACATTGCACTCGTTGGAATCAAGCTCAGTGGATCACGTTTTGGATCGAGTCAACTTGAAGACAGAGTTCATCAAGAAAACTTAGGTATCCTAGTTTAGTTTATTTTAGATCAATGTGTAAAGATTAGATAGTGTAATATGCTCAAGTTCACAATACACATACGTTTTATGTTTTGGAGATTGGTTTTCGGTTTTTGGTTTAACCGATATTGGTTTTCATGGATAGATAGATTCAAAACAAGTTTACATTGTTTAAATATATATTAGATATTGTTCTATATACATACTTGCTTCATATCCTAGAAAAACTTATTTGATATGCCTATTCATGAGTTTTGATGTTTTGGTATTTTTAACAAAATATATTTTAGAATTAAAGTCAAAAAACAATGATATGTATATGTTTCTTGTATATTGGACTTATGTCCATATGCAACATGCCTAAAAGTGTTTAAGTATCATGTTTTTGTATTTGTATGTGTTTTAGGAAAAATCAGATTTCCTATTGAAAAATTCAAGTTAGGTAAAATATAGTTTTTAGTTTTTGACAAAATTTATAAGACACAAAAATAGTCCAAAATGTTTGAAATTTGTGTTGAAATTTTTAACACAAGTTTATATATCAATGTAAAATGATAAAACTATTTTGTGGATTTTTAGAAGATTTATGGGATTTATTAGAATATTTTTTTAACAAGTTTTTCTGACCCAGAACAGTGCCTGACAGGCTCTGTCGGTCGACCGCACGGTCGACCGAACCAGGAGCCGGTCGACCGGGTGATCGACCGACGTGCACAGCCTGTGCACATCTGGCCTGGCACTCGGGCCGATCGACCGGGCGGTCGACGGACCAGAGAGCTCTGCTCTCTGTTTTTCTACGGTCGACCGGCCGGTCGACCGCAGGTCTCCAACGGTCATAATTATGACCGTTGGCGGTCGACCGCCAGCTGTATCTGGCTGTAAAAACAGCCAACAACTAGTTTTTTGTTTGGGCCTATATAAACCCCATTCCTTTGGGATTTTGGCTAAGATTTTTTACAAGAAAAATTTCTCTATTCTCTGGTTTTTAAAACAAGTTTTCAAAGTGTTTAAGAGCTCAAAAGATCCATCTTATTTGTTTTAAAGTGTTTTGTTTATTTCAAAGAAATTAGGTTTTTGGGAATAAGTTTTGATCTAAAATTTCTATGTCTATTTTGGTGTTTTCCCAAGAGAATTTCTTTGATCAAAACACTTTGTTTTCCACACTTGAGCCTGTTATTCTATCCTCTCTATAGGATCACTTGTTTTGTGGGAAAAGAGATTATTTGTGGTTGAAAGATACCACCAAGTTGTAAACCCTTGATTTTTTGTATCCCTCTTTGGTAGAGGTTGATTTGGGTTGGTGTTTGCTCCCTCTTTGGTAGAGGTTGAGGTTGTTGTTTACTCCCTCTTGGTGAGGTGGAGTTGGTGGTGGATTTGTATCCCTCTTCGGTAGAGGTGGATTGTGATTGTTTGGCTACGGGCCTACCCCTCTTGTGTGAGGTGGTGATTGTTTACCTCGGTGGAGGTTGTATTGGTTGAGAGAGGAGTTCGGTACTCCCGGTTGTACAAAATCCTCCTCGATGGAGGTTCCCTCGGTGAGAGTCGTAGGTGGACGAGTTAGTGGATTGAAAATCCTTCTCAGTGAAGGCGGGGACGTAGAGCTAGAGGCTCGAACCTCGAAACACATCTTGTTGCTTGCGTTTGATCCATTGACTCTAAACTCTCTCTCTCTCTCTCTTTATTTTGTGTTGTGCATCATTCATAGCATCATATATTATTTGTTTGTGTTGTGCCTTGCATCATTCATATTGCTTGTATCATCTTTATATGCTTGACTTGTGTTTGCGTGCCTCACTTGTACTTAACCACGAGAGCTTCATATAGCACCTCAACTCTTATTCAGAGGAATCAAGAGGAGTTAGTCCAGAGCCCTTCACGGGGAATTCGGCTACACTCGTTGTTGTACTAAGTGTAGTTGTAAATTAGTTTTAATTTTCACATTTAGTTTTTAGATTAGCATTATCACCTATTCACCCCCCCCTCTAGGTGATTTCAGATTGGATGAAGTCAAATCGAGCAAAACTCGTGACTATAACGCTAGTGTCTCTCGACCTCCTTTACAGTCTTCCCAAAGCCGAGCTACATCCAGTTCTTCCCAACCTCAGACTGACAACAAGGGTAATGGTATTGAAAAAAGTATTCCCAAATCTTATCCTCAGACCAAATGTTATAAATGTCAGGATTATGGACATATAGCAGCCAAATGTGCCAGCCCATACAAAATCGCCCTGATGGACGAAGAAGGCTATCCTCAGTTCGAAAGTGATGAGTACATTCACCAAGTGAATGGAGATGAAGAGGATTTTATTGAGAATACCGAAGAAACAATGCTAAACTGTTTTCGATTATGTGAGTACAATAGATTATTCCAGTCAGGTGTACCTTGGCACAACCAAAGGTTAGCGATGATTGAAAACGTACTAACATTTTTCATATATTCACCAAGATTGAAGAATGAAGTTGTAAGGTGATAGTGGATAGTGGGAGTTGTATTAATGTTGTCTCCTCGGTGATTATAAATAAGGTTGGTCTGAAAGCTGAACCTCATCCTCATTCGTACAAAGTATCTTGGATCAATGAGGCCGCACTAAATGCTACACAGAGGTGTATTTTCCCTATAGAGTTCACTATTTATAAAGACAAGATATGGTGCGATATGGTAACCATAGATGTAGGTCAAATTATCCTTGGAAGACTCTGGCTATTCGATAACGATGTTCACATTTATGGCCGTTCGAACATGTATTTTTTTGAACATGAGGGCAAGAAGGTCAAGTTGCTTTCTTCACAACCCAAGAAAAATGTTGCTGAGAAGAAATCGGTTGCAGTCAAGCAAACAAAAATCAGCCTGATCAGTGCAAAAGATATCGATCGTGAGATGACAAAAGGGAAGCCGTCATCATTCTCACCACCCGAGAAGTCCCTAAAGAGTCAATTGCCTCGATTCCTTATGAGGTTGCCCCCGTGATTGATAAATTCACTAATGTCTTTCCTGAAGATCTTCCGGACCAATTACCACCAATGCGTGACATCCAACACGCTATTGATTTAGTCCTAGGAGCGAGTCTTCCCAACTTATCGCATTACAGGTTGAATCCTACCGAACATGCAGAACTGAAGAGGCAGGTCGATGAATTATTGAAGAAGGGTTTTATAAAGGAAAACATGAACCCTTGCACAGTGCCTGCTCTGCTGACGCCAAAGAAAGATGAACTTGGCATATATGCATGGATAGTCGCACGATCAATAAGATAATGGTGAAGTATTGTTTTCCCATTCCCCGACTAGATGGCATGTTGGATATAATGGCGAAAGATAAAATATTGTCCAAGATTGATCTGAAGAGTGGTTATCACCAAATTCGAATCCGCTCTGGTGATGAATGGAAGACCGCTTTTAAGACGAAAGATGGTTTGTATGAGTGGATGGTTATGCAAATTGGATTGACTAATTCTCCTAATACGTTTATGAGAGTAATGACTCAGGTATTGCGATCCTTCATGAGCAAATTTCTAGTCGTATACTTTGATGACATATTCATCTACAATAAAAATCAGGAGCAACACTTAGACCATCTACGTCAAGTGTGTGAAGTATTGAGAAAGGACCAATTGTATGCAAACCCAAAGAAATTTGTCTTTCTTACCAACAAAGTTATTTTTTTAGGGTTTGTAGTTTCTTTAAATGGAGTACCGCTGATCTTGAGAAAATCAGGGTTATAGAAGAGTGGTCAGAATCCCAAAGCATAAGAGTTGTCAGGA
This sequence comes from Agave tequilana, assembly GCA_038442645.1. Taxonomy (NCBI): domain Eukaryota; kingdom Viridiplantae; phylum Streptophyta; class Magnoliopsida; order Asparagales; family Asparagaceae; genus Agave; species Agave tequilana. The sequence goes on from JAVJIF010032019.1 coordinate 285,529, forward strand.
GTTTTCATGGAATTGTCACATTTTATCGATGGTTTATCAAGGGATTCAGCACGATCATGGCTCCAATAACTGAATGTTTAAAGAGTGACGAATTCAATTGGTCGAAGCGTGCCAGTAAAGCCCTTCAAGAAATTAAATAGAAAATGATAGAAGCACCCATTTTGTGTCTATCAGATTTCTCAAAAGTCATTGAAGTGACATATGACGCCTCAAAAATCAACATAGGTGGAGTTTTAAGTCAAGAGGGTCACCCAATAACTTACTTCAGTGAAAAACTAAAAGATACCAAACTAAAGTACTCTACCTATGATCAGGAACTTTATGCAGTGATTCAAGCACTGCGTCATTGGCGCCACTACCTTCTCCCATAAGAGTTTGTTATCTTTTCGGATTATGAAGCTCTTAACTACATCAATTCTCAGAAGAAACTTAACAATAGACATGATCGTTGGGTAGAATTCCTCCAAGATTATACTTATACTCTTCGCCATAAAGCAGGAGTTGAGAACAAGGTTGATGCGCTCAGTCGTCCTCTGGAAATTTTAACAGTATTGAGCAATCAGGTAGTTGGATCTGAGAAGATAAAAATTGAGTATGAGTCATGTCCTAACTTTTAAGAAATTTTCACTCTGTTGAAGAGCAGAACAACACGCAAAATAGATGGCTTTCTTCTGCAAGATGGTTATTTGTTTCGATTTCGCAAGTTATGCATCCCTCGCACGTCTGTGAGAGAATTTCTGGTGTAGGGATTGCATGCAGGAGGTCTCGCTGGTCATTTTGAACATAACAAAACTATTGAGGCTGTTGAACATCGTTTTTATTGGCCAAGTCTTAAAAGAGATGTTGCTAAGCTTGTTGGCATGTGTCACACACGCCAGTTAGCTAAACAGTGAAAACAGAACACTGGTCTGTATATGCCCCTGCCTGTTCCAAACCGTCCTTGGTAAGACATTAGCATGGACTTTGTGCTTGGACTCCCGAAAATCCTAAGAAAGCATGATTCTATACTTGTGGTTGTTGACCATTTCTCCAAGATAACTCATTTCATTCCGTGTTCAAAAACTTTTGATGCGTCTCGTATAGCCAAACTTGTTTTTAATGAAATTGTGAGGTTGCATGGACTCCCAAAAATCATTGTGTCAGACCGGGATGTCAAATTTACGAGCTATTTCTGGAAAGCTTTATGGCAACAAGTTGGAATAAAACTACAGTACTCGTCTGCCTTCCACCCCTAAAATAACGGTCAAACTGAGATGGTGAATCGAACCTTAGGTAATCTACTGCGAACTTTAGTTGGTGAACATCTTAAGGATTGGAATTTGAAATTGTCTACTGCCGAATTTGCATATAACAATTCCATCAATAGGACAATAGGCATGAGTCCAGCAGAAGTAGTGTATGGGTTTAAACCTAGACAACCAATATATATCATTCCTATGAGTCAATATGTTAGAACAACTGAGTCTGCATCTGTATTTACATCACATCTTCACAACTTAGACAAGGAAATCAGCAACAAAATAAATAAGAGTAATGCAGCATACAAAGTCCGAGCTAATCTTCATCGAAAAGTTCAGAGTTTTGAAGTTGGAGACTATGTAATGGTTCGGATTCGTTCCGAACGGTTTCCTTCAGGAATGGTAAAAAACTTGCATGCACGTGGATCAAGACCTTTCGAAGTGATGAAAAGAATAAATGCTAATGCATATGTTCTAAACCTTCCTAAAGGTTTTTATATTAGTCTCATATTTAATGTTGAAGATCTGGTAGTATACAAAGGTCTAGATGTCAATCCGAGTAACCCCTTGCGTGATGAGCTTACCCAGGACCTTACATCTGAGGGACCCTCCTTACCTCCACTTCCAAATCTACCATCCTATGCAACAGAACAGATTGATAAAATAATAGATGATGAGATTATATCTACTACTGATGGTGGAACTAGGCGGTGTTTAGTCCATTTGAAAAAAAGCCTGAATCCAACGACACTTGGTTGGATCGAGAGGATATGAACCGTCTAGACCCCGACGCTCTAGAGTAGTACGAGAGCAGCAGAGATATCCATTCGACGGGGTCGAGTTTTTCTCATCCCGGGAGAATTGTTAAGGACACCAGAGCATGTACACGACATGGACGTGTCTTTCAGCGTAGGCGACGCAGCAGTTTGATGAGCCCAGACCTATGATTCTAATGTTTTATTTCAAATATATTTCTACTGTATTTTGCTTGTATTTTCTATTATATTTGCTTATATTCTCTTTTTTTAATTTTACTTAGTTGGGCACAACATGAGATAATGGGTAGTTATTACTTGTATTAGGAAGTTGTGTGTGTAGTGGAAAGTTGTGTGGGTTGTAGTCTATATGTATTTCAGATTTGGTGCTGATGTTTTTGAATGAAGAAAAGCTAAAAAGAATTATTCCCCTCTTGCATGTGTAGCTCCTCTCCATCTCCTCCTACCTCTCTTTAGTCTCTTCTTTTTCTCCCAACACCCCAGCTCCACTACAGCCACGCCAGCAGCAACACACAACAACAGCAACAGCAGACGCAGCAACATCCAATAGCAGCAGCAATGTGTAGCGGCACAGCAGCAACAACAGCAGTGGCACAACAGTAGCGGCAGCGGCAGCAGCGGCAGCAACAACGCGCATCAGCAACAGCAGTCACACAGCAGCGCCTAATAACGGCAGCAGCCAGATAGCAGCAATAGCGAAGCGGTAGCGGCAGATAAAGCAGCAGCAGCAGCAATAACAGCTTCAACAGCCTCGCCTCAGTCCTTCCGCTTGATAATCCATGTCTGAGATCGAACCAAACTCATCTCTACTAGCGTAGTACGGCGAGTTCTTCGAAATTGTATATTCAGACGATCACTCAGACTTCATCTACATTTCAAGTGTTTCACCGGTCTTTATTTTGCTTCCGTATCAACTCTTTCCTTAGGTGATTCAGGAACAACCTCCAAATGATCTCTTTGAAATTGACAGTGATATCGAGGTACCACCATTGGAACATCTTCAGATTTGACTTCGCTCCAATATGAGATCTTCAGGTATTTCTTTTTCGTGGACTTTACCAATTCCTACAATAGTAATTCTCTATTATGTTATCTTTCTATTGACTGTTTTCATAAAAGTAAGTTGAGTGCATTGTTTGTTACCTTATATATGTCGATCCGAACATTACATGTGGGACTTGCCATCTCAGAGCATTGTGATTAATCTTTCAACTTACATTTTGAATCCTGCTGCATGTATACAATTTATTTACACTAAATATTGTTACTATTTCAAACTGATAACTTTTAGTTTAAAGCGATCGTCTTTGTTGATGAAAACGTACTTTATTTATAACTTTTAGTTTAAAGCGATCGTCTTTGTTGATGAAAACGTACTTTATTTATTTTATTTCTGAGCCCCGTACATGCGCACACGCCTTTCACATCACCATGCTTTTCCCAATAATATCATTCATAGCAGCACGCGAGTTGCGGGTACAACGGAAGCTTCTTAAATAATTATGAAACCTGTGGCATCTTTTTTTTTTTATTATTTGATAGTCCACTAGTTCAATTTGTGTACAGGATTGCTTCCCCTTTCTTTTTTTTTTCGTTGTGCGCACATGTGTGCATGCATAGTTTTTTTTAATAATAACTTTAACAGCTATGAGAGGTGGGGGTGTATTTACTAGTTTTTATAGATACACTAATCGACAAAGTTATAATATTTGAAAATTTTATTCTATATTTTAAACTTTTTATTTGAAGGTAAAAATGTTTAAGAAAATCTTAACTCATTTTTTTAGGCTACTTTTTACTTCTTTGGGTTCAAATAACTCTTAAACACGCTGATATTGGTTTTTTTTTTTTTTTTTTTTTTTTTTGATAATCAATATGTCCTCCTCGGGCGTTCGAACCGGTGAGCTCTGGGGTGCAAACCTAGGATCCAACCGATGGGGCACAGGGACCCTATTTTGGTATTTAATTTGATTTAAGGAGCGAGCTACCCAAAGTTCAAGTACTCGCTCCAACGTAATTGTTGGACTTAATGGGCCGGCTCGCAAGTCGAGGCTAACTGTTAGGCTTAAAGTACTTAAAGCCCAAACTAGAGGCTAAGTCTGGCCCTTGGGCCCATCTATTTTTAGTCTGACTTGAGCGCTTAATGCGGACACTCAGGTCTCATTTACGGGAGCTCTGTTAAGGGAAACTCCTATTGCACAGCTAGTCCTACGTCACTCTTCCATGGAATAAGAGATTTGCAATTGTTTGTCCTTCCTCTTGCCTCTATTTTTCGGTGTTATACTCTGTCTTGATTGTGAAAGTGATGGGGCTTCTTGCGGTCGAATTCATTGTAGTTCTCTCCACCATTAAAAGGATATTTCTTTTAAAGAAAAACCCTTCACAACAAGCGAGATATGCCTCCGCTGTTAGTCTCTTTACAGTCAGTTATGTGTATGTAAAAGTACCAAAAATATAAGAATAATAAATAGATTAAATATTGTTAATTTGTGTATTATTTCTGTTCAAGTAAAACAGTTGTAGATACAATTGAAGAGCATGGTGTGTTTTGTAACTGAACAATTTCTATTGGTCGATTTATTTCTTTTATTCAGTTGGCTTGAAATACTATTTACTTTATGTGTGTGGTCAATGCCTCTATCTGTGATTTGTTGGAACATGTGATTAATTTCTCTAGTTGTTATTAAGAAAACAAAGAGTGTGAATATATTGAATAATATTTTCATTTTCTTTGTTTATTGTTAGGGACGATGAGATAATTATATGAATAAAAATCAAACTTTTTAAAATTTAAATGGTCAAGAATATAAACACGAACTATATCAAATATCCATGGACAATTAAGAACATCAAGATACACAAAAGAGTGGTGGAGATTATATATCCCTGTAGTTAGATTTGTTTCGCTGTTGTTATTGGACTCAAATTTCGAACATTGCACCGCTTATATGGATCCAGTACATAAACTAAACGAATGTTAACATCTTAAAACGGGCAAAGAGAATTATGTATGTTTTTTTTTTGGATGCTCATCGCTATGAAATATGTGTATAAAATTAATGGGCGTAATAAAGTAGCTTTTAGAAGAGTTAATCATCCACAAATATTTCAGCGCATCCTATTTTAAGAAACAGTCCAGAGCCCAGGTTTCCCGGAGCTAGCTTGAGGCCACATCCTCAAGGTCTATAGACACTGAGTGTGGCTATCATTGCTTAACAGTGAATTATCCAAAAATGTAATTATTCTCAGTGCAATAAAGAATTATCCAAAAAAAAATTACCATAAATGAGGTCTGTAAGTTTTCGAAATCCCATTAGTTTTTTGTAGCCCAATGGGCTAATATCTTTGGATGGGCTCTCACAGAAGAACTATTCGGTTAAGCTTAATCTTTTTTATCTCAAGAATAAAAAAAAATGTTTCAAAAACTAGTTATAGTTTTGCAATCATATCCAATTTATTTTTGCTATTTTATCTTGTTTTGTTAGTTAATTCAAATTCCAAATCACTTCTAACCCGGCCCAAGTTCTCTTTCGTTGCTGCGTTGCATCCCACGCCGCTATGATTATCTGATTGAAGCAGATTATTTTGGACGACTCAAATTCTCTCTCCACCAATAGAATTAAACTTATGCAGGTGTCAATTTATTACAGTGGCAAAAAACTTTTACAGTGGGCGAAAAATCTAGGATTTAACTCCCGCTTGCACCATGTTACAACGTATATTAGCAAAAAAAAAAAATAGAATTAAACTTATGACACTTCAAGTTTTGAGCAGCTTAATTTTTTTTTAATATGACTCTTGTCTTATATTTTTCTTTGAAAACTATTTGTCCAATATGATGAGGAGCTACTATGCTTGATTAAAACACATCTGAAAAAAAAGTGATTTATCGTTTTAGAAACTATTTGTATTATATCGTTTTAGAAACACACATCAAAAAGTGAGCTTAAATTCTCTTATATGCTCCTTGTGCTTTTGGAGGTCGAATGCATTAATCATAAAACAATAACAAGAGTAACAAATTTTTTTATCCAAAAATTTTGAGCTCGGTTTAAAAAGCAAAAAGAAAGATCGGTTATATGATCATTTTCTTTTTTTCTAGTTTTGGAAAAGGTATACTCAATTTAATTATTTCTTAATTATTTTTGTCCAAATTTGTTTAGGCCTACTTTAATCATCATTATTTTGTTAACTACGACAAATATAAAAAGGTGATAGTACAATCAACAGAAATTTCTCCCTTTTTTTCCTTTGATTGTTGTCTAGAGAGAAGATGAGGCCTCAAATTTGAAAACCCCGGCTGCATTCGTTACTTTAAAATTTTGTATACTATTAAGAATTAAACTCCTTAATATAGCTGAAAAGAAACAATGAGATGCCATAATCATTGTTTAGTAATACAGAGAAATTGTAATGATATTCATATTTGAATCTGTAGTGGTCAACTTCTGACTCACACTAAGATCAAAAGACGTGTCCTTCACCATTAGAATCTCTCGAAGGAACTCGTAAGAAAAATCATCCAAGTGATTCGCCGAAGAGCAGCATCCAGAACACTCCCGAGAGCATTCCCTTCTCCCGAGGGAATTGATTTTCCCGGGAGTGTTCATCCTCCTGAAATCAGTTCTCTCGACTGATCAAGACAGCCTCAGCAAACAACTCTCGTGATATCTGCCTACTCTCATGGGTCAGATATGCTTTCAAGTTATTCCACGTTTCAAATGTTACAACAACTCCTACTTCAGTGCAGACTGTTACATAAGTAGTTGAAATCACTCCCTCAATCATGGGCATAATCCATGCCGTTACGCAGAAATCACAATGGGCAGATCATGCGGTTATTGAAATCCGCAGACTCGCACTCTCAATAAAGATTTCTCGAGTATAAATACATCAGGAACTCTTTGAAAAAGGGGCGGACAAACAATGAAAAAAAAATAGTCAAAGAAGGATTTTAGATTTTAAGCTACACAAATAAAGTTTTTACCTCTGTGGAATCCACTGTAATCATTGAAAAATAGTGAATTTTTCCTCTCCTCTCCGTGGTTTTTCTCAAAGTTGGTTTTTTTTCGTGAACCTGTATATTTTCGATTGATTTTGTAATTCTCTCTTAGATCGTGATTAAGATTTTAAGTGTAGATAAATCCTATTAGGAATTTACCCCTACAAAATCATATTACATAATTCAAGATGCAGAGTTTATGTGGTTATGACCACTCTTTTAGCTATTCTCCTGCTAATCTCCAGTTACTTGTGAGGGTAAAGAGATCAAAACATAAATTTTAGAAACAACTATACTATGAGGAAATTATTTTATTTTTTTGAGAATGTTGAAAAACACGTTGCTAGCGAGATGCAACAAAAGGAACAAGTTAAGGGGTCCACCAAAAGAAATCTAGCCGCCACGTCGCGACAAAACGTTGCTACTAATCTACAAATCTAATTTGATGGAGCAACTCACAGATGAGATGAACTTATCTAGATCTGCAAGTAGTAACAGGTATTTGATATTCTTTTAGTTTGAACATAAATAAAATAAGAATTTTATTGTGAAGTAAGTGTAATATGAAAAAAAATTAATGTTACATTCACTGAGAATTGAAATTGTGATTTCTATTGACTAAAATTATAAGTTATCACTTAATATAAGTTATCACTTAAAATTATGAGTTATCATTTGAATTAAAACTTAAAAATATTTTTATGTTTGCAAAATTCATCTAAAACATAAAAAATATAAAAAATATTCATATTATTATATAGATATGAGCTTATATGAGGATCGCCCACGTGGAGTTCAGAAAGAGATGGCTGCGGGCAGCAAATGCGGCACTGTGCTTCCCTCCTCGTCGAACCAAATACAAATGCCACCTATCAATTGAGCCGACCAACAGAACTGGGACCCGCAAACCGTGACGGACGTGAGAGGGGCGCGACTTTGAATCGGTGCCACCACCCTCTGCCACAGTATCCGGCTCGGGTTGGCTGACGTGTCGCCGCCGCCAGAGGCCCAGAACGCGCGGGAGTGGCCGTTTTGGCGGGAGAAAGACTCTTCGCGGGCTTTTCTTCTACCCCCGTCAGCAGTTTCTGGCGGGACACCCGGTACTTTGTAACTGGTAAAATAATTTTTCTAACGGTCTATATGTGACGCCGTTAGTGCCATGTCGCATCGCATGCATGCATGCATGCATGGGTGGAGATATATGCATGTATTATATAATCGATTAAATATATATTTTTCTAATTTAGTAGTATATACTAGAAAAGTAGTGGTGCTCTTTGCGCCCATTTGGCACTCGATATCACCCATATATTGGCTGAAATGTGCATGGGACCCACAGGCCAGGTTCAGGGAATGGTCAAGAAAAGCGGAGGGTTGTCCGTAAGCTGCTGCAAAAATGCAGTAATTGTAATTTAAATTATTCTCTTGTATTATATTGTTAATTCTTTGAGTAAATTCGTAATTGAATTAAATAATGTGCTACATAATATGTATACAGTTATACTCGTCTCACAACCTAATGCAGTAATGCTTTCAAAAAGTTATTAAAATTTTATAACTAAGAGCTGAGCTGAGAGTGGCCCGAAGTAGAACCAATTAGAGTCGAATTTGGGCTAGACATTAATGACTACAATCGGGCTTGGGTCATGTTTTTCGTTGGGTTGGGTTATGTGGCCCAAATTAAGTCGAACTGAGATGATGCATGCTTAATATTTAACCTTATTCCTTTGAGGATTTGTACAATTTATAGTATCTATGTTGTTGCTCTTGTCATGTAGGTTTTGTTATTAAAATAAAGTTCATATTCTTTGAGGTTAAGAGAAACTATAAGCTCTCTTGACTTAAACAAAGTATTATTTTGGTTAAGCAGCGGACATGTTTCATCTATTACCTCTTATATAGCTGTACTATAACTAGTCATTTATTCAGAACATATGAATATTAATTTTTTTTTCGTTATCTATTTATCAGTTATTTACTCCATTTATTTGTAAAAGTATGACTAAACTTCAAAAAAATATCATGAACTTTCAGTTTTTTTTCAAAAAAACACATGAACTTTTGAAAATGCAAATATCATGAACTTTGATACTTTCAAAAAAATATCATACGGCAGTTAACGGTGAAAAGCAAAGACAAATTTACCCTTCAAAAAAAAGAAAAGAAAAGAAAAAGAAAAAACAGACAGAGAGAGAGAGAGAGAGAGAGAGAGAGAGAGAGAGAGGGAGGGAGGGGGGGGGCATCGAGAGGAGGTGAAGGGTTGCGAGCGACAAAGGGGAGGTGGAGGGAGAAGCAGGAGACGGGGAAGGGGGCGTTGGTGGGTCGTTACGGGGCCGGGGATGAGGCGGTGTGGGGACAGCATGAGGGCTGCGGGAGAAGGCTGTAACAGTCTCAAATTTTAATCACCTCTATTAACATAATCATATACATTTACACTTAATTAAAAAGTATCCGTACTAACCTATCTTACATATATAAATATATATGTGGGTGTATACATGGTGTATAAATACATGTTGAGGCCATTGACCTTTGACCCAATTACTACGAACCATGCTTGAATAGTAGAGATATTGAATGATGAGGGAAGTATTGGACCATATTCACAAGTGTAAGGTGGAGATTTAGTTGTGGGAATTTTAAAGAACACATGGCTTGATCTAAATTGAAAGAGAGAATCTAAAAAAAGAGTTGAAATGAATAAAAGCTTTCATTTTAACAAAATCCTTCTCTCTATTGCTCTTACTTTTTCTCCTCCTCCTTTCCCAGCTGCCGGCCAAAGCCCAGCAGCTGACCACCCCCTTCCTTCCCCTCTCTCTTATACTTACATGCTTTCTCCCTCCAATATCCACCTAAAATCATACTATCTCCCCTTAAATCCTAGATTTAATAACTAGAAAGTTTCATGGTGTATTGAAGTGGTGGATCAAGGCTGGAGTGTGGGGATTAGTGGGTCGGAGGCGCATTTTACCAGTTAAGCAAAGTAACTAGTATGTGATTAATGAAAGCATGGTGTATATCTTATTAACTATGAGCTATTAGTAACTTTATTGTGTTTATGTGTAGGTGTTAAAGAATTTAGAAGGTGCTCAAGTATTTAGGAAACTTTCTTCAAGAGGTGAGTAAATTTTCTTAACCTAATTCAAAGTAGAGATAAAATATTAAGGAGGTGGTTAAGAAATTTGTGAATAATACTCTAACACAAGTAAAGGTTAAAGTGAGAAAGAGAACGACTAGACAACTGCATAAAGTGGGTAGCAAATTAAGAAATTCTTGAAGTTGAAATGGGATCCTTGAATGAATGCTACTAGAATTATATTATAGAATAGGCAAAGTATGCTTATATGTAATGCACACTCATAATATGTACATGCGTATGTATGCGTGAGATAGTTGGTAGCTTGAGAAGCCCTTGTAATAAAAGCATGACTACCATGTGAAGGCCATTACGCTTAGACTATGGAATATTGAAGGTATTATACATGAAAATGTGAGCTGTGGATCATTATAATTAGTCGATGAATGTAACATTTATGATTAAAGTATAAAGTTGTACATATTTGTTACTATAATCATACTCATACTCATGAGTGTAGGGTGCATGCTATGCTATGAAAGATGTATTTAACATATGTGTACATGTGAGTCTGGAATATGGGAATAACTCGATAATCCTTCTAGCAAAAGGCATGAAATTTTTATCCCATGGATAGCATGATCATATCGTTTAATATATTCTTGCATGAGTAATCATGAAACTTGCATACTTGAATAATTGTAGATTGTAAATGAGAATTATATGCCTTATAATTTTGTATACGGAGGAAGGGGCCGATGGGAAAATCCCGCGGTGTGCGACGACGGGGTAAAATGGTGTTGATACGAGAACAAAGGGGCCGATGGAAATTTTGGCAGTATGCGAAGACGAGGTAAATTGGTATTGATACGAGAAGGAAGGGATCGATGGAATTCCGCGGTCGATGGTGTGCGAAAACTGTTGGCCCAAAGGCCATTAGCCCTGGTTTTGATGATAACAAACCATATATAGTTATGATGTTAATAAGTTTGTTTAATTAAGTTTCAGGTAAAATTATATGTTGCATTTCGGCTCCATCACAAGACTCACATATTTGGAAGGCAAGAAGATTTAGATCTCAGAACCTAAACACACTAGAAGAGCTCAAGGATCAAGTGATATACAAAAGACTATTTCAAGATTTATATTTTTACTTTTTCTATTTTAGATATGATTTATAGTCGTTTGTTAAAACCAAGCTGATAGAGGTTGATAGCTTTTGAGATTGACACACACGCACACATTTCATATTCCTTTGTGCTTTTCAAACAAAAGTTTACAACTAGGCTTCTTACTGTTTTCCTTATCGAGTTTCAGAAAACAAAGTTTCAAAAAATTAAGTTTTGGAAAAACAAATTTTGGAAAAAATGGTTTTTGTTTTAGAAAAGAATTTTGTCAAAATATAGTTCTAACTTATTTGGTATTGATTCATGATCACATCCTAGTTCTTCAAGACCCTAGAACTCTATTTTGTATTTATATATCAAAAGAATTTTTATTAGAAAAAGATTAGTTTTACAAAGCTATCCAGATTGTGTTTTTGGCCCATTTCCTGTCGACCGAGCGGTCGACCGTTGCAGAGCAAAATTGCTCTGTCGGTCGACCTCACGACCGACCGACATGCACCAAAGTGTAACCATACACTTCGGTCGACCGAGCGGTCGACCGTATGCAAGAGTATTGTTGGCCCAGAGGCCCTTCACTCTAGTTTTGATGATGATTAACTCATGTAGTTATAGTTTATTAATAATCTCGTGATATTTAGTTTCAGATATTTGATCAAGATATTAATAGGTGATTAGCTTCAATAAAGGTGTTTTGGAGCTTTCACATGGTGATTCAAGAGCTCAAGCGTCAAGTTCACATCTAACACTCGGTTGGAGTCTGTAGGCTGTCTAAAAATGTCCAAACAGACAAGCCACTAAGAAAGCAGAGTTCCAGCATCAAGGCGCGTCGGCCCGAAGCCCGCGTCTCAGCATCAAGGCGCGTCGGCCCGAAACCCGCGTCTCAGCATCAAGGCGCGTCGGCCCGAAGCCCGCGTCTCAGCATCAAGGCGCGTCGGCCCGAAACTCGCGTCTCAGCATCAAGGCGCGTCGGCCCGAAGCCCGCGTCTCAGCATCAAGGCGCGTCGGCCCGAAGCCCGCGTCTCAGCATCAAGGCGCGTCGGCCCGAAGCCCTTGTCTCAGCATCAAGACGCGTCGGCTCGACACCCACGTCTCAGTTGCAACTACCCGAAATAAGGGGCCAGTCACCGCACATGTAGCGGGAAGTTGGCCCTCATCGTGGAGCACTTTTAGGGGGCACGATCACCCCCTAAAAACCCTATAATAGTCCCGTCACTATTAAAGGAGGAGGACGATTATCGGGCAAAGGAGAGATTCCGAGAAAAAAAAAAGGAGGGATCATCGACAGAGAGAGAGAAGACCCTTCAGCGAGCTTACTGAGTACTAGCCGCTCTTCGCCTACCTCCTCTTCTAGAGTTTTGGTAGACGGAGCTGAGTTACTCCCTCTACCTGCCAAGGAGAAGATCCCGCGACGGTCCAGAATGGTCATCTGGTCAACGGAGAACAAGATTCACTCTCCACCGCCACCGAAGAACCCAGCACTAAACAAAGGGGGAATTCAAGATTCAATATTCCCCCTCCCTTGTAACCGGAAGATTAAGCCGGCTGTAATTTTTCATCTGATTCAAGGAAACGTTACGCCAGCCACCCCCTTTTTCGCGTCATACAAGAGATGGCGACTCCGCTGGGGAATCTGTTTGTTACTGACGAACATGTTGTGGCGCAAGATGACGTCCACCACGAGGGAAAGATGGTCGAATCGCTCGTTGTCGAGTTCGACCAGGCGAAGTACGAAGAGTTCCTCTCTTCTGGCTCCAAGAGCCCAAAGACCCGCGTCTGCCGCCGGGTCTCGACAGGGAATGGCCTCGAAGCCCAATCGGTGGCTTTCTCGAGCTCCTCTGCTGCCCACTGTGCCCAGCAAAGTTCACGCGTCCACGCCTCTCAGCAGGCCCGCGTGATCCCAAGCACAGTTGCTGTTGCGACCAACTCCGTCGCACAGAAGACCCGCGTCAGCGTCTCTCAGGAGACCCGCGTGGTCAAAATTCCTGGTGCCCAGCATCAGGATGTTGTTGGTTTCTCTCCACCTCCTCGACGCAATCGAAACGCTGAGCGTCGACAGAGGAGACGTGCGCGTCAGCTGCAAGTCGGAACCGTTGGTTTTCCAACTGAAGCTGGACGCAACGTACAGGCTCGCGCCTTGCCCGCGTCACGTCCAGTACGTGAAATCCGCGTTTGGCGGCCCAAGCACGCAACTCCTCAAGTTGAGTCCTCTGAAGATCAACTTACCAAACGCCAGAATGAAGCTTCTGCGTCTCGTCAAACGCAGGAAGCGCGCACCCAGAGACGAGGCGCCCTGCAGCCCACTCTCTCTCACGCGGCTCAGCCCGGACGCACCAGGCAGCAACGCGATGCTCGCGTCTCATCTCAACAGAGACGCCAGACGCGCGTTCCACAGTCATGACGCGGAAACCGCGTCCCTGAAGTCTGCGTCCATTCTGCACAGCACATGGATGCCTCCCGTCTTCGACGTTGTGAGGCTAGTCTCTTTGATCCCTCTTCCATGGATTTGAGGGATTATCTGACAAAGAAAAGAAGTGCCCACCAGGTCACTTCATCTTGCTGCTGCCAACGGCTTATCTCTATGCTTGCGGAGTGCCGTTGCGGGTCGAGTGTGCACCAGCAGTCCTTAGCTGGACAACTGACCTCGATTCTCCCGTCAGCCAAAAGAAGGCGCTCCCATAGAAGGAGAGTCTTCTCTGACGTTGAATACCCGGAGCTTACTGCGAACATGACAAGCAGGAGCAAGGGGAAACAACTTGCAGTCAGCTCAGACGAGTCCGAGTCTGACTCTGAATCGGAAGGGGTGTATCGACACACTCGCACCCGGACGGGGGCCATTCCCCCAATTGACTATAATGCCTTAGCCCACGGCATTAGAGCGAATGATTCCCACTCCGCCGTAGTGGAATCAGGGGCTTCGAACTCTTCCGTCGAGAAGGAGACCTCTGCCTACATGACGGGCACTCCTGAGGAGACGGCAAGACGTATAGAGCAGGTCCAGAAAGCACAAATGGACATGATTATTTCCCAGCAGGCGTCGATTGACTCCCTCAAGCAGGCGATTGCACAACTGCTGGAAGACAGGAGGAAATCTCCTCCTAGGAGGTCAAAGGGCAAAGGGAGAAAGGGAGAAAGCTCATCTTCCGAACCTTCTGAGGAGGCGCGACGATCTACTTCAAATTCGTCCAAATCTTCGTCACACGACCCAGAAAAGGCTCATACTAAAAGAATGAGTCAACTGGAGCAACGCCTCAATGCCCTTGCTAGTCGCAAAGACCTCCAAGAAGTTGGAGTGGTCCGGCCCTATCCGGCTGAGTGGGACTTAGTTTCCATACCCTCCTAAATTCAAGGCTCCAACCCTCCAAGCATTCGACGGGAAGGGGTCACCCAACCAGCACATCTACTACTTCAAATCCCAAACCGGAAATGTAGTAGATAATGACGCCATCCTGGCGCGACTATTCATCGGCACCCTGAAAGGGTTGGCTTTTGAGTGGTTTATGAAGCTCCCGGAAGGTTCTATCAAGAACTGGGGGAATCTAGAGAAGCTGTTCTTGACACGCTTCTTCGAAGATGACTCCGAAGTCACGATGCCCACCCTTTTAGCTACCAAACAGCGGAGAGGGGAGTCCGTCAAATCTTTCGTGGAAAGATTCCGGAACACGGCACTCCGGTGCCCAAGCGGTATGACCCAGGCCACCCTGGTGGAAACATGCTGCCACAACCTCCAAACCTCACTCCTTGCTCAAATAGGAGTTGCTGAAAGCCGCACCTGGAAACAATTAGTCCAACAAGGTGAACAGGCTGAGGAGATTGTCGCCCGCGTCCGAGCGGAGGAAGGCAAGCCGCGGCCGGAAAGGTCGACAAGGCGTGCACCAGCGCCAGACACCTCCCTCCAGACGAAGCGGAAGGATAATTTGGCGACGGAGACCAAATCCCCCGCCAAACCTCAAACAAGCAGGGCAAGTGGCTCTTCAAGCCAGCCACGCCCTAACAAGCAGTATTCCTTCAAGGAGGAACACGTCGATTCGCTCTTCAAGCTACTCAACAAGAGCAATCGACTGAAGCTCCCTGAAATTAGGCGCCCGGAGGAAGTCGGCAAGACCGACAATCCCAACTACTGCATGTACCACAGGATGTTGGGACATCCTACCAAAAGCTGCTACGTCTTCAAGGACATTCTTCAGGCTCTGATTGACGCGGAAGTGTTAAAACTCCGACCAGAGCAGAAGAAGGTGACGGCCAATGTGACGTCGGTTCTCCAGTTCGGGAGACAACCTCCAGCGCCTGCGGGGGTAACTCCTATTCCAAGGGGAGAATTAAGAGTGGTCAACACAGACCCTCACCAGCAGCAGGAGAAGGGCTTAGTAGCCGTCCCTACACCTCAGGGGGAAACCATGTGGGTCCACCCTGACCTCGTCGATGAACAACAGTGGACTACTGTGACCAACAGGAAGTCCAAAGGCAAGGCAAAAGCTTCGTCCTGCCATGTGGTATGTGCCTCCTCCCGAGAAGCAGAGGATGATGTTCCCTCACTGACCGACTCAGAGGAGGAAACGATAGTCTTGGCCGCAGAGCCCAACCAACCAACGACGGGAACTCGTTCGGGTCAACCCTACTTGAAGCAGTACGGCGAAGTGGCGGTAAACCCTCCGCAACCGGCTGCAGAGCCAACTAGGCCCTCCACGAAGCCACCTGTGGAGAAGCAGAAGGAGACTCGATTCTCTCGAGCCCTTCAAAAGGCATCGCGGAAGGGTCTTCGGCACCTTACCGCTTTGATGTCCTGGCTCAGCTGGCCAACATTCCGGCACGCATTACCTTGTATGAACTTCTTAGACTATCAAAGTCGACCAGGGAAGCTCTGCAAGAAGCTCTGGCAAATGCTGAGGTCTTCATGACCCAGGTGCCGAAGGAGGAAGATGTAGAGGATTGCCTCCACGCTTCCCAGAATGCCCCCTGCATCACCTTCACGGCAGATGATATGCAGGTGAAAGGGAAGCATGATCGACCCTTGTACTTCACAGGTTACATCGGATCATCTGAGGTGAACCGCATTCAGGTAGATCCAGGGTCCGCATTGAGCATTATGCCCCGCCGAGTCATGCAACACCTCGGCATCCCTACCCACCGTCTGAGCCCTACACAGACGACCATCTACGGGTTCAATGCCAACGGCACCCGTCCGATGGGGAAGATCAAGCTCAAGTGCCAGATTGGGAGCCTCAAGTCGGAGGTGACGTGCTATGTCATCGATGCCGACACTTCCTACAATCTGCTGCTGGGACGACCATGGATCCACCGCAACTCCATCGTTCCCTCCACTCTTCACCAAGTCATGAAATACATTGACGCGAGTGGGAAGGTGCAAACGTTGGTTGCCGAAAGGTATCCGTTCAAGGGAGTCGAGAATTATTTCACGGATTCCCTTTTATATCAGGATCCGGTGGATGAAACCCCGCAACTGGAGGCGCCAGACTCTGGTAATGAGGCTGACACTGAGCCCGAGCAAGAAAAGTGCCTGTGGGAGTTAAAACCACTTGTAAAGAGCACTAATAAGCTCGATGTTGATAATACCACCGACGATGCAGGCGGTTGGTATATTAATGAAAGTCTAGACTTTGAATATTTTTCTGCGTGTGCATCCGATTCAATACCGTCGGATACTACTACCGACGTAGACGATGACATCTGGTCGGCAATGGATGCTTTGACATCATTGCATGTACCAGTAAAATCATCTTTCGGGACATATCAGGATAATGGCGATGCGCAGGAATCTATATTCTTGGTTCCGGCAAGACGAAAAGGCCAAAGACCAATACTTTTCGGGCGAATCTCGTCTGAACCGATGCCCCGCGAAGAATCGGAAAGCGAGGAGGAATCCCCTCAGCTCGACCATTATGAATCGAAAGCACTCAGAATGATGAAGCAAATGGGGTACGATCTAACCAACAAGCCCGGGTTGAACTTCGGCAAAGGAAGGAGGACGCTACTTCGATCCTTTGTGCCAAAAGGGAAGGCCCCCGATTATTATCATCGGACGCGCAGGGGGTTGGGCTATGTATCAACTCCGGTCCCATCAGCCTCTGATTCTCAAGAATCGTCGAGCAACGATTGCTCTTCAGACACATCATCATGGGAGTCAGATGTCAGTGTCGGCAACATCTTCAAAGGGCTTTCAGTAAACATGGTTTCAACAGGCCATCTGGAAGATGAAGTTGAAGAAATGATCCAACCTGATACAGATCCTTGGATCAAACATTTGAATGCTCTTTGGGATATCCGTTTTGAACAGCGTGAGCCACCCACAGATGACAAGGTTGTTCAGATCAACCTAGGAGATGAGACCAACCCCAAGCCCATCTTCATAAGTGACGGCCTGTCGCCTCCAGAGAAGAAGGATCTAATATATCTTGTACAAGAGTATATAGATGTCTTCGCCTGGAATTATGAGGACATGCCTGGACTTGATCCTCAAGTGGCTATGCATCGCCTCAACATCAATCCGGACATGAAGCCTGTTAAACAACAGCAGCGACGGTTCCGTCCAGAGATAATGGAGGCAATTCAATCAGAAGTCAGAAAGCTCATCGATTCTGGCTTCATCCGGGAAGAACAACATCCCGACTGGGTAGCCAACATTGTCCCCGTCGCCAAGAAGAATGGGAAGATCCGGATCTGCATCGACTTCCGTGATCTAAACGAGGCCTGCCCCAAAGACGAATTCCCATTGCCAATCACAGATGTCATGATTGACAATACTTGTGGATTCGAGCGAATGTCCTTTATGGACGGGTTCTCAGGATACAATCAAATCAAGATGTATCCCGATGACGAAAAGCATACCTCCTTCAGGACTCCTCTAGGGGTATATTGCTACACCGTCATGCCCTTCGGACTGAAAAATGCAGGGGCAACATACCAAAGGGCCATGAACGCCATTTTCCATCAGCAAATGCGGAAAACGGTGGAATGCTATGTCGATGACATCGCGGTGAAGAGTCGCACTAAAGGTGATCACATAGCAGACCTGAAGGTGGTCTTCGACATCATGCGGGCTCATCAATTGAAGATGAACCCCACCAAATCCTTCCTAGGGGTAGCCAGTGGCAAATTCCTAGGATTTGTTGTGACTTCCACAGGAATCCATTTGGATCCAGAGAAAGTCCGCGCTATCCAAGAGATGCAACCCCCCAGAAGCCTCAAGGAGCTCAGGGGATTACAAGGACGATTGGCGTACATCCGCAGGTTCATATTAAACCTTTCCGGGAGATGCCAACCCTTCGCCAAACTGATGAAAAAGGGTGTTTCATTCATTTGGGACGACGCTTGTCAAAAAGCATTTGAGGAGATCAAACACTACCTCACCCAACCACCAGTTCTTACAGCTCCGGTGTCCGGAAAGCCTTTCCTGGTGTACGTCCGAGCAATGGATCATTCCCTGGGAGCTCTACTAGCTCAGAATGATGAACAAGGACGAGAACAGGCAATCTACTATCTGAGTAGAACAATGATCGGAGTCGAACATCGGTACAACCCGATCGAGAAGGAATGTTTGGTATTAGTGTTCGCCATTCAGAAAATGCGACACTATCTGGTAGGCCAGACTATAAATGTCATATCAAAAGTCAACCCTCTGAGGTTACTTATGACAAAGCCTTCTTCACTAAATGGCCGGCTGGCAAAATGGGCCATATTGCTATCACAATATGAGATGCATTTTCTGCCACAAAAGGCTATTAAGGGACAAGCGGTGGCGGACTTCTTAGCTGAACACCCAGATCCGAGGGCAGCCAAACTCTATGAGGATCTCCCAGACGAGGCCGCCGAAGTCTGCCTGACTCAGACGTTGTTCGAAAGTCAAGTATGGCAACTTTTCTTCGACGGTGCATCAAGGACAAGCCCAAAGGGACACGTACTGGCGGGGGTAGGAGTAGTACTTGTCTCCCTACAAAATTATGTGATCCCCCGAGCTGTCTCGCTAACGGAGCCTTGTTCCAACAATGTGGCGGAGTACAATGCTCTATTGATCGGGATGCAGCTCGCCGATGAGATTGGCGTTAAAAATCTCGAGGCATACGGTGACTCTAAACTCATCGTCAGCCAAATTCGCGGGGAGTACGAAGTCAGACATGAAGACTTAGTACCCTATTACAACGCAACTATCCGCATGGCCGAGGGGTTTGCTAACTTCTACATCGACCATGTACCGCGCAGGCAAAATGCGCACGCCGATGCACTCGCATCCCTTGCAGCCTCCCTAGCTCTTCCAGCTGGAGCAATGGAGAAAATATTCGTCTACAGCCACGACCTGTACTGTCCAAAAATTTCACTCGGAGACTGCCCAGGGTCAACGGGAGACCATCACGACAAGGAAACACTTGAAGTGTCAACCGGTCTGGAGCTTAAAGACTGGCGATTCCCCTACATCGACTATGTCTTGTACGGCATCCTGCCTGAGGACACCAAGGAAGCGGCTGCCATTCGAAGGAAAGCCCCCAAATTCTACTATAATGCGATTTCGCGAACATTGTATCGTCGATCGCATGACGGGATCCTGCTCCGATGCCTCTCATCAAAAGAAGCCCAAGGAGTATTGAAAGAAGCCCACAATGGTACTTGTGGAGCTCATCAACCTGGCCCGAAATTGGCACATCGACTCCAAAGGTTGGGTTACTATTGGCCCAAGATGATCGCCGATGCTGTCGCTTATGCTAAGAGATGTCACGCCTGCCAAATACACGGCGATTTCATCCATCAAGCACCAGGGTACCTCCACTCAACGACCTCTACTTGGCCGTTTGAAATGTGGGGGATGGACGTGGTTGGCCCTATCAGCCCACCATCATCGAAAGGACATCGGTTCATTCTAGCGATAACCGATTACTTCTCAAAGTGGGCCGAAGCTATCCCTTTGAAAGAGGTGAAATCTTCTAACGTGATCAAGTTCGTGAAACATCACGTTATTTACCGCTTCGGTGTGCCTCGGCGTATCATCCATGACAATGGACCCCAGTTCATCAGCCAGGCTTTCCAGAGATTCTGCGCGAAGTTCAGAATCCAGAGTGTGTCCTCAACGGCATACTATCCTGCTGCTAACGGTCTTGCAGAAGCCTTCAACAAGACTATTGGCAAGCTTCTCAAAAAGTTCGTCTCGAAAAGTCAATGAGACTGGGACGACAAGCTGGGTGAATGCTTATGGGCCTATCGCACAACTGTGCGAACCCCGACTAAGGCCACGCCGTTTTCCTTGGTATACGGATGTGAAGCCGTGCTTCCCTGGAGATCCAAATTCCATCTCTACGCGTCGCCTTGACAGCAGAGATGACGACCGAGGAGAAGCATCGACAGCGACTCCAGGAACTGGAGGCCTTAGACGACAAGCGTCTGCAAGCCCAACAGCAAATCGAGCTCTACCAGGCTCGAATCACCAGAGCCTTCAACAAGAAAGTTAAAGTGCGAACTTTCAAGAAAGGCGACCTTGTCTTAGCCGTCCGAAGACCTATGGTCATGACGCACAAGACAAAAGGAAAATTTTAACCCAAATGGGAAGGACCATTTGTGATAGAGTCAGTCTACTCAAATGGGTCATATCACCTCATAACTTCAAATGACGATACACTCATGATGCCGATCAATGGCAAATTCTTGAAGAAATACTACCCTTAATAGTACTCTTCCTCTGATCAAGTTAAAAGTACACTCTGATCAAACATCCGGCGCCTCCGACGGCTAAGGATAGAGGAAAATGTTGGCCTTTAAGCCCGACATAAATCCTCGACAACTCATCATGCTGAGGGGAATAGCATGACTAGCCCAGCTCAAACGGTAGTTGGTAAAGGCATGTCAAACCCGTTGACAGCTGAGGATTTGCTAAAAATCCTAAGGGACACGTTCCCATTTGATCCGACGCCCTCGACGGCTAAGGATAGAGGAAAATGTTGGCCTTTAAGCCCAACATAAATCCTCGACAACTCATCATGCTGAGGGGAATAGCATGACTAGCCCAGCTCAAACGGTAGTTGGTAAAGGCATGTCAAACCCGTTGACAGCTGAGGATTTGCTAAAAATCCTAAGGGACACGTTCCCATTTGATCCGACGCCCTCGACGGCTAAGGATAGAGGAAAATGTTGGCCTTTAAGCCCAACATAAATCCTCGACAACTCATCATGCTGAGGGGAATAGCATGGCTAGCCCAACTCAAACGGTAGTTGGTAAAGGCATGTCAAACCCGTTGACAGCTGAGGATTTGCTAAAAATCCTAAGGGACACGTTCCCATTTGATCCGACGCCCTCGACGGCTAAGGATAGAGGAAAATGTTGGCCTTTAAGCCCAACATAAATCCTCGACAACTCATCATGCTGAGGGGAATAGCATGGCTAGCCCAACTCAAACGGTAGTTGGTAAAGGCATGTCAAACCCGTTGATACCTGGGGGTTTGCTAAAAATCCTAAGTGGACTTGAGTCCACTCTTTCCTCCAAAAATCCCTTACCAATTCTCGTCCATAGAATGGTAGGACCACAAAATGCAATCATTACTACGTTAACACTATACCTCTGGTAATGAATACTCTTTGTTGAGTATAAACTTTGCTTGTTAACTCTGCATAGAGTAACAAACTCTCAAATTTGCCAAGTTAACACTATACCTCTGGCATTTCAAATTCCACTTGTCAATTCTCATCAATAGAATGACAGGTCCTCAAATTGCTCTTATCACGAGCCAATTCTTGTCAAGTTAACATTACACCTCTGACAAACTACTGTTTAAGTTAACATTACACCTCTAAGCAGTACATCGAGTGCCTGTCAAGTTAATATCACACCTATGATAGTCACCTTTCTTCAGACTTCCGTATCGAAGCTGAAATGGACGATGCCAAGTTAACACTATACTTCTAGCATCCGAGTCATCGCTAAGTTCAACAATACACCTATGGCCATGACCTTTCCTCGACTTCTTCGTCTAAGTCGAGATGACCAATGCTAAGTTCAACATCACACCTCTAGCATTACCTCACTGTTAAGTTAAACATTACACCTATGACAGTGACATTCTGAGTTAAGTTAATATCACACCTCTGACTCACATCCTTGTCGAGTTAACACCACACTTCTGACAAGACTATCTCCAACCCGTTAAGTTAATATCACACCTCTAATGGTAAAAGCTTTACCAGATTCCTCGCGGGTCTAGTTTCACTTGTTATTCTCTTCAACAGAATAACAGGTCCACCTAAAGACATTGTTAGGTTAACATTACACCGCTGACAATGTTTTATCAAATTCCCCAGCTGACCTTGAATCAAGTCAATCCCAGACACTTGACAAAAGTTCACCTTCTCTGGGAGTACGCATTCCCCCTGTCACTTTCTTTTACAAAGTGGCAGGTCCACCAAAATCATTCTTTTGCTTCTAAAACAAAACAATCAAGACAATGAAGAGGCAAAAAGAAAAGTGTCACTTTTATTTATATCCAAACACATGAAAGTGATACAAAACGCTCTCTTATACAATAAGATGGAGTGTTACAATTAAGGAGTACAAAGAAGTCCCTCTCTCTCTCTGAGGCCGTACTCACTCCTTGAAGCCGCATCTGATCCTAAGTGCATGATGTCTGGAGAAGTGCCAAATTGTGGCGACTGTTGGAACCGATTGCACTTTGATGCGCGACGCCAACTTCGAAAGCGCCCTAGCTGACTAAGCCAGGAGCAATGGTGTTCTTGAGGTCCGGTGGCAACAGCAGAGCCTGCAACCCTTCGTTCAAGAGTTGATCTTTCCCCCGCAGGCCATCCAAAGGACATGGACTGTCCTTGATGTCACTTCTGGGATGGGAGAGGAAGAGGATCCTCTCCGCCACCACAACCGCCGGAACCTCATCGCCGTCATGCATACCCTGACCATCTCTTGCCATCAGGCAAGAGTGGTGCAGGAGATCTGAAGAGACCTTGGCGAGATTTGGGTCCTCGTCAGAGATATAATTTACTCTCTTACAAACGACGAGGACCATAATTTACTCTCTTACAAACGAACATTGAGCAAGTTCGCCAGCCGATATATTCTTTCCGGGGCCCAGCGAACCTGAAAAAGGACGATCAAGCCTACCTGCAAAGAATAAACAAGAGAGTTAGAAATCTGAAACTTAGTATACTTTAACAAAGAAAACTAAGTGACAGACGCGGCAGTCATTAGGGACTTCAGACGCGGAAATGATCTGCACAGTCAAACCACCGCGTCAGCAGAAACAGACGCGAGTCAAAACTGTGCCACGCACAGGATTCAAACGCGGCCTCAGTTTGCACCCGCGTCTAATGTACTAGACGCGAAAAACTTCAAACGCCGAAAATTGCCATCTCTCTGCTGGGTGAACTGGAGTTGCAAGATTCAGGTCTGAAACGCGCCAAGGCAATAGCCATGAGCAAAGCCAGCGTCAAGAGCCCGCGTTCAGAAAAGTTCAAGTCACCAGCACAAATTCCAGAATAGGAATGCACCAGGATTTCATTCAGATGGCTATGCCAAAATACAGGCTATGGACATCATCGGGGTGACATACCAGCAGAAACCTCCGTCCAGAGTTGGCCTCTCTGCATCCAAACGCGGGCGCGCAAGATGATTCGAGAGAGGATTCCTTCTGAAGAGACCAAACAGAGGCATGAGAGCTCTGGGTCATCTTCATCCACGGGGTCACCTTCACCCATGAAGACGGTTCTCTGAAAGATAACTCAAGGCGAGACTTCTCTCGGAGCAAAACAAATGAAAACAGTCTAAGTTGGATTGTTGAAGAGGGAGAGGGTGCACTCTATTTATAGGCAGTCCCTAATAACTGTCATTAATGGGGCATCAATCGGAACCGTCGCGCACAACTGTCAAAGCCCAATCAAAAACGGACGCGTGGAACGCTGCTTTGGAAACCGTCGAAGTGCGCCGGTTTTTCAACCGCCAGCGTCGGTTCTGCATGCAAGAGCATTAACGCCTAAATCCAATGAGAGGCCGACGCGTGGATAACTGCCTTGGGAAGCAACGGATGACCCGGAACCCCAATCGACAGTGAAGGCTTGACGTTCAAAGATCTCCTAAAAATCTTTTAAGTCATGCTGCATTGAACGCAGATGGGAAAGTCGCGTCTCTTCAGCAGACAAGGCTGCATATCCCGTGTCTACTCGATCCGCGTCTTTCTTAGCAAGACAGATTCGCGTTATTCAGAGCCGCGTTTCACTCTGTGATTGACGCTGCGTCTCACTCCATGGACTGACGACCGCGTCTCACTTTATGGATCAACGCTGCGTCTCATCATGATGACCGCGTCTCACTCTGTGATCGACGCTGCGTCTCATCAAAAGGACTTAGTGAAATCTAAGTTCTTGTGGACTGACGGCCGCGTCTCACTTTATGGATCAATGCCGCGTCTCATTAAGAAGACTCAGAGTCAAGGCCGCGTTTCATTAACAGAACTTAGTCTTACCTAAGTTTAATATTCACAGCCAGTTACCAAGGAGTTAGATTCGCCTACAGCTGAGCAAAGAAGATGGAGCAAAATTTTTCAAACTTTTATTATAAACAGTAAAAGTGGATACAAACACTCTAAACAGAGTGTCCTCTTCTTTACAAAAAAGGGGGAAAAAAAAGAAGGCTAAATGTCCTGGTTCGCCAAGGTACGGATTTGTTCCCTAAGGCGGTGAACCTCGTGTTGGCGCGTCCTTTCAGCTTCCATAATAGCCCGGTCCCGCAGCTCCTCTTCGGATAAGAAATTTCTTGCGGCCAGCTGCGTTCGCAGAGATTCCACCCTGGAAGAATGTAGAGACAGACTCTCTTCAGCTCGCGCCTTAGCAGCTTGTTGCTCCTCTAGCTGCTTTTTGATGGTAGCAAGCTTTTCCTCATTGAGCGCAAGCACAACTTCTGCCTTGGCAATGGTGTCCCGAGCCCTGATGATGACTTGCTCTGTGCTCTGCATGACAAGCTCGGATTCCCTTGAATCGCCAGCTAGTTTCTGACATTCAGCCTGGGAATATTCGAGGTTGCGGATCTCTGCAGCGATTTGTGCCTTCGCTTCTTGTCGCTCTCGTTCTTGAGCAGCTAGGAGCCTAGTCAGGGTGGCCTGGGCCTCACTAAAAGAGCCAGCATCTTCCAAAGACTCCAGCTCCTGCAGGTAGTCTTCCAGTTGCTCTACCACCCGCAGACACGCCTTGGCAAGTGAAGGGCCTCCGGTTAATTTGACGTTCACGGCCAGATTTTTAAGAAGCGTCTGGGCAAATTGGAACGAGCTGTTTCCACGTAAGATGAGATCAATACATGATCCCATCGAAGCGAAGAATTGCTGCACCATCTGACGTGCCAGTTCCCCCATGTCTTCACCACCTAGGAAGCTTCCCGACCCCTTTTCTGTCACAGGATAGGGGATATAAGGCGGATCTTCTCGCACAAGAGTCGTGCTGGCCGTCGAGACGGCAAGAGCTAGACCGGCCGCTGACGCTTCCGGAGGTACTACCTCTACAGGAGCCTCCACGACCAATGAGGGAGTAGTAAGCACGACCTCCTCAGAAACCTCCACCGAGACTTGAGCTGTATGGCCTTCTGGAAGGGTACCAACCATCGGACTCTCCACCTGAGCCCCCTCAGTCCTCTCTGCAAGTTATCGCAGCGTCAGCCACAATGATGGAAAAGCGAAACATTTAAAACGTCAGAGCTGCCTTACCAAGTTGGAGGTCCAGAGGTGTCGAATCCTGCGGGGTAGAATTCTCCCTGGCTTCAGCAGTAACCTCCTCGCCTGGCAGAGTGAGAGCCTCCTCAGCCTCAGTGGTTGCTTCCTCTTCTGGCAGAGTGGAAGGCTCCCCAGTTTCAACAGCTGCCCCCTTTGAGGGTATCTCAGCAGCCGAGACCTCAATCCCCTTGGGCCGGGTCAACTCTACCACCATCTCCTCAATATGCGAGGAGGTTGTAGCCTCAGCATCTTCGGCCGACCCTGCAACATAAGAGAAGAATGTTAGAACATCCTCTTCAAATATGTAAAAAGAAATTAGGACGGAAGATGGAAAGAGTACCTTCAGCAGGGATAATCGCCAGCGATGGTGCAGTCGATGGCTCGCCCCCATATATTTCCTCCTCCGAGATGTGGAAGAATTTGCTCTGATCAGGAAGAGCGGGTTCATCGCCATAGTCGAGCTCGTCTTCAAAGGCGCTTTCCCCCGATAACGAAGAAGACGACAGCGCAACGTGAGGAAGCTCCGCAATAGGAGCCTTGCCTCCGATTACCCCAGTGGTAGGACTAGGATCAACTGCCCTAGGACTAGAAATGAAGACGCTAGGAGACCCCGGCTGCCGTGCCTCACCTCTCCCTTCATGAGCAGAAGGAAGCTCGGGCTGAGCTGGGAGTCCCGGAATCTCAACATCCTCTTCACCCATTATGTCGACCTCAAGCCGCTCATCATCATCACCAGCGGTGAGTTCGTCAACAAGCTCCCCCTCCTCCATGGTCTTGCGGTGTGACCTAGGGGCACGGACTAGGGTGGGAAAATCTTCATCTTCCGACGGTTCCTCAACTCTAACAGGGACGTCTTCAGGAGGAGCCTCAACTCCAGCAGAGATGTCTCCAGATTGAGAGACTTCAGCCGTTAAGTCCCTCCGAGCCTTCTTTGGAGCAGGCTCAGCAATAGAAGCAGAGCGTCGACGACGCTTGCTCGCCAACTGCTTAGACTTCCTTGCCCGCGGCTCCTCCCTCGTGGCTGGTGGCTCCGCCCTTGTCGCTGGTGGCTCTGCCCTTGCCGGTCGCGGCTCCGCCCTCACTGCTGGGGGTTCCCTCCTCGATCTTCGCCCGACCTCCTTTTGGGCCTTCAGGTACTGTTCTACGAGTTTCATCGATTTACTAGAATCAGTCCTGCCTCAAGACTTGCATTGATGCTCTCAATGCATGAAGACGCCGGAAAAAAGTCTGGCGTTTGGATGGCTTGGGAGTACCAAGTACAGAAACTGAAACTCGTACGGCACTTGGGCCCCTCGAGAGGTAGACGGAAAGATACTCCCGTCCCTCCAGCCACACTATAGTACCAGGCCCGAGCACCCTCGAACAGGTTCCCTTCGAAGGCGAGTCTAGCATTGGGGTTCCCGACATAGAGCTGATCATAGCCGAACTGTCGAGCGAAGCGACTCGGCATGTACGGCTCAATGGTACATGACGTCCCTTGCCGGAAAAGCACATATCCAGGCCGGATATTTAGCAACCACCAGAAGGCCCCCGCGGATAACCTCGTGAAGTCATCTGGGCCAACAGAATCAACAAGTAGATCCCCGAAAGATGCATCAGGGATCTGGAGGAGGCAGCGATTGAGCTGGTAGTTTGTAGGGTCTGAAAGGCACTTCCGGACGTAATACATATAAGGATCACGCCATTTTGAACCCTCCAACCGCTGTACAAAAGGGACAGAACCCTCCCTCCAACGCGCTGCCATCATCAAAGAAGGGCAATGCATCACGTACCAAGAAATAAGGTACGTGTAAGGCAGCTCGACACGAGGGTTGGGACGCTTCACCGTCGGACTCCCCTCTGAGTCAACATACGGCTTTCCCTCGGAGTCTGCAGTTTTTGGTGGCTCGCAGAAACTCTTAGTGAGCGCCCGCAGCCCGCTCTGAATACCAGCCGCCACGGCCGGGAGAAGGGCTATGGGGTTCCCATGAGCCAGGAGCACCGCCGGGTACACCACGTCAGCAACAATGACTTCATGCGGCAGCGTGGGCACCACACAGCGCTTTAGCCACAGCATCAGAAAGCCCGCCAACAGCGCCCGATCGGAGATAGGGGTCCGGGCTTGATGGTGAAAGCTCTCAAAAACCAAGTCAGGGTCAAAACCGTCCTCGTTCGACTCCGTGGTGTAGAAGCTGTTCGGAGCCTGGTCGATCCGGTCTTCAATTTCCCTATCGGAGCTGGGAACCAGTCGGATTATCGGGAGGTCTTTCTTGTGGACATTGTTGAACAGATAACAAGCCCAAGACAACTGCTTGACTCCTCCTGACCTCCAGGCAGTTATCTGGCCGCAGATGTGGAAGTGGCACATCACCTCCCAGTAGGTCTCATATATTGCGGGAAACTCCTCCTTCAAAAAGTGGAGCTCCTTAGTGGTAGGGACATACTCCTCATAAGGAATGTCCCCTGACGCCAGCCCCGAGACCTCATGCAGCTCGTGCAGTGCCAGGCCCATCTCTCCAACCGGGGTGAAGAATGTCCCCGTCAGAGAGTTATATCGCTCCAGGACTCCGAAGAAATTATGAGAGCTTGGTGGGATACCCCACTGCACGGCCCTGATTGCTGGGTACAGTCCCACACGCTCTAGCAGCTCCTTGAGTTCGATAAGGACGAAACCCACCATTCTGCCCCACCAAATATTCCCCGTAGAATGGATCCACCCATACGCACGGAACTCGGTAGGATAGTCACCCTCCGCTTCCATAAACGAGTTAAGGAAGGTAGCGGCAAGCTGTGGTATCTCCCCGACCGGAACATCGGACTTGCGCGACGCAGGGAACAGGCCGACGGCTGACCTGTCATGACTATCATAGCGGTTTACCTTCTGGAAGCCAAAGTCACCAAGGGTGATTTCGGGGACATATTGAGAAATGTCCCATTCCATCTTCCGAGGGATGGACATGTGTTGGAAGTAGGACAACGGGAACATCCTCTCTATATCCGGAAGAAAGAATCTTCCGCCCTTTATCTGACGGAGCCATTTGTAAGTTCCTTCCGACACGCGACGGCCGTCGTCATGGACGTGATCCCCGAAGAAGAAGGCAGGCTTCTCCAGCCTGACACCATCATCCGTTTTGAATGCGGCATCGGTCATAAGCGCCCGGAAGGTTCTCCTGTCAACATTGGAGAGCCTCTCCCTGCGATCTGGCAACTGGTCAGCAGTCACTGGGACACTCATTCTTTGCACGAAGGTCAAGCCCCGGTCGGCGCCTCCTACATGACCAAAGTGGCGTGTCTTGGCGAGCGAGCCGGGAATATGTCGCACTGCAAAAAGACACTTAGTCAGATACTTCATTAAAAGCAAGGAAAAATGCTAAGTGTTCATGACCCAAACGCAGAAGAGAAACTGGACGCAGGAATTATCAAAATTCGCGTCCAGACCTGCGAATCTGCGTCCAAACGCAGAAGAGATACTGGACGCAGAAGTTATCAAAACCCGCGTCCAGACCTGCAAATCCGCGTCAAGTGGCACAGAACGCAAGGATCAAATCCGCGTTCTGCAAACCAAGACCGCGTCCAGATCCTTCACAGTTAGAAAATTTCCAAGTGAAGGACCCGAAATGCAGAGTTCACTGGCGTTGGGTCATCAAACCCGCGCCTCGGTTATCAACTCAAAGACCGCGTCCGAGACTGCGTCTGAGAATCAAACCGGTTCATATTCTGTGTTAAGAGTTTTTTTTTAGGGTTCTCTAAAAACTTCCAGTAACGGTGAAGCTTAGCCAAAATGGCATCTTTACCTCGGAAAACATCCTGCACGGAGGAAGCGCCCCCTTGGGCCTCGGCAATGGTCGCCTTGGAGGACGACGCGGTCGGCTTAGCCTTTGGTGCCATTGGCGATCAGAGGTCAATGAAGAGGATGAGCAGTAATGGAGAAGAAGAACTCTCTCAAATCTCTGAGTAAGCGCGTTCGGAGAAGAAGACAAATCTCTCTAACTGTGGCCTTTTATAGGCACAAAGATTCGCGAAGATACGCGGCGTGTGGCCCGATAGACGCCGCAGCGAGTCGCCACGTGACGCGTGTACACCAAATCATTTCTGAACAGAGAAGATCATGCGTCGTGACCCCGCCGCGAGTCATCATTCGACACGTGGAGCAGTTCATTCAATGAACCGGAAAATCCGCGCGCCTAACGGAGAAAACCTCTCCGGTTCCCCAGGCCAGCTGGCGGCGTAATCATGACATGGCACAGATTCGCGCCCAAAGAACACGCCTCTCCGATGGACATGCCCCGTCAACATCACCATAAATGCACCCAGAAAGTCGCGTTGTGTCCAGAAAATCGCGTCTGCATCCAAAAGACGCGTCTCTCTAAAATTCGCGTCCTCCCAAGCAGGCTAAACATCGCGTCTATCTCATGGAATATTAGTCGCGTTCCTATCACCAAAAAGACGCACCCCATGGCAGTCGCGTCTTTAAGGCAGTCTCTGCTTTTCAAAAAGAACCTGCGTTCGGCTTCTGCAAATCAGTTCAACAGTACACTGGCACAAGCAAAAGGCCAACCACTCCTGGTCAAAAGCGCACTCGTGACAGACTAAAAGCGATCGGGGAGGTTTAGACTGTGCATCTAGACACTCAACACGATCAACTCTGATGGCTTCAAAGAGTTCAACAGTACACTCACAAAGGCCAACTCCAGATAAGATCAAACCCGGAGCATTAATAGTCCAGTCATAAAGGCGAACGCGGCTAAAATCCAAAGTATTCCGAAATCCGTCCCATTTAACTGCGGAATATTGGAAACTTTGGAGGGGGTTCTGTAGGCTGTCTAAAAATGTCCAAACAGACAAGCCACTAAGAAAGCAGAGTTCCAGCATCAAGGCGCGTCGGCCCGAAGCCCGTGTCTCAGCATCAAGGCGCGTCGGCCCGAAACCCGCGTCTCAGCATCAAGGCGCGTCGGCCCGAAGCCCGCGTCTCAGCATCAAGGCGCGTCGGCCCGAAACCCGCGTCTCAGCATCAAGGCGCGTCGGCCCGAAGCCCGCGTCTCAGCATCAAGGCGCGTCGGCCCGAAGCCCGCGTCTCAGCATCAAGGCGCGTCGGCCCGAAGCCCTTGTCTCAGCATCAAGACGCGTCGGCTCGACACCCACATCTCAGTTGCAACTACCCGAAATAAGGGGCCAGTCACCGCACATGTAGCGGGAAGTTGGCCCTCATCGTGGAGCACTTTTAGGGGGCACGATCACCCCCTAAAAACCCTATAAATAGTCCCGTCACTATTAAAGGAGGAGGACGATTATCGGGCAAAGGAGAGATTCCGAGAAAAAAAAAAGGAGGGATCATCGACAGAGAGAGAGAAGACCCTTCAGCGAGCTTACTGAGTACTAGCCGCTCTTCGCCTACCTCCTCTTCTAGAGTTTTGGTAGACGGAGCTGAGTTACTCCCTCTACCTGCCAAGGAGAAGATCCCTCGACGGTCCAGAACAGTCATCTGGTCAACGGAGAACAAGATTCACTCTCCACCGCCACCGAAGAACCCAGCACTAAACAAAGGGGGAATTCAAGATTCAATATTCCCCCTCCCTTGTAACCGGAAGATTAAGCCGGCTGTACTTTTTCATCTGATTCAAGGAAACGTTACGCCAGCCACCCCCTTTTCCGCGTCATACAGAGTCAAGCTCAGTGGATCACGTTTGGATCGAGTCGACTTGGAGAAGGAGTTCTACAAGAAGACCTCGGTTTGTTAGTTTAAAATTGTGTTTAGATCTTGTGTAAAGATTAGATAGTGTTGATATGCTCAAGTTCACATACACACACTTATTTTAAAGTTTCATGTTTTGGTTTTTCAGTTTAACCGGTTTCGGTTTTTCATATATATGATTTTCATGAATAGATAGAATCAAAACAAGTTTACATGATTTAATGTATATTTGATTTGATCTATATACATCTATGCTTCATCGACTTCGAAAAACTTATTTTGAAAAGCCTATTCATGTGTTTGGAGTTTTGTATTTAAACAAAACTTATTTTTGTATTTAATGTCAAAAATATAGATATAATATCTTTCATGTATATTAGATTCTATCCATATACAATATGCTTCAAATTTATTTCAATATCATGTT
Source organism: Agave tequilana (assembly GCA_038442645.1). Classification (NCBI taxonomy): domain Eukaryota; kingdom Viridiplantae; phylum Streptophyta; class Magnoliopsida; order Asparagales; family Asparagaceae; genus Agave; species Agave tequilana. The sequence continues at coordinate 317,543 of JAVJIF010032019.1, forward strand.
TTGTATTTACATAAGTTTTAGAGAAACGGTTTTCCATTTCAAAAATCCGAGTTTTGAAAAATACGGATCTTGGTTTAAGGTAAATTTTTAAGAACACAAAATAGTTCAAATAATATGTAATATGTGTTGAATTTTACTCACACATATTTGTATTTCAAAGATCTAATAAGAACTGATTTTTATGAAATTTATGTGATTTTATGGGATTTAATTGAAGTAAAAAACTCAAGTTTTTAATCCCTAAAAAGTTTGACCGGCTGTCTGCCGGTCGACCGGACCGGTCGACCGAGGCAGAAGTCGGTCGATCGTGTTCGGTCGACCAACGTGCACAGAACATGCACGCAGACCAGGCAGGGAGGCCGGTCGACCGGGTCGGTCGACCGCCACAGAGCTTCTGCTCTCTGGAAATGGCCCCAGTCGACCGCAAAGAGCTCTGCTCTCTGTTTTCAGTTTCCGGTCGACCGGCAGAGAGCTCTGCTCTCTGTTTCCAGTTTCCGGTCGACCGGTCGACCGGTGGCTCAACGGTCATAAATATGACCGTTGGCCGGTCGATCGCCCGGTCGACCGGAAGGGCAGTTCTGCCCTTTTCAGCTGCTAACGGGCAGATTTGTTTTGGAGCTATATATACCCCATTTCTTGAGCTGTTTGATATAAGTTTTTCAAGAGCAAAATTCTCATTCTTTCTAGTGTTAAAATACAAGTTTTAAAAGAGTTTTAAAGCCAAAAGATTTCATCTTTATTTGTTTTTAAAGGGCTGGAAAAATCAAAGAAAAATAGGATATTTGGGATATTGGTTTTGATCTTCATTTCAATCTTATTCTAGTTGTTTTCCCAAGTATTTTTCTTTGTGTTTTTGTTTTTCAAACTCTTTATATTCTCACACTTGAGCTATCATATCTATCCTATCTATTAGGATCTAGTTTTGTGAGAAAGATTTGGTTTGTGGTTGTTATACCACCAAGAGTTGTAAACCTTCCATACTTTGTGATATCCCTATAGTGAGAGGTGATTGTGTTGATATCTCTTTAGTGAGAGGTGATTGTGGAAGTGGTGTTTGCATCCCTTTAGTGAGACGTGATTGAGTTGGAATCCCTCAAGTGTGAGGTGATTGTTGTTTGGCTAAGTGCCCATCCCTCTAAGTGTAAAGGTGATTTGTGCTGTGCCTTACCTCTAGTGAGAGGTTGTATTTGTTGAGAGAGGAGTTGAGTACTCCCAAGTTGTATTTGTCCAAATCCTCAGTGGAGGTTCCCTGTGTGGGAAGTTCTGTGTGGACGAGTTAGTAGAAATCCTGCTGTGTGAAGGCGGGGACGTAGAGCTGGGTGCTCGAACCTCGAAACATATCTCGGTGTTTGCGTTTGATCCACTATCTCTAAACTCTCTCTTATATTGTGCTTTGCATTGATTCATATTGTTCATTCATACTTATATGCTTGGTATTGTTTGTTTGTTTGCCTCACTTGTGTTGAACCAAGAGAGCTTCATATAGCACCTAAACTCTTATTTAGAGGAATTTAGAGGAGATAGTCCAGAGCCCTTCACCGGGAATTCGGTTACACTCTTTGGTTACACTAAGTGTGTTACAATTTAGTTTTAATTCCGCATTATTTGTCATTAGATTAGCCTTACACCTATTCACCCCCCTCTAGGTGTACTTTCAATTGGTATCAGAGCCTACGCTCCTGATATTAGGTTTAACCACCTAGGAGTGAGATCTTGGTTTGCTAATCTAGTATTTGCATTTGCACACTTATTTGTTTACACATACTCATGGATTGCTTGACCCCTCCCATGTATGATGTTTCCAACATTGACATGTGGAAATTTAGGATGAGTATGTACTTAAAACCCCTAGGTTTGCATGTTTTCTTTACCACTATCAAGAAATCCTATCTTGGTAATAGCAAGCATATAGAGGCCAATGCACAAGCCCTTGAGGCACTTAGGAGCGCTTTAAGTAAAGATTATATTTCTATGATTTCTCATTGTGATTCTGTCTTTGCTGTGTGGAACACGTTTACCTCTTCAAAGCTTCAAACGCCTAACATAATGGAGAAGGAATCTAGTGAGGATGAATCCGAACAACGTTGCTACATGGTCCAAGGGAATGACTCCCTTGAGGTAAATTCGGAAGCTCATCTAGATGATTGTGCTAGTTCTTCCGACAATGATTTAGTTGATGCCGATGCTTTAAATGAAGAACTTTCCATTGTTTGTGAAAATTATTAGAAAAATATAAAGCGTTGAAAAAAAAGTTTTGGACCTAATAAAGAAAATAAGGATTTATTTTCAAACTTGATTTGACTTTACAAGATAAGGTTGAGATTTCAAATGAATGTGACTCCTTGAAATCCCAACTTAAACTTGCTCTTAATGAAAACAAAATTTTGAAAAATAAAAATGATTGTGAAATTGTTTTGAAGAAAAATAAGGCTTTATCTTCAAAACTTGATTTTATTATAAAAGAAAATAAATCTTTGAAAAACAAAATTATTTCTATTTCAAATGAATTGGATTTGGCTTCTAAGAAAAACATTTCTTTGAAAAATGATATTGACACACATGTTTGTCATGCTAGTATAACTTCACCATCTAGTGTTACTATAACATTCTACACCTCTTCTTCCATGATTAAAAATGATATTTGTAATTTAAAGAAAAGTGTTGATTGTTTGGGCTCCACTTTAGGCCAATGTGCCATGAACCACACACAGTTGGAATCCATGTTTCGAAAGAAACAAGTTCCTCCTATGCATACACACAAACCACGACATACACATGCTCCTCACGTTCATACACATAACACAATGTATGCTCATGTGTACACTTGTACATATTGTGGATGTAAGGGCCACCTTGCAAAATTTTGCTTTGATAGAATTAATGATTCAAATTTTGTAAATAAATTTATTTGTATTAGGAAAGGTGCTAACCCCTATAGACCCAATAAAGTATGGGTACCAAAAGCCACTCCTATTTCATTTGATGTAGGTGTGGGCTCTCGCTTGACGTGAGAGTATTGGTGCCTTGAGGTGAATGCGTTCCGAGCTAAACAATGACTATTTTTGGATGCATCACTTTCAAGGGGAGTTTGGTGAGAGGACCACCATGATTTGGAGACATAGAGATGTGCCCTCATGGTTTTAATAACGATCTCTAACTCCCATTTATGTTTACATGCTTTCATATGATTAATTTTTAGCATGTCATGTTTTATGATTATTATGTTAAATGCCATGATAATTAGTTTTGTGACATACATGTATAGTATTTGAGATACACCCATCTTCATATAGATTATTACTTTTGTGTTCTCACCATAGTTTAACTATTGTGTATATCATAATTCTAAATCATGTGTATGTACATATTAATCATATTGGTTTATGTTTTCATTTTGCATTTCATATTTTGATTACATGTTAAGATGTAATTTTTCATTAAAACTTGTCCATATGCTTGTACAACTAATGAGCCACAAATTGATTATTATATGTTTGTGCTTGATTGCTCATTTATACCCATTAGATGTACTAGTATAGCCTAGTTTTGATGATTCATGCATTTTGACTTGTATTCCCTATTTTTGGACATGTTTTTTTTATGATAAAATGTTTTAGCTTCATGTATATGTTAATTTTGTCAAAACTATTGGATATACATGTCTACCCTTGAGTCATTTGTCTTTCATACAATATTCTTTTATGGACTCAATTGTGTTTGGATATGTATGTATACTTCTTGTTAGACTAAACATACATATACCTTGAAGTATATTTAGTTTTGATGATTTTTATAAAGGAATTTCATATTGAGCTTAATTGCCTCTTTCCATGACTATGTCTTTCACATAATACTTGTACACTCACATCATTCTTGTTTTCTTATGACATTGTTTTTATGAGTCTCATATTTGCTTTATATTTCTTGAGTGTTGATGATTATCTGATTTTCAAATTTTTATGGAATATATTCTTGTTTTATTCCTTACTTGAAGGATTTCGTACTAGTTTACAATTTTATCATAAAATTAGTTACGTTATTTTTCATTTGGTAGAGTTTTCAATTATGCTAAAATTATTTTCAAACTTATTTTTGAAAACTCCTACCAACGTTAAGGGCGGTTGGATGGGCGACCAAGCCTTGTATGCTCTTTATTGAAAAATGTTTTTAAACAAGTGCACGATAGGGTGGAAGGTATGAGTTATACACTTGATTCTCATCATATTTTCAATTGGTATCCCAATTGATATTTTCATGGTTGTATACTCATCTTTGGTTTTCTATATATGTATGTTTCAAATCTCAAAAAGTATCAATTTCTATTGGTACTTACATTTTCATACACATATACATGATTTGATTGTACTTACTATAACTTTTTACATCTTAAAAAGCACAAATTATGTTTATGCTAAGCTTGATTTACTCCTTAATGACTATTAGTTTTCAAATTAGTATTTTATACAAGCTTATGCATCATTTTCATTGGTATTTCATAAAGGGGGAGAAACTTCATGTTTTACTTTTCAATCGATTGTATTTTCAATTGGTATCTTACTCCCACTCTTTATGATGAAAATGATTTTATTTGGTATATTATTTTTCAATTGATTTCTATGCTCTTAATGAAAATATTTTAATTTGGAATATGCTAAAATTTTCAATATTGGTATCAAAAATCTTAAATTGACTTTATTCTAAAATTTGGTATCTTTAATGCAAAATGAATTGTTTAATTTTAAATTGGTATCATATTTTAATGGTTTGTTTTTCAATTTGTATCATATTTCATTTTAAATTGGTATCTATATTGAAATGAGTTATGTTTACATAAAAATATTTGGCTTTGACTTTCAATTGATATCAAAATTATATATATTTCTATTGGTATCAAAAACTTACAATGTTTCATTTTATATTGGTATCAAAAGTTTACAAGATATTTTCAATTAGTATCTTTTGATATCTTAAAATTTTTGTTTATTTTCAATTGGTATCATAATTTGGTATCATAAGTTTTGATATGTATTGCTTATATGCAAGGAGAGCTTAACATCTTCTCTATATATATATTCATGTTGAGTGTATCTCATATTGAGGAGCTTGACCGCTCTTATTTATATCTTACACGTGTTGTAGGAGGAGCTTCACATCTCCTTTTATACATTGTATATTATACTTATGTGGTTAGAGTTTAGTCATCTCTTTTCATATAAATGCATGTATGCAGTGGGAGTTAACTTCACGTCTCTCCTCTTCATGAATGTATATGGCATATACACCTTTATTGTTTTGATTTATGTAAAAAAGAAGAAAAATATTATTTATGTTTTTAGTGTTTGTACCCTTTGTTGATGAAATGACAAAAGGGGGAGAGAAATTTGGAGTTTTTATATATGCATGTTTGTTTAATTTGTTACCTTTTACCATTGATATCAAAAGTATCTTTTGTTGGTATCAAGAGCATGTTTATTTCATTGGTATCTAATATCATGTTTATGCATATTTATGTTGAGCATTCACGACATATCTTTATTGTTTATTGCTATGTATGAGTTAAGGGGGAGCTTCTATGAGGTTTAACTTTAATCCATGCATATATAACTCCATGAGTTTTGTCATCATCAAAAAGGGGGAGATTGTTGGCCCAGAGGCCATTCACTCTAGTTTTGATGATGATTAACTCATGTAGTTATAGTTTACTAATAATCTTGTGATATTTAGTTTTCAGATATTTGATCAAGATATTAGTAGGTGATTAGCTTCAACAAAGGTGTTTTGGAGCTTTCACATGTGATTCAAGAGCTCAAGCGTCAAGTTCACATCTAACACTCGGTTGGAGTCAAGCTCGGTGGATCACGTTTGATCGAGTCGACTTGGAGAAGGAGTTTCTACAAGAAGACCTCGGTTTTATTTAGTTTAAGATTGTGTTTAGATCTTGTGTAAAGATTAGATAGTGTTGATATGCTAAGTTCACATACACACACTTATTTTAAAGTTTCATGTTTTAGTTTTTCGGTTTAACTGGTTTCGGTTTTTCATATATATGGTTTTCATGAATAGATAGAATCAAAACAAGTTTACATGGTTTAATGTATATTAGATTTGATCTATACATCTATGCTTCATCGACTTAAAAAAACTTATTTTGAAAAGCCTATTTATGTGTTTAGAGTTTTGTATTTAAACAAAACTTATTTTTATATTTAATGTCAAAAACATAGATATAATATCTTTCATGTATATTGGATTCTATCCATATACAATATGCTTCAAAGTTGTTTTCAATATCATATTTTTGTATTTACATAAGTTTTGGAGAAAACGGTTTTCCATTTCAAAAATTTGAGTTTTGAAAAATACGGATTTTGGTTTAAGACAAATTTTCAAGAACACAAAAATGGTTCAAATAGTATGTAATATGTGGTGAATTTTACTCATACATATTTGTATTTCAAAGATCTAATAAGAACTGATTTTTGTGGAATTTATGTGATTTTAAGGGATTTAATTGAAGTCAAAAACCTAAGTTTTTAATCGTTAAAAAGTTTGACCTGGCTGTTTGCCGGTCGACCCGGACCGGTCGACGGAGGCAAAAGTCGGTCGATCGGTCCGGTCGACCGACGTGCACAGAATGTGCACGCAGCCCAGGCTGGGAGGGCCGGTCGACCGGGTCGGTCGACCGCCAGAGAGTTTCTGCTATCTGGAAATGGCCCCGGTCGACCGGCAGAGAGCTCTGCTCTCTGTTTTCAGTTTCCGTCGATCGGCCCGTCGACCGGTGGCTCAACGGTCATAAATATGACCGTTGGCCGTCGACCCGCTCGGTCGACCGTAAGGGCAATTCTGCCTTTTTTCAGCTGCTAATGGGTAGATTTGTTTTGGGGCTATATATACCCCATTTCTTGAGCTGTTTGATATAAGTTTTTCAAGAGCAAAATTCTCATTCTTTTAAGTGTTAAAAATACAAGTTTTAAAAGAGTTTTAAAAGCCAAAAGATTTCATCTTTATTTGTTTTTAAAAGGGTTGATAAAATCAAAGAAAAATAGGATATTTGTGATATTTGGTTTTGATCTTCATTTCAATCTTATTCTAGTTGTTTTCCCAAGTATTTTTCTTTGTGTTTTTGTTTTTCAAACTCTTTATATTCTCACACTTGAGCTAATCATATCTATCTTATCTATTAAGATCTAGTTTT